>JARVJO010000269.1:8586559-8607495 GCA_031762555.1 Cynodonichthys magdalenae
GAGAGAGAGAGAGAGAGAGAAAGAGAGATTAAAAAACCTTTTCAGATGTATTACTGTGGACACAATCTTTTCCAAAGAGGCAAGGCTTTGTCAATTTTTGCTAAATTGAGGCTTTTTTAAAGTTTGACATTTTTACAATGAAAGGCGTTGCTGCCTATACAAGTACTACAGAATTGAATGTGTCTTTTCATTTAAAATTGGAATGAACTGTTTTAATCTAAGCACAGCAGTCAGTTTAGGGAGGCTGGAGACTTCAATTTTTAACACTGTTTTGAGAAGCCAGCAGAGCTTCAGTGGAAAAGCTAGCATCAGGATGCTGTGGAGGAACTTTGACTCTTCAATAGGAGTTTCAGAGACTAATATCCTGTCAAATTTTTTGATCTATCACAGAAGTTGAATCTGGGATCTGGGATCAAGCTGGATTTAGTTTGCAAACTATAACTATCAATAACTTATGATGTGTTATTTTTTCAGGAGCAATAGTAGTTTTGCATTTAAGTAAAATTTGCTCATGGAATATATATGTTTCTATTTTACTTTAATGCCACAGCACTGTGAAACTCCAACATAACCTAACCTTTAACCTAACCTCAAACTGTCAGTCTCTCTTTTGTTCCATGTCTATCTTAACAATTTGCAGTCCATATTCACAAATTTATTTTATATTTCGTACTATTTAAATTAAAAAAGTTTGCACATTTGAATCTCAGCATTTTGTGTTGTGTTACCATACTCACTAATTGCACAAATGATCAAAGTTTAGAGTGATTTTATGCTTGGAAAAACATGTTTATTCCATTTACCCAGATGTTTCGACATGTTCAAGTAAGGGTATTACGTATCATCTAGGCACACAGCTCATTTCTATACTACAGTTAAGTAACTACTGTATGTTATTTTTAGTTGTTATGAAAAAGCTGTATATATCAAAAATTAATTTAGAGCCTATCTAAAGGTATTAAAATTGGCCTCTGTCTATTTGAGAAGCTCATACTGTTTCTGACACTCCCACTTCAGCACATCTTCACAGCAATGCTTCAGGGGAGGGGTGCTCTGTGAGGCGGCAATTCTGCTGAAGCCTGAGCTCCAGGGAGGAGCTATGTGTAAATAGGCGGAGCTTTGTACCAGCAAGTGTTTAGGTAGCTAAACACAGGAGATTCAAGGATTTCTCAAACGTGCGTGAATATGTCAAAGCAACACTCTGAGTAAGTTTTTGAAGAGGGATTGACATTAAAACATGATATAAGGCTCAAAAATGTTGATTTTGCATAATACCCCCTCTTTAAAACAAATTTACATTCAAACATTGACCTTATAGGTGTTTCAGGTATTTTTTAAAAGAACACACAGAACATTTCATTTTAGTTTCTTTACACTTCTAAAAAAAAATGTTTTTTCTTGTTTTTCTCCCAAACACATAAAAAAGATAAGTTTTCTTCCATCTTTATGTATTCTCTCCCACATTTTCAGTTTGAAAGAGAAAAACAACTGGCCTGCTGTTATCCATCTCTTTCTTTACCGGAGGGAATCTAATTGATAAATTCAGTTCTCACCAAAGCCCACTGGCAAGCCACCAAACACATGTTGCCCGTGAATTATTGCTTTTAAAGTGTATATTGTTCCGATCCTAATGCTGTGTTCAGTTTTTGATGCCAGCTTCAATCACTGGAGTGCCCCATTATCATCTGTCACTTCTTCCTTCAGTTCTTCAGGTGTAGCTGATTACCCTATCATCCTGCACCACTGCCAAAAACAATGAATTCTATCCAGAATCCTCACTTATCCAAGAGCATAGAGATTTAACAAATGATTGTCTTTGTTTGCCAAGAAATAGTCTTACACAATTTTAGACTTTTTGATAGTTTAAACAACAGGACAACAAATGAATAAAAAGACTAAATTATGTATGATTTTGGGAATGATGCTTATTGTTATGTTATTGGAAATAAATCAAACCTATTTCTTAAACTATGGAAGTATTTGCCTAAATTATGAGGGGAAAAAAACAAAATCATCGACATTGTTTAGAATGAGGGTTAAAGGAGACATATCATGCTTTTACATCCTTTTTTTCACATTTAAATCATTCAGTTGAGGTCTATATAAAGTGGAACTGCAATGCTTTGGTCTGAATTCCTCATTATTGTAACTCCACAAGCCTCTCTTTCAGCCCTTTTCTGAGGTGTGTCTCAGATCAACACATTTTAAAGCTGTCTCTTTAAATCCAAACGAGGAGCTTCACACCCTGCCCCCTCCTGTTTCTAGTGCAGAACTAGTTTGATAGAGGGGTTTACAACTATATAGCTGCACAAAAAACATTTTATTTACATATTAATTAAAAGATGTGAACAATGGAAGACTTGTCCATCCAGCCTTACATGTTGGAGCCAGAGTCTGACCCAGAGCCAGAGGAGAATGAAGATCACCAAATGGTAGTTGATAAGTCCAGACCTTATTTAGAAGTTCTGTCGCAAAAACTATGATGTAATAGTTCAGAAAGCGTCATGGAAAATATAGAAAACTGAATGGGCTGAAAAATCTATCCCAAACAGTATATACAGATATCCACACAGTACCGGGAGAAACTAAATGAAAATTTTTTGCACTCCTTTGGCAACAAAAAGTGAATTTTGCATGGTATGTCCCCTTAAAGGTAAAAATTACAACAGCTTATTCTTCATTTTTTCTTTCCTGCAGTGCGCTTGTAGCAGAGATTTTAAACAGTATTTGTATTTATTTTTTTTAGCACACACAGCCACCCTCTATCTTTTACTTACAAACACAGATGCACTAAATCGACCCAACATCTATCTGATGTCTCGGTGAAAAGACCATCTTATTCCTTGTCCATCTTGCATCAACCTCTCAAGAGACCCGTTGCCACCTATGACATCTTCCTTTACTCACAAAAACAGACGCACACAGCCCCACTCTTTCATCGCATGAATAATGCATACTCAGGCAGTCGGCCGTGAGCTAATGAGTCAATTTCTTAGAGAGCCAAGAGACTGATACCCATGTGCTGTGATGGTTATACTCAACCCATCCTTCGTTGAGGTTGTACTCTCCACCAGATGTCCAAAGTGCAGGGTGGTGAATTATGGGTCATCCCTCTCAACCCTCCCCGGCTGTGTCAACCCGTTTGGAGGCACGAGTGTGAAGTTTCCCATATGTGGTCAGGTATTAGTGTGTCTGTATTTTGTTCAAGGATAAAGAACACTTAATATGCACATGCTTTCTTAAGGCTGGGAGCTTATGACTTTGCGTCCTGACCTTTGTTATTGAGAGCTTCAGAAATGTTGTTTTTTATGCAACCATAAAGCTTATTCTGTAATCATTTTTTACATATCTGATTAAAGGGATAGTTCAGATATTCCTGTATAATAAAAGCTGCGTTTTGGCGCAAGGTTGTGAGAATTTAATAACCTAACATCTTATTTTGATAATTAGCTAGCACAAATCCAAAGGCTAACATTTTGGTTTTTGTCCAAGTGGGAGCAAAAACCAAAGTGGAAATGTGGGTTAAGTTGCGAAGTGGTACGTTTAAAAATGCAGATTTTGTGTTTAGTTTAAAACATTTGTAACAATTGCATTTTGTCAAAATACAATGAATAAATGCTGTGCCTTTTCTATGGGTAGTTTAAATTAAATACTTGAAATATAATCTTAAAGAAATTTTTGAAGTGAGCAGTACAAAACAAAACATGATTTTTGAGCAGAAAAGCCTGAAATTTTTGTCATTTTCCCTGCAAGCTAGCAAAGCTTTTATTCTTTCCAGATGGTAAATCTTATTATACAAATATTGTTTGAGGATTTCACTTTAAAATGACATAAAAAAAATTCTTATTAGAATATTTTAAAAATAGGATTCAGACCAAATATTAATGGATTATCCTGATTAGGAAGTCATATCTCTGGAATCGCTCATGATATCGGGATGATCTGGGTCTCAAAATGTATCTTAAAAAGCAGGAATTTGGCTTAAACCTCAGTTTGATGTGATGTGTCACATGGATGTTGTCTTTAAACAACTTTTTTCTAATTTATTTTATAACAGTTCATGTAAACCTTGTTATAAACCTTTTTATTGTCCACATTCTATCATGAGGAGCCCAAGGAAGCTGGAAATGCTGCAGTTAGTTCCTGTTGTCACTATTTACATTTACAAATAATCATAATTCTATGCAAGTAATTACTGTGAAACATAAATGGATTTAAAATGCTTCTAAAATACCATTCATAGTAATTTATTTTTAGATTGGAGCTGTTTTAAGAAGGGAACAATCTACTTAATTCTTATCTCAAGTCAAACTAGCAATTAGCCTGCCAATCTGGACAGAATTAAGCTTTGTATTGACAGCAGGTTGTTCTAAAACAGGAAAAATATCCATTGTTCTTAACCTTTTAACAAACCCCACTTCAAATAGACTGAACTTTTGCTTAAAAAACTCACAGTTTGACCTATAAAAGTGGCTTCTTTCCAGTATTTTGGTTAGTTTGTTTGTTTTTGCTTTAATTTTCCATTATCGTTTATGCATATGGTTGTTTAAAAATCTTGTTTAAATGATTATTTATGCATAGATGTGTAAAAACATTCCAAGCACCTCAAGGATGAGTTTTGGTGCAATTCAGTTTTGAATGAATAAGTGTTTTTGGTTTCCCCTGGCTGTTCAGATCCCGATCACACCTAAAAGCTCATTTTTGCCCTTTTTAATTTCTTGGCCTGTTTTAAAACTCCTTATCTCGTCAGTCAAAAAGCAAAATAAACCACCTTTGATTTCATGATAGGCATGCCAAAATCCATAAGCGAATGCTGCTACTAGACTTGCAGTGCGGTTCTGGGATTTAAAACGTGACCAAAACAGTTTAAGATGACTTTTGAAGCTGGAAAGCTCTTGTGACAATTACACTCTACCCAAGTCCACTCAACCCCTTCAACAGCCTTTCGGAGCGAGAGAAAACTTCTTCCAGTGTCAGAATGAAACACTGTGTAAAGAGCAAGATTTCATTAATAATCCTTTCAAAGTGAAATGTCTGCCTTTGCAGTTTTAGTGTGATCCCACCGACAGTCATGGGAGTCTGTAAGGCCAAGCTGTAGTCGGGGTGCTTGAGCCAGCATTTCTGCTGTGAGAAACAGTTAAATACAGTCAAATATGCTTAGCAATTTTGTAAGGAATTTTCAAGCCACATTTCATCAGCCGGGTTTCATTTTCTTTCTGCCATGACTCCCATTTTTTATTTTTTTTTGGTTTTGTTTACAATCACTGTAGCTGAAGAACAACCAGAAAGCAGAGACGTAAGCGCCTGAAAGAGCCGTTTTACAGCATGAAATGATCTTCTGGTTCATTATAATGTGAATAATGTTTTCATGGTTTATTTCAGTGTTTTTTCTAAACTGTACATTGTCGAAAAAGCACAAGCGATAAATCCAGTTATGTTCTAAAAAAACATTAAAAAAAACACTGATATGGCTTTGAGACAAACCACACACACACACAATATGTCTAATTGTGAAACCACACCAACAATTAGTGGAGAATCTCTCCTAAACACATGCTCTGCGCCACACTGTCTGGCTCCGACAGATCTTTATTAGCTTTAGGTGCCAGGAAGATGTGCATATTGATTACCACCTGCTTCATCTATCTCACTACAAACATCCTCAATCTTCTGATTCATAATTCAAAACATCCATTTAGATAACCCTGGCAAATTGTTAATATTTCATGATATTTTTACCATATAATTTATGATACCAAAACAATCCTCGCTATCTGAACTATTAACCATGGGTTTCAATATCAAACTAAAAATGCTCTGTGCTTTTAACATGCTCTAATACTGTAACCTCAACAATGTGTCACAAACTAATTTAGAAACCCTGAGTGTTTTTTTTTTAATGGTACATAATAAATGATTACATGGGGAGATGGAAAGATTTATTGTTGCCTATTATTCCATTATGTATGCCACAGTCATTCAGAACTCACACAATTAACATGGCCTTTATCTGTCTATTTACTTTGATTTTTGTAAATGAGTTTTTGATGCTCCACCACCGTTCACCCTGAGCCAAATCAATAGCAGCTACCATAATGTGATTCATAGCACCACTGTACAACTTTATCAAGAAGGTACTTAATTATGTTGAACTTCCCACTCAAAGGACAAACCAGCACAGAAGATTTGTCAGATGTCTCACAAACAGTCTGTTAAAAGTACCACTAATTAAGTATAATTTAATTACGCTGGTGCTCCAAATAAAAATAATCTTCAATTGCAGAATTTCAAGTGGTACTTACAAACATGCATTAGGTTTGTAATGAATTTTAAGGACAAGGCCATAGAAAACAGATGTTTAAAATTACAACTGTACCAGCTGTAAGTGTTAAAATGCATATTATTGTTTTGTTAACACAACAAATTTAGGTACTGGGCTGAACAATGGTGCAGTTGGCACAGTTGCCTTTCAGCAAGAAGGTCACAGGTTTGACTCCCAGATAGGACCTTTTCTGCATGAAGGCTGCATATCCTTGCAATGTATATGTGGGCATAATCTAGACGTTATTGTGTTCTCCCACAGACCAAAAACACGTGTTAGGTTAGTTGATTCTAGGTGTGAGAGTGAATGGTTGTTTGTCTCTATGTGGTCCTGTAATGGACTGCTAACATGTGAAACGTGTACCCTTTCGCTCACCCAGTAACAGGATATAGAGCAGCGCTGGTACTTAACTGCTCAGTGGGCCACATTTACTCAGAGCCAAGTGCTCAAGGGCTGGACATTGAGGTGTGTGTTTGCGGGACACTGCATTATGTAAAAGAACAAGTATTAATGTATTTTTATTTTTACTTTGTTGCATTTCATCATAGAATTAGTTTATTTAAAATCTGTTTTTATCCTAAATTAAACTGTATTTTTTTATTGGGGGTAGGTCCACCAATTGAATAGTCCTTGGGTGGATTTGTGTAAAATATCAGAGATGTTAACCTTGTGTTGTTAAAGCAAGACAGAGAATCAGATTACCGTCATTCTCAGAAATTGATTCAGCAAGACTGCTAAACTAACAAACACTTACCTTAACAGAACCATTGCTCAGACATCGTTATTGTACCTATTTGTACTAACAACTATTAGTCTTGCAGTTTTATTACTTTATAAGATAAAACCAATAAACCAATAGAAAGTAGTGCAGTGAATATTATGAATCAGTGTGTTGGAGTAAGAGTAGTACAGCTCAAATCTCCCTCAGACAGATACCATTATGGCTTTTTTCTTTGCTTTCTGAGATTGTAATTTAAGTGAATTTTGATTAGATTTGGACTACAACACATTCATTTTGCCTGACATTGGAGAAATGGTTACTTTAGCCATTGAAGTTTCACTAAAACTTTTCAGACACTTGGGATTTGGTTAGGTTTACGTAGCAATGATTTGACCCACACAAGCTGTTGTCACTTTATTTTGCTTAAATGGTTGCTTTTTCATGATATAATTGTATGTTATTATGCAGGCACGTGAGGAGGCGGTGACTAAATATGCTGGAACACCTGCTCTTTTTGCCCATTGACAGCTAAAGTGTTTTTATAACGGCTTTGGTTCCCTGGCAAAGCCCGGTTGTATTTAGACCTAATACTGTTGCTTTAAATGAACAACAGCATATACTGTAAATAAATTGACCTGGTCATTGTTATTATGTTGAGATAAGTAGATGACCTTTCACCCAAACTAATCAGTGATGTGTTTGTGCTTCTAAATAATAGTGCAAACTGTGCTGTCTGCAACAGAGATGCTGCAGACAGTGAGAGCAATGCAATCATCTACTTGCAAAAAGAAGGTACTTTTAATGCTAGTAAATGGAAACTACAGTATTGATATGCACATTTCATTTTGCACAATACACTAAACAAAGTTTTATTTCTTTTATGCAATTTGCACCCCTTGAGTAGGCTTTAGCTATGAGCTATTGATGACCCACTCGTGCTGCTCAGGCCAAGGAAACAAAAACTATAAGCAGATTTCTACAGGTGCTCTTTTTCTGCAGTTCTTAGCAATTTTCTTATTTTATTGACAAATGTATGTGCAAATTGCTAATTTGAAAATGTGTATTTTATTTTCAGATAGTGGATATTTAGCTATCGGGGTGGGTTATGTCGTACCTCACTGTACTCTGCATTCACCAACCCTTTAATAATCCCTAAGAAACTGTGCTTGCTCTAAATGTAGTATCTGATTTCAAACGTAACAGACACATTTTGCTTACTATTAACAGAAATGTAAATAATAGGTTAATATTTTGAATTTTTCTGCTGCAGTGCAATTGTACATATGGCTAAAGAGTGCAGCAAAATCCCAAAAGTTGATTAAAAGAGTATTTCAACTCAATCTATATATTTTTTTATTAAAATTAAAAATAAATAAATAATTAATGTTAGCAAATTCAACACATAAAAGCAAATGAGCAGAAATGTAAAGCAAGGTGAAAATAGGATTAAATATAAACCTTTCAAAAGTTAATGCATGCACTAGTTTTTTCAATAGCAAACATTGTATATTCATTGTAAAAAATTCTCAACTTTTTTTTTCTATGTTAATTTGAATCATTTGAATTACAACAGGAAAACATAGTTTGGACCCATGTGGAGAAGGAGGACCTAATAAGCTTTTAAATTTACATTTTTTCAAACCAAATTTTTTCAATTTTGCAGGTAATGATATTAAAAATACCTTTGCAGCGTATTTTAAAACTGATCATTATGCATGGATCTAATTTTAAGAGAGGCTGCAGCAATTTAAAGTGATGGATATACTTACAAGTGATGAGGGGTGTAAAAGTTTAATTATAATTCAACTGAAAACAAGTTGTGGAGTATCAGTAAAGGACCATTTCAGTGAGGCATACTAATTGCCATCAGTAAATTTTTAATCCAAGTTCCTGAAGAGTTTCTTTTTCCTTTTCATTAGATTATTCTGGGTCACTACTTGCATGTAAAATTTGATCACATTAAATGTCTTAAGATACTTACTTTAACCAGGCTTTTTAAAAAAGCCTGGTTAAAGTTTCTTTGATATAACCACATGCTGTGGGTTCTAGCTTAATTATTCATGATCACATTTACAGTATACTGTGTACAAATATGTGTTTCTGTGATTTTTTTATCAGTTTGTTAGTTTATTTCATAAAATGCAGTCTTACAAGTTGAGTTAATGCTGCGTGTTTTTCTTCTTCAAAGCAGCTGTTTTATTTTTTATTTTGAATTCCTTCATTTTTATAAATGCCCTTCCTTAGTTTTTCAGTCTCTTCATATTAAAATGATTGTTTTTTATCTGTTTTGTTAAAGAATTGAGGATTTAACTACCAACATTTTTTTATATCTCTACTTTGAGTCTTGTTCACCAGAAGGAATGCTGCTAATCAATATTAAAATAAATAAATAAACTAAGCAAGAAAGTAAATAGGTAGGTAGGACTAACTGATTTATAGATTAATCACTTCCTACTTTTTAAAGGGATAGTTCAAATCTTTTGAAGAGTTCTGTAAATAAAACTGTAATTAATTAATTGCCCTTTTGTAGACATCCATTTTGGAAAACTTTAGCTTTAGAACAATTTAAGTCTGACTGAATCAATTAGATAATTACTAGTCTGAGTGGAAAATAGATCATTACTGAAAAAAAAGGGGAAAACGCTCTAGTCTCAGATATTTTATATTAGATCATTCAGAATTTGTTTTATATTACTGTAATAATCTATGAAATTATAATATAAAAGGTCAATTTTACAATATTCAACTTACAAATGCCCCAGGATGCACCACAAACTGAGGACACTCAGAGACCTATTCATAAAAACTTTTACACTAAATTCCATTTTAAAGGTCTGATCTATAACTTTCATAAGACTATCCTGTTAACTAATTAATTAAACATATTTATAGAAAATGAAGAAAAAGTTAGCTGATGGTGTAGCTCAAAGATGATGTAATATGTTAATACTTTTACAGCTTACTAATTAGTTAACTTGCTAAAAACAGAGCAAAAGTACAAATGTCTTTATCATACAAGCTTTATATGGGAATATTGTAGTTAGTAATTTATTCCAAAGGTAATGTTGTCATGGAAACTTTTATTTCCAAAGACAATTTTTTTCAAATGTGAATGTAAATATAGAAAACGGTATTGTTTGTCTCCTCCTTTACTCTCTCAAACTTCTGTCCCTCTAAACTTCTCTTCAATAACAGGACAGGCCTCAGTCCAAAAAGTCAAGAAAAAGGTGCACACTCTTCACTGTGCTTGGCGGCATATTTGATTAATTCATGAATATAATCAAAAGTGACACAGAATATTTTATAAACCCTTATTCACACCTGTTAATCAAATCTGCTTCATTCTACCTGACACCTGCAGCGGTGACTAATCTCAGCCAGTCAGAATGGGCTCATGCAGCAGGGATGGGATATACGTCTCTTTGAAAGGAGCCTGCTCTTGAAGAGCCGGTCGTTTCAAAGACCTGTTACATTTTGGATGTTAGTGACGTCACAAAGCATGACCTACATGACTACATATGGCTGTGTGTGATGATGAAGGTTGTATGTAGTGATGTACGATGTAAGGGACCACGAGACTTGCAACTCTCGTCTCCTTCTGAGCTGCTGTGCTCCTCCTCTTTGCCTGTTCTTCTTTGTCTGAGTAGAAAAGCAAACAAGGCGTATGTGTGTCTGCAACTCTGCATCTGAGAGGGAAAACACAAAGTCATCATGAGGAGGAAAAGAATTAGAAGAGGAACAACTACCAGTTGTCTTCTATTCAATTCCCAACATTCATTTTTAAGAAGTCATTTTAAAGAATCGTTCAAAAGATTCAGTTCATTTGTGACCATCACATCTCTATTATACAATGTTTGGTGCCTGGACAGCTGCTTCATAACATTGATTTAATACTTTGCAACCCATTTCTTATTGATCTTAACTTTTACTTTTGGATTTTTCACAAAATAAATCTTAAGTTGGAGCTAATGCATTCAACACTTTTCTTATTATATTTTGAAGTTTTTACTCATTTGATGTTTTCAGTCTGTGCAAATTTGTTCCAGTCACCTCTACAACACCAAACTTCCACTAACCTCCACATTATTTAGCTATTGTTTTGTTTGTGTCACTTCTGCAGTTCATATTTTTTACGTAGAGTTAATTTCCACAGCCTTCATCTGAGCAGAGGATGATCCGTGAGCCAAAAGGACAGATTCTCAAACTGGCAAACATGCGGAACCTAATGTTTTCCTCTATTTGTGGAGCCAGGCCACACTGGATGAAGCTTTATATGTCTCATCCTCCTCACATTGTTGGTGAGCAAGGTCATATGCTGCCAGCTCCCTGTCCTGATTGGCATGAAAGGCAGCTGGTCCTCTGGGGAGAGAATGAGGAGTTCCTGCACATGCACACTTGGCACATGAACAAGGTGTGGAGCTTTACCCGCTTTCTTCACTGAGGTTTTAGCAAGAAGAAATACCATTTTGGCAGACGGTCTCTTTGACTGAGGCTCCCCCTCGGGTTCAGAAGGGAGCAGACAAAGGGCTTCTAGCTCACAAAACTTGGCTTCAGTGCAAATCCTTCAGAGCCACGCATGAGGCTTCTACCCTGAGTCTCCTTCAGAAAACAGATAAGAACCTGCGAGACCCTTCAGTATGGTTTCACTCTCCTCCATGTGGGCCATGATGGTGGCCACAAGCACCTTCAAGGTGGAGGCAAATCAATTGCCACCCCACAGACATTGCAGAAAACAGCATTATGATTAGAAAGCTCTCAGGAGCAGGTTCAGTTACTTAGAGGCCAGGGGCACAGCAACAAAACATTCAGGTTTTGATAAAAGATTGGCATCTTTTGTGAGAGAGCAGGTTCTGCCTTCTCAAGAGGTACAACAGTTGGGAGGCAAAAAAAAAGAAATGTAATTTAGGAAAATATTTCTGGCTGGCAACAATCTGTCATTTTGCCCATCTATAATCCCATCAGAAAGTGCTGTAAACTCTTACAGCCCATTATTTGAATGGACAGCAAGTTATACAGCTAGCTAGCCAGGAAGTTAAAAACTGCACATAAGCAATTTGAAATAGCATCAGAAATTGCATAAGAAAATAAACAGCTGGTTAGGATGAAATTTCAGGTAAGAATATATATTTATTGCAAATATTCATTGAAAAATGGAGTGTTACTGTAATAATAATAATGACCAGTGAGAGAATTTGTATTTCTGAGATCCTGATTTGCCATTTATTGCTTACAGTCAGTCAAGCTGAAAATAGGACTGTTATGGTCATCAACAAAATGATTTGTGCATCTATACTCAAAACACTCACTAAGATATTGTAATAAAAAAACAACAGAACACTGGTGAAACATAATATCACAAGTTGGATAATAACTGTGATAACTTCCATTCTAACCTGCAGGCATTTTGTGTTGTGTGAAAAACCAAAAATCCATTTTGTACTCACATACATTTTATAAATTTATTATAAGTTTTTGTTCCTATTTATTTTTCAGCTACAGTATTAAGAGGATAAAGAGCAGAAAAGGAGTTGGTATAGATGACAGAAGTATGGAGATATCTGGGAGAAAAAGCAGTAGACCAGATTGTTTAACACATTCCTAGAGATAGAGGATGTATGAGGAATGGAGAAGGGTACTGGTACCAATTTTCTAGAACAATGAGTGCGTGTAAAGCTGTAGTAATTACAGAGGGACAAAGTTAATGAGCCATACCATGAAGATACAGGAAAGACTTGCTGAAGCCAGGTTAAGAAATGAGGTGAACAGCAGTAGGCTTTCATGCTGAGAATAGGTGACAGAAGGACAGCTGCAAGAGAAAAAGAGAGGGTTTACAAGATGGTAGTGAGACCTGCTATGATGTGTGGTTTAGAGAAGGGGGCACCAACAAAAAGGCAGTGGGAAGAGCAGCTGGTGCCCGAGATGAAGATGTTAAAATTTTGATTAAAAGGAACCAAAATGGACAAGACTAAAAATGAGTATAACGGAGGAGCAGCTCAGGTTATGCAGTTTGGAAGCAAAGTCAGAGAAACGAGGCTGAAGTGGTTTGAACGTGTGCAGAGGAGGGTTAGTGGATATCTCAGACTAATCGAATACAAAGAGGAAGCTCACAGAGAAAGTTTGTGTATTGAAGGAGGATCTGAAGAGAGTTGGTGTGCAAGGGGTGGCATAGAAGTAGCACAAGTGTTCCGTAGTGGGGCACATACCAAAAATTAACTGGATTTAAAAATTTAAGCTGGCCACCCCAGCTAATTTCAAATAGCACGAATTCAGCTGTTTTTGAAAATAATGAGCTAACATTTTGTGTGATTGTAGCTAAGAATGATTCAAAACACATGCTGAATCACAATTTCAAGCTAGCTGCTAAAGCAAATTATACAAAGGGCTTAGATTTAACTATTTTTAGACCAAAAAAGCTGATAAGCGTAGTAGCTAGTAGCCAAAAACAAATGAGCAAATTCAGAATTTAAATTAGATATTCAAGACCAGTTAACTTTAAACTGCTATAACTCAGGCATTTTTAGAGCTACTGAGCTGAAACTTGGTGTATTGGTTGCTCAGAGAGATTCATAAAATACTCCAAAAAATCCAAGATGACCACCAAAGCTAAATTCAAATGGATATACGTCAGCTATTTTTAGGCATGTTGAACTGAAATTTGGTACGTTAGGAGCTGCGATCACCAACAGCTGCACCCAGTCAAATATTTAAAATGGCGGTCACGTGGCAGTACCCATCAGTTTTTAGAGGAACTCTATGGCATTTGTATGTTACAGAATGGCTACTAGATCTTGTCAAACTTTCATTAACTGTTTTTAAATCCAGAATTATTACACACAATTGTTGCTTTTTCATAACTCAGCGGTTTAGAAATTTTACCATTTCTTACAAATGCTTGACAGATATTTACTCATTTGTTGCTCTAACTGCCTTTCTTTGGAATGTCACTTGAGATCCACACTCTACTTGTCAATCATTTGGGGGTGGGACGTGGGGTGGTCAATTCGGTGCCGGGGGTGGTACCACCACCAAAGTACCACCCCAGCCACCCCTCTGGCTCCGCCCCTGTTGGAGTGATGGAGAAGGACACTTGAGACAGAGTTAGGTGAAAGCAAATGATCCACTGTGGCAACCCCTAAATAAAGTAAAAATATTCACAAGATAAAACAAACATAATTATCTTATGGGAACTCTTGTTTAAGTTGCTGCAATTTAATTACCTGAAAATATACTATTTTTCATTTCTGTTTATTAACAAATCAAATAATCAGATGTGTTATAAACTAAACTGTGTGATATGTTGCAGGACCTTTGCAACCCCTCACATACAGTTAGTATTTGTGTAGAGCATTGTTAGGAGTCAGTCATGGTCTTTTATTTGTTTCTGCAGGGATTCTCTGAACAATTTAAATAAACATCTGACTTGTGATATGAATCACATATCTCATACTTCATTTTAATCAATATTTTTGCACTTCCAAGAGCAAGAAGGTCTAATAAAAAAGTATTTTTAGATGTAACTTGTTTGCATAGAGGGAGAAGCTTAGTAAATTATGGTTTACTGGTGTTTTTCTTCCACTCTGCATTAATTAATCACTGGTTATTTGGCTGTAATGGACCCCAATATGTTAGCTCTTTTGCCTTTTATTTCTTTTTAACACTTCTCTCCCAAGACTAAAACAGTGTAACTTGGTTTAGTGCCCCTCCACTCCAACACCGCTCACCACCTCAGCTCTGCCCCAATACAACACTAAGATGAGTCTTTTTTTTATTTCCCCTGCTTTAGGAAGCAAGAACTGTGATGTGTTGTGGCAGAACCCTTCTGAAACCAGCAGAGGTGACATGTTCTTCCTGAAGCAGAAAGGGGGATTTCTCAAGTTGGCTGCCAGCATTCTCCACATTATAACTCTGTAATATATGCTAAGCTGTGTCTTTATGGGGGCAGTATTAATGGGTGGGGTCGGTGTTACTGCCTTAAACAAGGGATTAGCCTGTCGCTGATGAGTCGGGACTCTGTGATGGGATTATTTACATTGCTCTGGTGGCAGGGTGCAGGTGTCATTAGAAATACAAATCCCTTAATAAATTTCTGAAATGGGGGCAGTTTCTGAAGTGGGGGGTGGATTTCAAAGAGCACTGCCTGGAACAATGCTTGTGTCATCTGCCGTCTCGCTGAATTTGCACCATTAATCTGCTCTAATAATAGGTCGAAAGTTAAAAAGTTTTGCTTGACTTTGTCACCAAAAGGTTCTGTCTTTGGATGAAGGAGGGAACTAACAATGCAGCAATCACAGCAAATAACAGTCTAGGCTTCAGATGGACAAGCACATGAGTCATAAACACTCCAACACAGTAATCCGATCTAAGAACCTCCACTTCTTGTTCTGTTTCTCATAATTCCCTGCATTTAGCCAGGTGCTGGCTTAGTATCACCTTTCGTCTTTAAATGTGTACATAAATTATTTTAATCCTGTACAGTGGGGTGATGATGGACATATTACAGAGAGCATTCTTCTTTTTCCCAAGATAAATCATCACAACCTTCACTAATTGTATGTTGTACACCCAGCGATAAAATATAATTAAGCAACTTTTATGAGATAAGATATTTATTGGTTACATCATCAACTCACAACAGTTAATTTATCTGTCAGGCGCAGCTTTCAGCTAAAGGCAGTGGCTGTTTCATTACTCTGATAAATGAATGCTCTGCTTTCCTTCAAGTCAATAAATATCATATGGCAATAAATATTAGAAACTCATAAAGCTGAAAGGAGATCTTTTATTTCATCAGATTTAACCTGGAAATATTTCAGGGGCACTCGCTTGGGCTTAAAAAAATCTGTTGCCATTTTTAGGAAGTCTAGTTGATGTTGTGATTCTGACCATCTGCAAAAATCTTTTTATAAAACAAAACAAACACAAAATCTGTCCTAAGTGAAGGAATTTGAAATAAAGAGATATAGTTTCTAACACAAACCTATTTGTTTTTATGTTTCTCCTGCTTTTATGTCAGATCCTTAAAGCGGACAAAAAAACTTTTTTGATGAGATCACTGTAAGTCTGACATATCATACTTCGAAATCCTTCTTTTTCACATTTAAATCATTTAGTTGGGCTCTTTATAACGTGGAACTGAAATGCTTTGGTCTGAATTCCTCTTTATTGTAACTCCACAAGCCCCTTTGTCACCCCTTTACTGAGGTGTGTTTAAATCCAAATAAGGTGCTTCACATCCTGCCCCCCTCCTGCTTTCAGAGTGGTCCACTCTAGCATGATAGAAGGGTTTATGACTACGTAGCAGTGTAGAAATGTTTTATTTGCAAATTAATCAAAAGATGTAAGCAGACAGAAAAATATGACCATAAAGGAAAATAAAGATATCTATGAAGCACCTGGAGACTAAATTCAAATTTTCTGAACTCCTATAGACTCCAGGAACACAACAAAATGCCTTTAATGACTAAAAAATAGATTTTGCATGATTATTTCCCTTTAAGAACAGGATTTGAGGAATATAAAGTGTATACTTTAAATACTTTTGGTTTACAATCACACCTAACAGAACAGAACGGTAGAGAGAAATCCACTTTTCCAACCTTTAAAACAAACTGCAAAAATAATTATGATGGAAAAAACAAGCTGTTGTTATGGATCTGTGGTATTTGCATGTCACTGACCTTTTTTAAGACTTCAAGAAATCATGCCGGCTTGTGAACAAAAGATTGTGATGTTTTAAAAGTCATAGGATTGCATGAAAAAAAAAACTGGTGGTTTTGCCTCTTCTATAAAAGCATTGGTTGGGTTTTGACAATAGGACCTCAGGGAAAATTCCATCTTATTGAATAGCTGAAAAATGAGTATTCATTCAAACTAATATAAAAGAATGGAAAAAAGTTTGCTTTAAAAATTGTCAGATTCTCTGAGAACAAAAATTCCAGCAACCATTCAGGCTCTTTCTGCTCAAGGTTCTGTTGCATTGCTTCACTCCTCTCGGTACACATGGTGCTTGTAGCTCAGACACAAATTGGGAAAATAAATACACTCCACAGGTGTGAATGGTACCCCATGTTTTTTAGAAAATAGAAAATGGGATATCTGGGTGTTTGGCAGGTAATTTAGCACTTTGTACACAGTGTCAAACTTCAATGTGAGGATAGCTCAGATGCCAGAGTTGTGAGTTTGCTTTCCCCCCTTGGAACTCATGTTTTATTAGCTCTGCAGTTTTGGGACTGGTTTTTGTCATTTGCACCATTTGATTTAAACCAGGGTGGCACAGCAGGGCAGTTAGCACTGTCACCTCACAGCAACAAGGTCACAGGTTTACCTTTTCTGTGTGGAGTTTGAATGTTCAACCTGTACTTTGTTTTTTTCCAACAAAACAAAACCATGCACACAAAGTTAGCTAAAAAAACAGCGTGAATGAGAGTGTGAATGGCTGTCTTTGTAGTGGGATGGGCAATTCTGGTATTGATCTGATACAAAGTAAAAACAGGGCTAGTCTAGGCAAATAAAATTGTTTTGTTTTAACTCCAACAACATAAAAGTGTGTAAGAGTATAAAAATAATATTTTCATTACCTTTCACTGACGGTGAGGTGAATAACTACTTCAAACAATTTAGATACTCTTCACTACTTAATTTTTCACTTTAATCATGAAAAATAAACTCAGTGGTTTAAATAAAGTAAAAAAAAAGAACTGATGTCAATATGCTAGTATCGATCCAATACTGATACTCATCTTGGTATCGATAGTATCGAGTCATCCACCCTTAATATGTGGGCCTGTGATGGACTTGTGCCCTATCTAAGGTGTACCCAATGACCACTGGACATAAGCACTGGCTCCCCCATGACTCTGAAGAGAAAAAGTGAGTAAATAAAATTAATTGATGGATGGATGGATGGATGGATGGATGGATGGATGGATGGATGGATGGATGGATGATTTAAACCATGCGTTCTCTGATCACAGCGTCTAAATTTACTGATTTGGACCCCAATGAACAGACTGTCCTAGCTCAGCCTAATGATCATTCAGACTCTCAGATTTATGATTCAGACTACAAATGTATTTTCTGCTTTTGGTGGTACATACTATCCAAATTATCCACAAAAGCCTGTATTAATCAAACGTCCATTGAGCACAAATGCAAATGGGGAGTTTAATTAAGCTCTACTGTGATAAGTGGGGCAACCTGCTAATTAATTAAAACCGACAGAAGCGCTTTTTATGGCCCATGAAAATAATGGGTGGAACAAGTTAACATGAATTTCAGATTGTTGATTAATACATTATGTCTCTTGGCTAACTGTGATTAGATTTACCTGGTGGACTTATTAAAAAAAAACTGTGAACTGCATTTGAAAGAAGAAATCCAGGTAAACTTTCAAATATGGTATGACTCATGCAGCTGCAAAACCATGTAATTTTTTGTGTTTTAAACATTAGGTAATTAACACAAATTAGCAGCAGATCAGTCATCCTGAAATTTTGCTAATTTCAAATGAGAACAGGAAAATATTTTGACAAAACTTACTATGCAGTTACAAATACTTACATCATCTGAAATGAACTCTTCTCTGTAATGGGTTTTTGATAAGATACAAATCACTACTTTCCGACTGAGACAGACTCATTTTCAAATCCCTGTAGTCATCCATTTTTCTATTAAAGTAAAAAGAAAAAGCAGGAAAAAAATCATTTTGTACGGTTAGACAATGAAAAGATAATTTCTGTTATTTATGTGAACAAACTCTGACCTGCGAAATATAAACAAAAGAGGTGGAAAATCGGCCATGCAGTGCTTTGGTCAAATGCTGAAACTGTGCATTCAGCAGTCACAACAATCATGTTGCAGCTTTGCAGCCTTCATCAGCTCAAAAGTAGCTGAAAAATCATTTTTCTTATGTTTGTGTTTCTCTAATCAGGCACTTTATTTTTGCTCATTATACGGTGTTTTCAGGTTGTGTTGATTTTCTTTACTGCATGTGCAGTTAACAATTCTTACGTGAACATGTCGT
Source organism: Cynodonichthys magdalenae (assembly GCA_031762555.1). NCBI lineage: Eukaryota > Metazoa > Chordata > Actinopteri > Cyprinodontiformes > Rivulidae > Cynodonichthys > Cynodonichthys magdalenae. The sequence continues at coordinate 8,605,625 of JARVJO010000269.1, forward strand.
CTCAGCCTGATTCAGTCATTTAAAAATATGTCATTTTAGTAAAAGGCAACCAAGCATTAACCAAGCAGTAAACATGTGGCATAAAATGTCGACACTAAACATTTCAGTAAATATACAATGAAAACACTAATTATCAAATCATAAAACAGAACAAGTGACCTATAAATGAACCACAACATGAGAATATCCCTAACTCTCTGATAAAGCAACTGTGTTCAAGTCTATAAAAACTTTGTAACTAGTTGTTTTGAGATGGAAGGAGCCTACTTTAAAGTGTTTGTGACATCACATTTTTGTAATAATTATAAATGCATTTTTAAAAAGATAACATTGATAAAAAAATACCAGAAAAAAATGTTGCTCCGCTGAGATGAGCAGTTATTGAGATATTCCCCTGTGCAGTAACAGGAAGTGATGACAAAGGGGAATGTCTGAATGTGAACAGAGAGTTGCTACAATGGCTGATAACACAGACAGTGGAGAAGAATTTGATGTTTCTTTAGATTATTTTGAGTCACTCTCAGAGTGAGATAGAGAAGAGACAGAGTTCAAATAATATTGTTTCAACAAGAGTTCCCCTTTGATGTCACTTCCTGTTTCACTTTAGCTGAGCCTAACTCAAAATAAAATACGCCAGTTATGTAACAAAATGGGTAAAACGTGTGTATTATGCCAAATTTTTTTAAATATAAAGATGTTTTCTTTGACTTTTTGTATTTGATGGATATGCACATCACAGACACTTTAAAAAAGGCCCCAGTCTGAGTAGTTTGTCCCATAACTTATCTCTAATGACAGCTGTCTACAGCATGAAAGATACTGAACACTGAAAACTCTGTCAAATTCCACTTTAAAAACACAATCTTTGTCTTTCAAATATGAATGTATGGTGAATCATTTTGTTAGAAAATAGTTTTTTAATAATGATTGTCACTCTGCAATCATTAGTTGTCACTTGTAGGATGGTAAATCCATAGGTATGTGTTGGTAGTAATTTGTTCTCAGTACTATATTCATCTAAACATTTAAACAAGTGTTTGTCTGTCTGTGTGCAAGTTCTTTTTAAAAAATACTAAAGAAAAAAGTGGTTATCCGTGTTTGAGCTTTAATAGAAAATAAGACCCACATTACTGTTGCTTTGATGAAGGTTTTTGTTCCGTACATGCGCCTATTGTTTGATAAATTTAATTCCAGAGATAGCTTTTCGTGTCGCATACATTGGATCTGAGTAGAAAGCATGCTGCACTGATGAATCAAGCAAACGCAAAAACAAGATTATCTGCCTGCAAAGATAAATATATCACATACACAAAAAAACAAGCAATATGCATTTGTTGTTTGGTACTTGGTGAGTAAATGTACTGGACTACTTGAGCAGTAACTGATTTTATTACCAAAAACCTACCACCTGCTAGCTGGAAGAATGTTTGTAAAAAATGTTTTTCATTTTTTGAAAGCTTAGCTTCTGAGCAGATACATTAAATACTGACAAGAAACTAAAGTCAAGGTGAAAAACTGCTAAGAAATACATACTTCTAAAATCCTGCAGCTTCAATCCATCAATTATCTGCCACTTGTTATGGAGTCAGGTCGCCAGGGCTGCAGCTTGAACAGGTAGGCTCAGACATCTCTTTCTACAATCACCTCTTCTAGCTCTTCTAGGAGGATTTCAATACATAGGTGAGAGTAGGAATGTGTTTAAAGGAAAATACTTTTATACGTTTAAAGATTTACTATTTATAATGTCTGATGCATAACAGTCACTGGTGTAAAGGAACACGGGCATGTTTAAAATGTTACAAAATGTTACTAAAATGTTTGTTTTTTGACCTGTGTTTTACCCACGTCCTGCAATAACATGACATATAAAA
>JARVJO010000269.1:8610128-8621218 GCA_031762555.1 Cynodonichthys magdalenae
TATGAGCTACAGCCGTGGCGTCAACTACGTCAGACCCGGAAAATGCCGAAAACACCCGAGGAGTTTTTCACATTTCAACTTCTAAATTTGAGTTGGTATTAAATTTTTGAGACATGAAAATTTCTCAACAACCTTATTTTATGCTTTTCTTTAGGCTAATATTAGCTTAAAACCACTTTTCTTTTCTCCTTTAAATGAACTGCGGCGTAATGAATGAGTCATATCACGAGACACAGCTGCTGCACACAGTCAAGCTTTTACATGTGTTTTTATTAGATGTTTGCCAGTTTCCATTAGATTCCTGATTGAATTATTTTAATGCAATAATGCACTGAACTAATTACACAGTTAATAGGATTTTCTTTAAGGTTTAGAAGATAATATGAAGATATTTCTTTTTTTAACAAAGGAAACAATGTTAAGTTGACTGCCAGTTCTGCTCAGCAAAGCTGCCAAAAAGGAGGGACGAAATCAGGCACTTTCAACGCATGTAATATCAAAAAACATGTTAAAAAAACCAACATCATACAGAGGTCAGAGATTTTTCTAACAGCAGCAGGAAATTGCTACACTTTCTCACTGAGCAGAAGAATTTAGATTTGTGAACAGGATCTTCGACAGTACCATCGCTCATCAATGAGTGCTTTGCCCCTAACCCTAACCCCCCTAATCCTCCATTTATTGAGTTAACATGAAAAGTAAGCTCCTCTGATTTTTGAACATATTTTTAGTGTCATGACATTTATTATTAATGTAAGATGGAGTTTGTGTGTTGACAAAATTAGTCACACACCTCAACAAAAAAGACAAACTGTTTTAATGCATTTCTTGCATATATCTTATAAATGTATTTTTGATGACAGAAAAATCTAAAGACAAATTATTCAGTGATGTTTAAATTAGTTGTTTTTTATTTCAGCACACACTTAAATGTCTGTACAGTGATTTCTATACCAGTTTAACAGTTAATATGACGTGTTAGAAGCAATAAATAAGAGAGGAATTTTCTGCCCTCTGTGTGTAATAATAGTGTTTATCTAAATGGTAAACGTCTTCACTCTAACATAAATTATTCATTTGTAAGATATCTGATCTATTATTTGGTATATTTGACACAACACTGCAATATTAAATTTATTAACTTAATTTTTTAAACCACATTGTTAATTCTTTGAATTTCCAGACTCACTCTGGCCATTTTCAATTACATATTCACACTTTTTGTTTAAAAGTTCTGGCATTTTATTTCATACAAATTGATGTTTCATTTTATAATGGTAAATTTAAGTACATATCAGTTTTGTGTAAATGGTCTGTACTTGTATAGCACCTTTAGCAGGATACTCAAAGTTCTTCACACTACAATCTGTGTCCTCATTCATCCATTCACACAGCACTCTTTTAGGTCTCCACAAAGCTAACATGTACAATCATCTATGGAGACTAATCAGAGCCTCACATTCATACACTGATGGGACACATCAGAGGCATCAGAAGTGAAGTGTCTTGCCCAAGGACACAACAAGTGAGACAGTTGGAATGAGGGATCGACTACCAATAATTACACAGTACACATATTACCTCCCATCCATCTCCTCTCTGTTCTTGTGTTCCACAAGGTTCTATCCTCGGCCCTCTCCTGTATATCATCTTCCTTCTTTCACTTGGTAATATCTTTCACAAACATAATATCCAATTCCATTGTTATGCGGGTGACATCCAGCTTTATCTAGCTATGTTTACTGTTTACATGTGCATATTCTTTGATTGGATTAAAATGTTTTCGGATTAAATAATCCGAATGCAAGCCGTTCGGATTATCAATCGGCATAAACCACCCCTCTGATTCTGATTACGAATTCATTCTGATCGAGCTGAATCAGATCAGAATAATCTGAATGGGGAGTTTACATGACTCATTTTTATTCCAAATGGCCGTTTAGTCTGATTATTATGTTCATATAAACGTAGCTATAGTGAGTTTAGACGGATTCTTTCTCTGCTATAGAAAATATTGACGATTAAAGCTTAATGAAAAGTTTAGATTAGCGCTACTCAACTTTAAATTTAGAAAGCGCAAATCTGCACATCATTTGAAGAAATTAGTAAAACCTCTAAAGCGCAAATGACAAATTTAGGTTTACAATCAGCGCTTTTGCGCTTTAGGGGACTGGTGCCCACCACTGTATAAAAGTTAATGCCATTTTTGTTTTGAATAATGTAAATAGCTGTGGTCGCTGTCTTGAATTTGGGTCATTCCAGAAGATAATCAGTTGTAGATCTACATTCATTGATTACTTTTTGAAAGCTTCTATACATTTTATCCAGTAGTTCATTATAGCACATAGCCTAACCCTGACCCTCACCATAAACTTGACCACCCCAGTACATACCTAACCCAAATCTCTAACCCCTCAATGACATTTGAAATTTTGGGGCCCAGGCTTTGGGCTGTGGGACTTTTCAAGATAGTGCATCTTGGAAAAGTGTTTCTAACAAAGTAACAAATGCTAGAACACATGCACACACACTGTTCCCAGTCTGAGTATAGTATTGTTATTTTGACCTCTTTTTATGGGCCCTATTTTTGTCAACTTTTTTATTATTTACCCAAACTTGTGGTTTTGGGTTAAATAAATATAAACAAAACATTTTTTTGAAACCAAACCTGTGCCTGACTGTCCTTTTACTGCTCGGTCCATCCCACTGTGTGTAAAACAGACCTGCCTAAATGAGACCAAGGGGTACTTAAATACTTAAATACTGGCTGATCAGCCCACAAAACACAAATGGGGAAAACACACCAAAAACCTAACTGAAACTACATGAAGAAATCCCATTTCCCCCCCCCATGATCTTGTGGTATGGATTGAGCCAATTTGCCAGCCTTCATCTGCTTGCTCCACCCCTTTTCCACCTCTTTGTTCACTGATGGACTGGAGCAGCTGGGACTGAGGTAACTCAAAGAGAAACAGAGATTAGATCAAGTAAAATACACACAACAATGTAAACCAAAAGGTGCGCACTTTTTTTAGAATGCAGTGTTGTGATTGTAGGATGTCTCAATAAAAACCAACAGTTACTCTGTAAATTAAATCCTATATGTAAAGAAACAAAACAAGTGTGAGTGTAATGAAATTATTCTATTGTAGCAGTGATGATTAAATATTACCATATTTGTGTGGCTGTAGCTGCAGCCATCACACACACACACACCCTTTTGTTCTACTATCTCCATGGGGACTTGCATTGACTTTCATTAATTAACCGTAATTTCTACAGCCTACCCCTGACCACACAGGTACATACTCGACTCTAAACCTAACCTCAACTCAATTCACACTTTATTCCTTAACCAAACCCCTGACACACCAACAGTATTTCCCCAATGGGGTCCGGGCTTTTGTCCACATAAGGAACAGTGGTTCCTCACCAGGCTGTGTTTACCTGAAAACAAACACACAGACTTAGGCAAAATCATTATTGTGGCTTCATTTTTAGCTGTGGACAATGAAATATGTTTATTCCTAAAAAAAACTTCTGCATTCACCATGAAATATATAGCTTTTGCTTTAACAGCAATATTCCTGTGTCATCATCATAGTCATCATGGTGATAAGTGTATGCTAACAGTGTCACTGTTTTAGTGAGCAGCTAAACAGGAAGCCACACTCACACCCAGAAACCACCAACATGGCAGACATGTCCTAACTTAGATCTAGACACAAATTTAGCAAAAGTCTGGTCATTTTTTCTATAAAAGAATGTTTTCTCTGCAGACACACGACGTCTCTATTTTAAGCCCCTTTCAGTGTGCCTGATTTGGTTTGTTGCTGCTCCTAAATTTATTATTGTCTGTTTTTCAAATGAACATAATGTCATTTGTTTCTTTATATATTAGAATAACTTAATATTTCAACGGAACCTCTTAAACAGGTATATATTAAGTGTTTCATTTATTTTAAGGCAAGTATTGACATTTTTTTACCAGCACATATTGCTGTCCAAGGAACTGCAGCAACATCTGCCTGTCTGGCACAGAGTCCAGCAGCTTAGCAAGGTCTTTTTTCTCCCTTGGCTCAAAATAAGGCTTTGGTAGTGGACCACCTCTGCAGATCAGTGTGTAAAGAGTTACTGGAACAGTTAAGAAATTGGATCATCAACTTTTTGTACAATTTTAACAGGAATAAAAAATCTTTTGTAAAACAGAAACTATCAGTGTTATTTAAACCTGTAGTAAGAACAAACTGAATAAAACCTTTTTGATTAAACTGTGTTATCTAATTTGATTAACCAAACAAGATATACATATACATTACCACCAAATATTTGGAATGATTGTCTTCAATTAAAATTCAGCCAGGTTTGCCTAACCCTATATACATTTTCAGCCCTGGAGTTTCATGCCTCAGACTGGCCCACTATAGATCAAGACATATTATTAAAGTCATGTAATTATAACCTCTAAATCGTCAGTAAAAATGCACTATTCTGTAAAGCCTTGTAATTCGGTGTATTTTACAAAAATATTTCTAATATTTCAGTGAAAATGGGGGTGTTGCTTCACTGTAGATTTATTTCATTTATTTATTTTTATCTCCAGTATTATTCTTTACAATAAATTTGAACATTATCAGAATCGAGACTATATTTTGTTTAAATAATTGTGAAATAAAGGAATAAATAAAAAAAAACATTAAAAATATATAAAATTTTGACATGACACCCAATTTTTTTGTCCAGCTCTACTTTGTACAGTTAAAAAAGGTTTAAATGCATAAAAAGAAACCACAGATATGCAATAGATCTCTCGTATATACACCTACGTTAACCTTTCAAAAACTGTTTTTTTGGGGGAAATTTTTGAGATCTTTAAAGTGTCAATGTCATGTGGTGCAACTTTTTTTTCAACAATGTCTTAAAAATTCAATTAAATCTTTTTAAATATATTTTCTTTCTTATTTGGCCTGATCCAATGATGATCCGATGATGATGATTTTCAAAGGTTTTTTTCATCTTGTACAAATTTTTTAAAGCATTTTTAGTTATAGTTCCATTATAACAGGAATGCAAGAAAACAGGAAGTGGCACATAGAATCCGAGACATCAAGGAGGTTTGTTAATCTTTTTCAAATGGCATAAAAGTGTCACTTCTAGCAGTTGGTTAGCCTGGTAAAAACCAGCCCCTTGTCCTTCACTTTGCTTCGTACAGAGGGTCTGGACTCTCGGCTATTGAGAAGCGATTGCTTGCTGGAGGCGTGGCCTCTGTTGAACTTTAAAACGATTGGATTGGCTTAGGGCTAGACCCTGCCTTATTTTTAAGAGACAGGTTCGTGCCTTCTCTTGCTGTGATGCCCGTGCATTAGAAAGTTGCACATCCACTGATCTAGTCTCATAGACTTGGGTTGTCAAGGTTATTTTGTGGCATGTAATGCAAATCTTTCATGGCCCTTCTTCCAGTTTTTAAAACCAGTAGAAATTAATTTCTGGTCTGTGTTTTTTGCAAGCTGTGACGTCTTTTTTTTAAAAAGCTTTTTGACAGTAAAAACATAATACTCCTTCAACCCCTGGGATGAAATGAAGCCAGGGGAAGTCCTCACATCACTGACTCTGAAATCTTAGAGTTTTATCAGCCAACTTTTGACACACAATGGTCTTTGGATCTGGCTGATGTGGCTTTAGAGTGGCTAAAGAAGATCCATCCCCTTCTCTATCACTGTCTGCAGGCTGTCCCTGACTATCAGTGCTGTAGTCTGGTCTCAGCCCTGACACATGCTCTTCTCTCTGTGCAACCTATAATACAGACAAAAATATTTTGGAGTGTAAATGAGAGTAATTCTGAAATATCTTAAAAAAAACCTGATCTGAAACCAGCCTCATTTCTTCCTGCAATAAATATCTTTTTCTCAGCATGTTATAATCTGTCCTTACCTGGGAAGACCCTGCATCATCATCCCTGCTGCTGGCCTCTGGTTTGTCTCCTCCCTGACATTGCTCTTTCTATGGTGGCAATAAAGATTAATTTTATTATAAGGAAAGCCAGTGAGCACAACTTTTGCAAATAAATTATATAGGATTATGTCTATTCTTGGCATTAACTAACTAGCAAGAAATGTCAAAACAACAATATTCCTGTTAACTAGTATATTTGCACGTATGAAGCAGTCAACATTTACCTAATACTATCTGCATGAATTTACTAGTAATTTACCTACTGTAATCTGTAAGTGTTTATTAGTCATAATTTAGCTAACATTATCTGTAAGTGTTTAGTTAAAGTCATTGTCTGCATGAAACAGAATTATTCACTGTGGTTTGTTGGCAAAAAGCTGTGCAGAGTTTTTTTGCTGACTCTGGCTGGTTTGTTGAACATGGTTACGCTCTGCAGCGAATGCCCAACAGCATGTCGGTCTCCCCTCTGTGATCCACAGGTGTGTCACAACGGTGTAAGCGTGTTCACGTTCATGTTGCGTTTAAAGACTGCTGGGAAAAACAAGTAACCGTGTGTAATGATGTGTTAAACTCTTTCAATGGCTGAAACAAAATACGGGGGACAGAGGGCACTGATATGGGAAGTTAAGGGGGACATGTACCCCACGCCCGTTATGCCCATGGCTGGACACATAAAGTTTAAATCCTTTGTCCTTTTTGGATGTGGGCACTTATGACGAAGTCTGAATAATTCTGTAGACATCATTAACGGTCATTGTTGGTAAGTCCTGCAGCGACTGAGTGAAAAACGCCATCGCTAACACTGTGTTGCCTGTGAACTGGAAGTATTCAGTCTGGCCAAAAAATACGGAAGTGCTAGAATGGAAGTCCATGGCATATAGCCTATTGCTTCATTCCATTACTATGTTACAGACTGGTCTCCAGTTGTTAACTGGTTCCTAAACCAAGAACTATTGCACACAATTGTTGTTTTCTATTAATTCAGTGGTATTTTTTTTTACACACCTGACACTGATAAGTTCCCTCTACACCAGACAATACAGCTACTTGATAGATATTTACTCCTTCTTTGCTCTAATTGTCCATCCTTGAAATGCCACATGCAATCCCACATGTCAGTCATTTGGGGGTGGCATTGGGGTGGTCAATCAGGTGACAGGGGTGGCGCTTGCCACCCTTCTGGCTCCACTTCTGTATGCAGCCAGACTGCCTGGGCAAAAAAAAGGTCACACACACTAATATTTTGTGGGCCTAGCTTTGACTTAGCTTTGATTGCACAAATTCACTGTGGCATGACTTCCACAAGTTTCTGCAGTGTCACATTAATTTCTGTCCAGAGTTGCTTTCATTGTGAGATTGTGAGGTTTGGACTTCTGTGCAAAGTTTTCTACAGAACATTTAAAAGATTCTAGTTTCAGCAATCTCCTAGATGTTTTCTCTGTTTGATGCCAGTAATTTGATCCTTCTGAAACAGATAAACATCTTTTCCACAACTACAGGATGTCTTCCACATGGTTGTTTAATAAATGAGAAGATGACGTGACTCACTGCATCAGTTTGAGTTAAATAACTTGTCAGCTGAAACATAATCACCCATGCAATCATCCAACGGAAGGCTCTTACCTATGTGCTTAGTTAAATCCATGTGGTGACCTTTTTTTTTTTGACCAGGCAGTGTGTGTGTGTACTTGTTTTTGTTACCTTTTTTAGGACCTTTTCTGGTATACACACCTACCTAGTCAAGACCAGTTGTCCTAATCGGGCCAAATGTTTCAAAAATAGGTTCATTTGTTGAAGCTTCAGTTACAGTGACCTCTTGTGGTGATTTGAAATACTGCTGTCAAATTAGGCTGTAAGATTGTGGTGGCAGACATCCAAGAACTTTAATTACTATAGTGTTAAAGAAACTACTTTACTGTGGTAGAAAAAAAAATGACTAAAAAAGTTTTTTTATTTTTTTTTTATTTGGCAAAGTTCTATATCTGGTTTAAAAATTAATTTATGCTAGCACATCTTGTTTTCAAATAAAGGTTGATAAAAGTGCGTTAAGGAGATTTGATAAAAATGTTGAAATGTTATTGGTGTGCTTCTGTAACTATGGCAGAGTCAGAGTCAGAGTATTCCTAAAAGTAATAATGAAATGACAAACAAAAATCCAGTGAAAAATGGTGCAAAGATTAGGTGCTATTATGTTGCAGGTCAAACTGACCTGTTTTAAAGTAAAAAAAAATCAAACTAGTTGAAAGCATTTTTTTCTGTATGAAGCTATTTTTGTTTGTCTTAAGTATAATTAACATATGAAATGAAAGGTTAATTTTACATATTTGCAATTCCCCCTGAATCTACATATTAGACTACAGATCAAGATGTAAAAAAATCTAAAAAAAAAACTGATTTCATGTATAATTATTTTTTGGGTATATGATCCTATAGTGAAAATAAAAAAAATGTAATGTGCATTTTTTTTATGAAAAATGAGTGAAGTGATCTTCTATCTGTGAGAAATAATAATAATAAAAAAATAACAAATATTGATTGAAATAGTCAGTAATGCAGTTAAACATCCAGACACAAAAGTGTTGCATGGTTTAACATTCCCTGGGTTAAAATGACATTATTGCTGTTCCTCTGGAACATAAGTAATTCATTGAGGAACATCACTTTTTTAACAGTTTTTGGACTTAGCCTGTGTCCTTTCTTTTTTTCCTTTTTGTCTTACAACTTTTCCACATTTAGACTCGCTCACAAGGAACAGATGATGCTGTCAACCTGGCAAGCATGAAAATTGTTTTTCTAATGTAAACAAATGTGGGTACACCTTTTGATGGTTCAGCCAGTACCTCAGGGGGTCTTTTAACCTGTCCAGTGATGGATTTGTTTTATAGTGTTGAGCGCTCTCAAATTCAAAGCTGGGTCAACCTGTCAGCTGTCTGAATCAAGGCGAGGCGGCGCCAGGGAATCAGCTGATTGGACCCCGAACCAGTCAAGCGATTCATTCAGACAACGAAACGGTTTGTGTTTCGGACGTCACGTGACTTCACTCTAAAAAATGAAATGTTGGATTTACTTAACCATGTTATGTCAACTGTTTCCACTTAACTGAGTTGAGTAAATTCAAAGCAATATACCAGTTTTTTAATCAAAGAACATGAGTGTGTTGCTTTGAATTTATTTAACTCAGTTAAGTGGAACCAGTTGACATAACATGGTTAAGTAAATCCAACATTTCATTTTTAGAGTGTTCTTCCGCAGTGAAACAGGCTCCGAAGCAGTGGTCCGATGTAATTTTAGTTCAGGGTTGGATCCATGTTTTGAAGCTTTTGTTTCATACCACCATCACTACTTTATTGCATTTTTATGCTGAAGTCTTTACAGTTGCTGTAGAATTTGTAGCAGAGTGGTTCTAGAGGTGAATACATCTGAGAGTTACAAGGTTCTGTAAAATCACTCTCAAAACAACACAGCAATGTGATATTAGAAGTTTAAATTTGTACTTTTGAATACTTAAGTATTTTCAAAAGTAAGTACTTCAGTACTTTAACTTTAATTTTTGACTGAGCAACTTTTACTTGTAGTTGAGTAAGATTTGACCATGAGTAACAATACTATTACTCAAGTACTAGAGGTGAGTACTTTGCCCACCACTGTAATTAGAAATGGTGTAATGATACACTCTAACCCTAGCTGTACATGACCTGCTACCTTTATATGACAATATTTACCATCATTTGGTAAATATTGTCATATAAAGGTAGCAGGTCGTGTACAGCTAGTTAGAGTTGGTTAACTGGGAACTTCACTGTAAAAATAAATAAATAAATCAGTTCCTCATTAGGGATGTGGAGCTTTAAGACCCACCTGCTCCTCTACACACACTCATGGAGTCACATGACCTTCTTTTCAAACATCAAATAATTACAACTGAACATGTTACAAAAAGTCATATTTTAAATCTACAGCAGCAAAGTAAGTTATGTAAACTGACAAAACTCAACACCGGAAAAAATAATTTGTGATGGGGTTCTTTGTTGTTTATTTTTTTAATATATCTTCCAAAACAGGAAAGTATTTTCATTTATATAGTGGCAGTGGGACTTAAAACTTGTAGAATATTTTTGACATGCCTACAACCAACTGTTCTATTTATATTTTATTTAATGTGGAGCATACGGGTTGGTATCCTCTGTTTATTTTTTCTCCTTTGGCTCTTGATAAAATTAGTGAAATAAAATGTGTTCCCCCAACTAGATGGGAGTCGTGGTGACTTGTGACTGATGTATTCATTGAGTATGTCATTATACTCATCCCAAACCATCATAGAGCAAATACAAGTACTGTTACACCCCTAGAGTCTAAACCAATCACAGCTGAGCCCTGCTCAACATCCGTCATCAGGGTCTACCGCGGGGACTGCAGGATGTCAAGCAGGCAGAATGTTTTCTGCAGCTCAGGAAACTGTTTATCTCTGTGGACTCCATATACTGTGGTGGTGCAGCTCTGTCTTTCTGTTTGTTACCCAGTTGTTTCTGACACCATGAAGCCAGGTTCAGAATGAGACATACATCTGTTCTGTTCTGGTTTGTGGTTTTTGGGTAGAAGGAAGTCTTTGACCTGTGGTGGGCCATCTGGAGGGTGGCAGCAGGACCTTGTGGTTGTATGCTGGGATTTGTTGGTTGGGATTACACCTATGTACACACATAGTCCTGTAAAAGCACTCTTTAGTGTCTGATTTAAACAGACTGGTACATTTATTATCAGGAGAAGGACTTTTCTGCTCTATAAATGAAACTGCTGACATTTAAAACAGGTTTTAAAAAGAGATTTTTGAAGTCCATAAGTATAATACACTGACTTAAGAAAGACCTCCAAATCCCGCAGCAGGTAGGGGTGTCCCGATACAACTTTTTCACTTCCGATATGATACTGATATTGCAGTTTTGAGAACTGGCAGATACCGATATTGACTCGATACCACATCTGTATGAATCACACTTTTGTCTGGAATCTTAGAAAAGTCAAACAGTGAACAAGAGTAGGTCTGAGAAAAACTGACCCATTTATTTTTAGTTTAGTTTAGTTTAGTTTAGTTTATTCATTTCATTATAAAAACAAAAATAAATGTTATGTACAAAAAATAT
>JARVJO010000269.1:8621318-8643423 GCA_031762555.1 Cynodonichthys magdalenae
TATCTATCTATCTATCTATCTATCTATCTATCTATCTATCTATCTATGTTTTTTTTTTCAGTGATTTTTGGTCAATATAACAGAAATGGTTGCACTGATTTTTGTTTGTTTGTTTAATTGTTTCTTGTTTGTTTGTTGTTTTTTCTGATGAAGGGTTATCCATCGGGCCTACCAATGAGCCCCACCCCCCAGACCACCACCCCTTCTGAAAAGGGCGTGTCTGAACATACAAAAATGCTTATAACTCAAAAATTATTCAATGTAGGAGCTTCAGATTTTTTTTGCTTTTATTTTTTTAGCTCTGAGGTAAGGCTATCTATCAGCAACCCCACCGGAACCCCACCTCCCCAGACCCCCACCTAAAACAATAAATCTGTTCTGATGAGTTCTGAGTTCTGGTGCATTGGTGCTTTGCATATGTAGTCGTTTTGAGGCTTCTCTGTTTGATGTTGAGTAAAAGCAGCTGGTTGTCTTTACCCTAAAAATATGATCTGATTATTTTTTACCACCATGCATGAGATGTGGCAGATGAAAACATACTGATCATGAAAATGGCCTGAATGCTAAAGCATCAGTACTAAAGCCAGGGTTGTGAATTGGCAAGAATTTGGTGAAATATATATCACAACACAGGGGTCACTACATATTATATTGTGATATAATTTTTCCCCAAATGATTCTCATTTTTTAAAACACAGATTAAATAGCACCTATTCATAAAATCTGATTAAATTCTTTTTATTTTTATGCAATCTAAAGAACCCTGAGCAACTGTGAGAACGGCTTTTGTATTTCATATTTCTTCTTACAACATCCATCTATTAAGCCTTAATTAGACATCAATACAGTGCTTTTGAGAATCAATAAAGTAACAGAAAAAAAATCACAATATTTCAGTATTAACATTTTTTACACCCCTAATCCTAATTGTAAGATGTTCTTGTACAAAACATTCCGTTTTAAAAACATTTTCTAGTAATTGGCATCTTATCATCAGTAGTATAAACTTACTTTACGCTCAAAGTATCTACAGTACCAGAGATGAATGAATTCACAGAAGAAAATACACATACAGAAACAGAATGCAGCCCATTCCAGCAAAACAACAAAGATCCTAAACAAAGTGCAGCTCGGCAGATCCAGAAATATGGAGGAGGATAAGGATGACTCTAATTTGACCTTTAAAAACAAAAACTTTTCTTGTTAAAGCCCATTGGCAGGCACTGACAAGAAACCAGGACCAAGGCAGAGGAGCTGGAGGTGCTCAGATGTCCCAAGGGGGCAGCAGAAAGCAATACGTCAGAAAATACAAATTCTGCAGTACTATTTTTTGGTAAAACTGATATTTTTTTTACTAAAACAGTGCTTGAAATCTAAGCACTTCTGTTATGTGAATTTTTATTTTCTTGGATAAATGAAGAATTCTTTGAGGCCATACCGACTCAGAGTGTTGTACAAAAAAACATAAAAAAGATTTTTTTTTTGTACCACATGCATGGCAGGTGTGTACTGAAGTCCAAATACTTTCATTTGAAATTGATGGCTCAGCGAGTGACAGCCAAGCTTTTGATCAAAGCGAAGCAGCTGACATCCCAACATATGCTGTATGAATTATTAAAAATACAAGTGACCCCTTGTGAAGAAATAAATTGCTGCTCCTCCTGCATCCGCATATGCAATATGTCAGTTCTGGAGGCAGAGTGGAGGTTATTTTTTATTAGCTTAAGTCAGAACAGCAGCCTGTCACTCCAAACTGATGTGCCATGGAAGACTCAAGCTTGGCTCTACATCTGTAGGCAAGTTACCTTTAACTTTGTGAGGGGAGAGGACTGTAGCAGAGGGGTCTGCTGGTGCAGGCTTAGAACATTATCATCTGGATAAGAAATTAAAACTGTTTAATGGTTATTTTATGTTTACTTTACTCCACCTCAAGGTATCAAAATGAAGCTTAAAACAAGAATCTGAAAATGTGCTTTTGTCATTCTGACCAAATTTAACTTAATTCTCAGTTTGATATGATGGGTCACATGTCTAAAATTTATAAATGGATTGTTTGCTCAGCCTGTGACAGAAAAAAACAGTTTTATGTTTGCTTCTAAAACTGTTAGATGTGCAAATATTGTACTAAAATGTTTAGTTTTAATAGAATAACAATTTTGACATGGTTCGGAGATGAGCCGAGCCAAGAGATCTGTCCAGAGAGTCTTAATTCAAGAGGCAAGTATCTTTATTTACTGGGGCGGGTGGGATCTGGAAGAGGGGGGGGGGGGGGGGGCAGACAGGTGAGTCCAGTTTCTTATGGAGAAGGATATTTTCAATAATAACAAAGAAAGATCTTTGTTTCTCTTACAGGTATTTCCAGAAGAAGCCATGCGCAGAGAGGGGGAGGAACCAAGAGGCGAGTGGACAGAATCTTCAGGCAGAGTGGCCAGCATCTACAGGTCAGTTTCCAGGTAGGTTCAGGTTTCCAGTAAAATGAACTGAGGCACAAGGTCCTTCCAGAAGTGAGGAACACAAGATATGTGGAATCCAGGGTGTGTCATGATCAAAAAACCAGAGAGGTAAGATGCATCAGTGTGGATCAGACAGCTAAAGAGCCTTTTAACCCTCAGCCGCTTGACAACAGAACCAGTAGCAGGTGCAGGTAAAAGGGTGATGAACCAATCAGGAAACAGCAAACAAAAAACACCAAATCCTCCAAAACAAGCCATTTGTTTTTTTTATTAAAAAATATAGTTTTTCCAAACAAATTCCAGTTTTCTATAATTTAATTTTATTGTTTTGATTATACATTTACTTTGACAACTGTATAAAATGTTGAGCCTTTTGTTAAATTCATTTTCATAAAAAAAAGTTAAAATGTAATTTAAACACTTATGCTACTATTGTAAACAGGTATGTTTGCACAGTTAAAATACTTCAATTATTCATTTATTATAAAAGTAAAACACATTCAGCAAACTATAGCTCAAGAAATCAGGGGTGTTGTTATTTTAAGTTCCTCATACCACCTGAATTTTGTTAAACCCAATCAACTGTGCAAGTGTGAAGGTGAAAATTAAACAGTTTCTCTTCCAAATTATTTTGAAGCAATGGGGTAGCCTTGGATCAGTACTAGGCAACTACCTCCATTTCTGGGAAGGAATATTTATTTTGCCTCGAAATGCATTTCTTTTGAGTTGGGAAAACAATGTTTGAATGTAGCGCAGAAACATATCATAAATCAAGTGAGTGGACGTGAGCCCCGTGCCTCCGAATCCATGTCTGTGGATGTGGCCTCATGTGGGGAACTTGGTGCATGGAGTGACTGGTTTGAAGAAACACACTGAACGAGCTGGCAGTTTCACTGATCGCTGAAAATTTCCACCAATCAGAGGATTACTGCCAGAGAAAAGCAGCTGCACATGTAAGCTGCTGATGATCATTCACACCTGTGGGTATCCACATATAGCAACTGCACATTAGCCACAATTAACAAGTAGGAAGCTTCTGGGTTACCCGAATACCTTTGGCTGGTGTAGGAGGTTTGTGACTGACTGTTGATGTTCCTCTCTCATCTAGCGCTTTCTCAGCCTGTGTGAAAAAACATAATCACAACCTTCTTTTAATGATTTTATTTCAGCATACTGTAATTTGTGCACATGCAGATCAAACTTTAAAAAGCCTTGTGAATTGTAGTCCACGACTCATTTTAATCAAAGTTTATAGACAATTTGCATTTTCTGACAGAATGCAGCATGAATGCTTAATGCTAAACAACTTTTGCATAAAACACAGAAAAGATGTTCAAACATTTTGCAATTTTTTGTAAAATAGCCTGAAATTAGCAGAAAAATAGATTTATAAAAGTAGCTGAAAAAGCTGAATTTAGCATAAAGAACAAAGAACACATTTACTGAATTAGACAGTAAAAAGTAGAAATTATCACAGGGAGATGAGTTTACCTGTAAAAATCTAAAATTAGCAGTGAAATTAACAGATTAAATAGCAGAAAACAGCTGAAAAAAGCACAAAAAGCTTAAACTAGCAGAAAGAAGCTAATGGCAGCACATGTTTAAGAATAGCAGAACAGCTGAAAAGAGTAGAAAGATAGCTGAATAAGCAGAAAAAAAAGCTAAAATTAGCACAAAAAAAGAAGCTGAAGGAAGCTAAATTTGCCGCGAAGAACAACAAGTATAAAGCTGAAAGTGCAGGAAATGTTTGAGGATTTTAGGGATGTTGATGACAGCTCCATTTACTTGCAATAAGAACAAAATTGGCCAAAAAGGCAAACTATCTCAAAATGCCAAAATATCAAAAATCACAGCTGAAATATGCTGAAGGAGCTGAAATATTACATAAATTGTTGAAATGGCACAAAAGTTACAGAATGCTTTATGTAAGTGCCAAAAATGTACAGAAGTAAAATGGATCTCTGTTCTCACAATTTTTGACCTAAAAATCCAACCTTTGTAATTTCTCAGCTTACTTTCTTATAGGTCTCTACAACTAAAGTCTATAAAATAATGCACCATGATCACACATACAGTAACTATACTTGACAACTTTTTTATAGATGAAAACAGCAATCACATTAACAGATCAATGGTAAATCCTGAGTTTGCTGAAAGCTTGTTAGACAGTTGTTTTAGAGTTTGTGTGAGACAACCCAGATTCAGTGTACCTATAGAAATAGTGTTCTGAATCAAACCAAGAAAACCTTGCGAGCAAATCAAAGATAGAAACCAGATCAGGGGATCACCCACTTGCTGTCACTTTGGCTGCTTTCAATAAGGACAGAGCTGCTTAAAGATGCCTGACAATACCTCAGAGGGAGCTGCCAGAAGCACACCTGTCTCGAAGGAGTCAAGCAGGCTCGTCTTAGACAGGCTCAGACAGAAGGCTTACCACAAAATGGGTGTAAGTGGGTGCAATTTGTAGCCTTGACTGCCATTAGTCTAGAATGCATCTGAAGCCTCCATCACAAATGTTCCAGCTCGACTCACCAAATCAGCTTCACAGGTTGTGAAACCCATGTGAGAATTGTTCACCTCTGCAGCTTCTCCCAGTGCCTCCGTGGGAGGGAAGGCACTTCAACAAATAGACGTGCTATAAATTGTGAGGAGAAAAGGCCTGACAGATGAACAGATGGGTTCAGTATATTACTCTTTCTGCCCGTCCACCCTCTACTGACAATGAAAGGTGAGGAGCTAAAAAAGAGGTGAGGGGAAATGATCTGTGTCGATGCATTAGACTAAATTGTTCCTTCGCTTGAACATACAAATGAGGCCCAACGGTGGGAGAAGTGTCATAACAATTAGAAATTCCGTGTTTTGTAGAAAGATTTCTTGCTGCCTCTGATCTCTCCAGTGTGCGACCTCTGCAGCGGAGGTACAGACATAAGGCAGTCTGCAACATAATTTATATTAGCAGCCTTATTAAACTAAAAAGCTGAAAACAAACAACTTTTCTCAGCGCAGAATTTAAACTAAAGTATGATTTAACTCATTTTTAGGAAAATAAATTTGTTTGAAAGAAATAGCAGCTTTAGGCAGTTTAAATCTATCAATATCTCACTGTCTATATTTCACTTTTCCTTTTCAGAAAAATTTAAATATTAAATCATGTAAATATTTAGGCTTTAGGTTATGATAAAATTCTGACTGTAAGATAGCAATTTTAAAAATATTTACCACCTAAACATTTACCACTTTACAAAGTTAGAATATTCTACTTGTTTTAAAGATGCTGAATTGTCTCCATTGAATATTAAAAGAGACATCATGCTTCTTAATCTGTTTTCACATTTAAATCATTCAGTTGGGGTCTATATACAGTGAAACTGCAATGTTTTGGTATGAATTCCTCCTTATTGTAACTCCACAAGCCCCTTTTTTCTGAGTTGTGTCTCAGATCAACTCATTTTGAGGCTGTCTCTTTAAATTCAAACAGGCGATTCACAGCCCGCCAGATTCCAGATCCAGAGCGGTATAGCACGATAGCGATAGATAAATTGATAAAGATATAATAAAGAGATAAATTAAATTAATATTAAGAAATGTTTTATTTGCAAATTAGCTAAAAGATGTCAACAAGGGAAGGCTTGTCCATCCAGCTTTACATGTTGGAGTCAGAGTCTAACCCAGAACCAGAGGAGAATGAAGACAACCAAATTGTAGTTGGTGGTTCCATCATAAATACTGTGAAGTAATAGTTCAGAAAACATTAAAGAAAATAAAGAAAACTGAATTGGTAGAAAAACATGACCCAAAATAAAAATAGAAAGATATATTGGCAGCTCCGGATAGACTAAATTAAAGTTTCCTACAGACTCCAAGAACACAACAAAATGCAGTTAACAGCTACAAAAGTGGGGTTTGCATATGTTCCCTTTAAGATCAAATGCAGGGTAAAATGTAAAATGCATCGAGAGCAAAATATATTTATTTGGTGTTTTTAAAGCAATTGAATAGGTTGGGGTAATCTATTGAGTTGTGTTAAAAAATAAACACTTTCACTCACTTGACAACAGATGCACTATTTGAAACCAAACTCCATTTATTCTCAGTAATGGAAATGTGACTTATAGCAATGCAGGTGGCTAAGTGACAATACAACAGTTATCAGAAATGTCAAGTGTAAGTATAAAAAAAGTAAATATATGATGGTGTCCAGAACAATCATGTCTGTCATAACTCGCCAGTTGGTTAAGAGTGATTCATAGCTGAGTGATAAGACGAATCAAGAATGGCAGAATTCCTCACAGAGCATGCTTTGGGGGTTTTCTATTTCATCAGCAAACATGTCATCTCTGCTCTGCACTTATCAGAGCACCTTGGAAGTGAATTAGAAGCATGTTTGTAGAATTTAGCTTTTAATAGAGAGACAGAGGAGAAAATCTATCATTTCAGCAGCAAACTGTCACTTCTACAAGAAAGGTCGACAATAATAACATTCTGTAATGTGTAACGAGACAAAAAAAACATCTGCAGGCAGACGTAGCAGCAGCAGCGACGACGGATTCAGCTAGATCTCAGCAATAAATATTAATTTGAATAATCTTTACCTTGTGTACAATTATATCATAAGTACTTGTTGAACATTGGCTACACATGATATTTCACACAAGCCTGGAATCACTTCTCTCTTATTACCATAGCAGATTGCCATAATCACATCCTCTTCTTAAT
Source organism: Cynodonichthys magdalenae (assembly GCA_031762555.1). Taxonomy (NCBI): domain Eukaryota; kingdom Metazoa; phylum Chordata; class Actinopteri; order Cyprinodontiformes; family Rivulidae; genus Cynodonichthys; species Cynodonichthys magdalenae. The sequence continues at coordinate 8,628,488 of JARVJO010000269.1, forward strand.
ATTCAGTTTACTGCTGCATATAAGCCCACGTCACGCAGTAATGTAATGAGAGTCCTTGGGATTCACTTAGCTGAAACAATAACTCAATTTTGTAACTTAATATTGCGTCTGTGCTCACGCACAACGGGGTCTCATAACAGTATTTTCTTTTTCGACATTAAAAGCACACAGTTTCCAAAAGCGTAATGAAAGCGTTATTGAATTTGTTGGTTTAATGGCTCAACTAAGCAATGACTTAGAGCATTTTCCAATTCAGATGTGGCACACATAATGGTAATTGCTAAAACACAGCCTGCATTGGCAGAATTTAACACTAGATATCTTTTGGCAAAGATCATTTATTGACATTTATTTGTTTTTTTATGAAGTTAAAATGTATTAATTGTTCTAATTGCAGCAAACGTCAGTCAGCACTAATGAATAATGGTCTAACGTCACATGAAACTCTGCAACTGTCTCCTCCTTAGGGTGACATTTACCAAATGCCACATATCCACTTTGCTTTTTCTGTCGACGTATGGAATGTAAATGTAATTACCACGTCCCTGTACAAAAGTTAGGCAAATATCATTCAACAGGAACATTTTTTCACTCAAGTCCTTCTGCTGTCATTGTGAGTCTGACTATATACAGAATATTTATTAAAAATAATGCTGCTTGTAGGTCACTTATTAATGACTTTTAGTCATCTGTTAAGGAAGTGATGGAAATGGAGATTCCTTTTTTACCTGTTAGTTTTCTTTAGCCGTTTGTTGGATTTTTATCTTAATTCGGTAGTTAGTTAGTTGTTCCTTTTGTTAACTAATTTATTGGGTTGGTTGGTTGGTTGGATGGATGGATGGATGGATGGATATTTGTTTGATCAACAGTTTATCGGATGTTTAATTTGTTACAACATACAATAAACAGGTGATTTCCTATTTTTAGTTATATTATTAACTTTTAAATTGAAAGCTTTCTATAAAACAGAGGATTTTTTTCTAATACTGTAATGTCTGTTAATCCACTTGTACCAAAGCATGTTCTTGTTCATTCAACAACTTCATTAAACATGACAAAAATATATCAAGAAAGCTCTCTGAAGTCACTATTTTCATTTTAAATGCCTCGCAGGATTTTAAAATAATTAATTATTTACTTCTGACAAAAATAGCAGTATTTTAGGTAACCACATAAACACTCCAAAGGCTCAGCTGATGTGCTGTGCTTTACTGCCCGATGGCCTAATAAATTTTTATTTTGCTCCAACCCCTATCCAACCAAATAATGTGCGGTTAAATGAAGTAATCATTTTTACTCGAGACATCAGTCACAGGAAGATAGCAGGTGGGTATATCATTTCCCACCATATGGTCATGGCTGTCAAGAGCTGCCCAATCAGAAGGCTACAATTTGCCACAGTGTTCAGTGTTGTGATTAAATAGTTCCAAGGACGGCTCCGGCACACAGGAAGGCTCTTTGACCAGACCGATACTCATCTCCGGCTACAGATTGAAAGTGGTGGTGGCACAGCTATGTGGTTGTTTCTTCTTTCCCATTTCCTCCCACAGGCTTAGTGTGCAACATACTGTTAGTTTTTGACTTATGAATAAAGTAAATTTGAACTTGACTCTCAATTCTGTGCAAATCATAAAAATTAAAGAAAGATGGGAAAAATTAAAATAAATCTAAAATGGTTAATGACAGAGATGCAATCTGTAAATAATGCGGCTCAGTGTGGTGTAGACTATGGTACAATATTATAGAGAAAACAATTGAATTATTTTTTGTTTTACTGCATTCTGGTTTTTTTTGTTGTTGTTTTTTTTGTGTGTGTGTTCTTTTGCCATAGGAGCACACAAGGACCCACCAGTTGTGACAAAATATATTTTAAATATATTTGAATGTACCAAAATTAAAAGGATAAAAATTTGTCAAACTGTGACATTGAAAAGCTCTTTGAAAGGAAAATTATTTTGGATATTTATCCCTACGTCCTTGTGTCTTAGTTTGAGAACTGTTTTCTGGTTGTCTTTTGTATTATTTGTCTTTTCAGTTTATTCTGTGAGCAGTATTATACTCAAATTCTACCTTCATGCTGTTTAATGAATGCTGCAACATTTGATGAGAATTTATTCATGTATGTTTTAAATTCTTTCAACTGTATATGGAGTATATAGAGTACTTGAATGTATTGGTTTGAAAACCAACCAGCTTTTATGAATAAAACACCTTGATATCTTTGATGTACCCTCAAAGGTAGGTCCAGGTTATTTTTTACATTAAATATTTACCACTGTTTTAACATTTAAAAACAAGCATTTATTATGTGACCTGCTGTGCTATACAAAGATATTGTATTGTGCAACTTTCATTTTTCTAAAAAGTAAATGTTTGCTGCAAACAGTTTCATTGAGAGAACCTGAAAATATATATTTTTTAATCTGTCGTGTGTTCATTACGTTGACCAACATCCTACTTTTACAATGTAGTCATATAAGGGGGTTTGGATATGGACACAAAAATCAAGGAACTAGGTGACGTGGGCTACCGGGACCCCACCCTGGAGCTAGGCCTGGTGGAGGGGCTCGTCAGCGAGTGCCTGGGCTCTACCCATGGGACCTGGCCAGACTCAGCCTGAACGAGCTACAAGGGTTTGCCTTCCTGTGGGCCCACCACCTGCAGGAGGGGCCATACGAGTCGGGTGCACGATGCCATGGGCAGTAGCCAAAGGCGGGGACCTTGGCGCTCAGTCCCATGCCTACCAAAACTGGCTCTTGGGACATGGAATGTCACCTCTCTGGTGGGGAAAGAGCCTCAGCTTGTGCGTGAGGTTGAGAGGTACCGGCTAGGTATAGTTGGGCTCACCTCAATGCACAGCATGGGCTCTGGAACCAATCTCCTTGAGAGGGGCTGGACTTTATTCTACTCTGGAGTTGCCCATAGTGAGAGGCACCGAGCTGGTGTGGGTCTACTTTTGGCCCCCCGACTTGGTGCCTGTGTGTTGGAGTTTACCCCAGTAGATAAGAGGGTAGCTTCCCTGCACCTTTGGGTGGGGGGACGGGCTTTGACGGTCATTTGTGTTTACGCACCAAATGATTGTTCGGAGTACCCAGCCTTCTTGGAGTCCTTAGCTGGGGTGCTGGAAGGTGCCCCAGCTGGGGATTCCTTTATTCTGCTGGGGGACTTCAATGCCCACGTGGGTAACGACAGTGTGACATGGAGAGGTGTGATTGGGAGGAACGGCCTCCCCAATCTGGAGCGGTGTTCTGTTGTTGGACTTGTGCTAGTCACAGTTTGTCCATCACAAACACCATGTTTGAACATAAGGGTGTCCATAAATGCAAGTGGCACCAGGACACCCTAGGTCGCAGATCGATGATTGACTTTGTAGTCGTGTCATCTGATATGCGGCCGCATGTTTTGGACACTCGGGTGAAGAGAGGAGCTGAGCTGTCAACTGATCACCAGCTGGTAGTGAGTTAGATCAGGTGGTGGGGGAAGATGCAGAACAGACCCGGGAGACCCAAGCATATAGTGAGGGTTTGCTGGGTACACCTGACAGAGGAACCCATCAGACAGATCTTCAACACACACCTCAGGGAGAACTTCAACCACATCCCAGCCAAGGTGGGTCCGAGTGGGCCATGTTCTGCACCTCAATTGTTGAAGCGGCTGCCTTGAGCTGTGGCCGCAAGGTTGTCGGTGCTTTTCAAGGTAGCCATCCTCAAACCCTGTGGTGGACACCCTGGGTAAGGGAGGCTGTCAAGCTGAAGAAGGAGTCCTATCTGGCCTTGTTGGCTGGTAGGACTCCGGAGGCAGCTGAGGGGAATCGGCAGGCCAAGCGAGCCGCAGCCCTGACTGTTGCTGAGGCAAAAGCTCAGATGTGGGAGGAGTTTGGTGAGGCCTTAGACAAAGACTCTTGATCGCCTCAGAGGAGATTCTGGCAAACCATTCGGCGGCTGAGGGGGAGGAAGCAGGTGGGGTGCATTTGACCTCAACCAGTGATGTTGTTAGGAGGTGGAAGGAATACTTCTCGGACCTTCTGAATCCCACCGGTACGTCTTCTATGAAGAAAGCAGAGTCTGAGGATTTCGGGGCTGGTCTGTCCATAACTGGAGCTGAGGTCGCTGAGGTAGTTAAAAAGCTCCACCGCAGCAGGGCTCCAGGGGTGGATGAGATCTGCCCTGATTTCCTCAAGGCTCTGGATGTTGTGGGGTTGTCCTGGTTGACATGCCTTTGCAACATCCTGTGAACATCAGGGAAAGTGCCACTGGATTGGCAGACTGGGGTGGTGGTTCCCCTCTTTAAAAAGGGGGGCCGGAGGGTGTGCTCAAATTACAGGGGCGTCACTCTCTTTAGCCTCCCCAGTAAGGTCTTTTCAGGGGTACTGGAGAAGAGAGTCCAATCGATAGTCGAACCTCAGATTTTGGAGGAACAATGCAGGTTCCGTCCTGACCGTGGAACACTGGACCAAATCTTTACCTTCACTATGGTCCTCGAGGGGTCATGGGAGTTTGCTAATCCAGTCTACATGTGTTTTGTGGACTTGGAGAAGGCATTCGACCATGTTCCTCATGGTAACCTGGGGGGGTGCTACGCAAGTATGGGATTGTGGGTCCGTTGTTATGGGCCATTCAGTCTCTATACAAGCAATGCAAGAGTTTGGTTCTCATTGCCGGTAGTAAGTCGGACCCCTTCAGAGTGGGAGTTGGACTCCGCCAGAACTGCCTGTTGTCACCGATTCTGTTCATAACTTACATGGACAGAATTTCTCGGTGCAGCCTGGGGTCAGAGGGAGTCCAGTTCGGTGGCCTCAGGATTTCATCTCTGCTGTTTGCAGATGATGTGGTTCTGTTGACATTATCGCGCCAAAATCTTCAGCCCTCATTGGATCGTTTTGCAGCCGAGTGTAAAACGGCTGGGATGAGGATCAGCACCTCCAAATCTGAGTCTGTGATCCTCAGTCAGAAAAGGGTGGATTGCGTCCTCCCAGAAGAGCTGGATGAGGTGGCTGGGGAAAGAGAGGTCTGGGCTTCCCTGCACAAGCTGCTGCCCCCGCGACCCGACTTCGGATAAAGCGGAAGATAATGCATGAATGGATGGTTATTTTTAAAATTAGATATTGCTGTATGTTTAAAACCTCAACATGTTTGGTTTGGTTTTTCACTTCACATCTTGCAGCAGTTAAAACTAATGAATTACACATTTACTTTTCCCATTTATGTTTATGTCAAAACAAATCAAAGACTTATCCAATTGCAAAAGTTTTTCTCTTTGAAAATAGGAAAAGTCAGGCAGTGATTTGTAAACGAGAACAGTAAACATTGCAGATTAATTCTGAGTTTTAGATTTATATTTAAGTATAATCTGTTTTTTTTTTACCTAAATGTTAATGTGGAGACATCTGTTAAGCTGTCACTCTCATAAGTTCACCTACACAAAAGCTTCATCTTAATTAGAAAAGCTGTAGACACAATAAGATACTCAGCTACCTTTAAAGCTGAAATCTCTTATATTTTTCTTGAACATTAAATTTGTAAAGTAGTTTTTTTATAAATTTGAACAAACTTGGTCAGATTCTATTCCTTATTTTTGATTTATTTATTTTATTTTAATTTTGTTTATTGGCATTTTCAAGGGACATTTTGTTGAACTAGTAAAATAAATTGAAAAATAAGCTAAATTTTAACTTACTGAGGCTGTTCTCTTCAACAGATTTTTGAGAGTTCATTATGGTCCATGTAGGCATACAATTGTATTTTAGGCTCCACTGAATTGAAATAGAGGTTCTGCTCTTCTTTTACCTGCTGCAGTGATGACTTATAGAATTTGGGCTTTATTTGTGTGTGTTTTTTAACTCACTTACATGTCTCAGCCTGGGCTACTGTGAGTTTAGACAAGTCTGATCTGTTCTTCTGGAACAAAAAATCTGAGAATGTCCCATATCAGGGTTCATCACTTGCATGTTCAGTGAGTTACTCTCAGGGTTTGTAAAACCTGATTTCTGAAGCAGACTTCTGTGTTTTTGATCAAAAATTTACTCACATTTAACCTGAGCAAGATTAAATCAGTCATGTGTACAGAGCCTTTCAAGCTTCATGAAGCTTGGTCCTCCCCATTGAACCACAATGGATACAATGTAGACATTAACAGAGGTAATTAGGTAAATAAAATTTAATATCATTCACTAGTTTTGTTGCAGATAAATTAACCAAACTCATAAACATCAGCTAAAGAAGACGTACAGTTTCATGTAAAATATGGAACTGCCGAATAAGTCTGGACGTACCAACTACAATTTAGTGGTCTTCATTCTCCTCTGGGTCAGACTCTGGCTCCAACATGTAAGGCTGGATGGACAAGTCTTCCCTTGTTGACATCTTTTAATTAATTTGTAAATAAAACTTTTTGTGCAACCTTATAGTTGTAAACCCTTCTATCACACTAGAATGGACCCCTCTAGAAGCTGGAGGGGGCAGAGTGTGAATTAGATTTAAAGAGACAGCATCAAAACAAGTTGATCTGAGACACACCTCAGAAAAGAGGGGCTTGTGGAGTTACAATGTGGACAAATTCAGACCAAAACACTGCAGTTACACGTTATATAGACCCACATAAATGATATGCTAAATGTGAAAAAGGATTTAAAAGTGTGATATGTCTCCTTTGAGACAAAAATATTTATCTTTATCTATTTTTTACACCTATGAATCAAAGAACTGTGTAAAAGTGAACACTAATGTGAGAAACATATTCCTGTATGGCATGTGCACGTCTTTGTTTCAGGACCTCACAATATTTTTTTGCTGTTGAGCTTTTCTTTATCTCCCACAGCAAGTTTTAGCTTCAACAGCACACCAACAGATAAGCAGCAAATAGCAAACTTCACAACTAGTTGGTAAAACACTTGCATTTCCTACAGGAGTTGGTAGAACCCCCCAAAAAAGAAAATAACCAGATTTTAAAGAGAAAATGTTGGTCTCACATGTGCCTGACAGCTTGAAACAAACTTATTTTCTCACAAGTCTCCATGTCAGATTAAGTGGTGATTACAGGGCATCTCAGTGGTGCATTTACAACATGTTCCTGCTGTGTAAAAAGAAAATAACCTATGAATGCAGATCTAACTTATTTATATTAGGGAAGTTCTTGCCAAACAAATTATAAGAGCTCCTTTTCAGAGACAGGCAGGCAAACGATTTGTAGCTTAGATCAAAGAAGAAAAACAAGCTGACCTCATAGACAGCTTAGGCATTACTTCAGAAACTTTACAGCATAAAAAAAAATATCCAATCTCAAAATACTACAAATAAGTTTTATCTGAAAATCACCAAAATGGACCAAAGAGACTAAATAAATATTTGTGTATGAATGTCTTTACAAATTTGTATCCATACACTATAATTACAACACATCATTTAAACCCTGTGGCTGTTTTTTATTTTTTCAGTAATTTACAAGGATTCCACCAACCAACTAGCCAATATGACTGATTCATTTACAAGTCAGAAAATACTAAAAGCTGACTTTGTTTTTGTAAATCAATAGTTGCATTTAGTGAAGGAATAAAGTTTATTGAAAGCAGTGACAGGATGTGTTGTTGCTGCTTTTCATGCAGCAGCAGACAAAAAAGAGCTAAAGTGGGCTGACGAACGCATCATCTCAGCAAAAACATACTGCAAATAATCAGCAAAAACATGTACAGCTGAGCAGATGCAGCCTGATAAAACAGGCAAGCAAAGTTGAAAAAAAAATTCTGTCACATATATTGATGTTGAGACTGGGAATTTATTCTTGACCCTTATAATGAGTACAGTATGTACTCTAAATTTTTCTGTTAATATAAGTATTGTTTGGTCTCAATAAGTCAAACGTTATGCAGTCTTCTGTAATTTGAGTGAAAAGTGAATTTTTAAGCAATCTGAGTTGGTTTGCAGCAGAAAGGTCAAACGTTTGACCCTTGGCTGGCACCTTTCTACTTGATGTTTGCGTGTTCTCCTCATTTAGGCGTGGCTTTTCTCCAGGTACTACAGTTTCCTCCCACAGCCAAGAAAACATGCTTGTTAGGTTAACTGGTGATTCTAAATTGTTCCTAGGTGTGATGATGAATGGTTGTTTGTCTCATCTGTCTGCATGTGGTCCTGCAATGGACTGTTGACCTGTCCAGGGTGGACCACGCCTCACGACCAATGACCACTGGAGATGGACACCAGCTCTCCTCAACCTTGCACAGACAAGTAGGTAGAAAAGAAAATGGATGGAAATATTTTCAATACACTATAATGAGTTTAAACTAAAAAGTGTTTATAAAATACACACTGCAGCCTTCCACCCACTAACAGTTCATTAGGTTTTGAGCAAAAATCTCAAAGTTATAGTTGAAATAATTATAGAAACTGACAAACAAGTTAGATTAACTTGTTTCTTTTTTACTTTTTAGTTTGTAATAAAAAATAATAATAAAGTACAACAGAAAAAAGTTCCTGCCAGTTAAATTATCACAGTGCTGAAGAGTTTAGATCTGTTTGTTAAGAACCTGATACTGGTAACATTTTTTATTTGAAAAGTCACGAAGCTAACTGGTTGATTTGGAAAATTAAATCAAACAAATATCACTTATTGACACATTTTTTCCATTTTTATCTTAAGATTTCTGAATAAATCTTCCAGAATAAGTCCTTGTTAAGTTTTGTCATTTATTTTATGTCAAGCATTGTCCACTCTTATAGTTTATCAAAAAACAGATTCTACTTGAAAAAGATTAAAGTAAATAGCATGATAACATTTAAAACTATAAGTGAGTATGAGGTACAAAACGCACAATGTGTCAGAAAACTTAACAAAAACACATTTTTTATTGAAGTAAATGAATTAAGTTACTTTTCACCATCCTTTAAACAAGCAACATGTTTCACGTAAGTTATTTTTATTAGGATTTTTTAAAAATTACATAAACCTTTTTTTCACTGAGTGCTAAAAATAGTGATAAAGGCTATTTTATGTAAATCTTGTCAGCATTCTAAAGTGCTTATGATTTGAAATGAATGTCTTGTTTAGTTGGAGCAAACGTGGCATTATTGTGACAGCCAAACATTGTTTGGACAAAACGCTGGACAGCCAACATTATTTTGTCTTCTGCAAATAAAGCAATTTTTTTTTCCTTTTGTCACAGAGTGCAGCCTCTCCTCTGTCAGCAATCTCTTTTCACCGCCCACGGGTATTAATCCTGTTCATGTGTGCTTTCATGTTTTAACATTTCTCCAAGTCCACATAGAAATGTCAGAGTCGTGAAGCACACCTACAATACACTTGTCACTGGAGGAGGATGCGGCAGTCAAAATATTATTACTTAAAAATATCTTGCAGTCTGAAAATAGACCTTTCCTTAATTCTCTTACACAATGGGTTCTTCAAAGAGAAAGAAATTGCTCGTTGAAATTTACAGCACGAAAGAAACAGTTTTTCCACCATTACCTTGGATTTTTTTTGTTTTAATGGGGGTGTATTATGCAAAATTCTATTTTTTTAGATTTATATCATGTTATGATGTCATTCCCTCATTAAAAACATACCCAGAGTGTTGCTTTGACTAATTCATGTGAGTTTGAAAAATCCGTGAATCTCCTGTGGTAGCCATATGGAGCTGGCTAAAGCCTACTTTACTCGCCCTCCAAACTGCCGAAATTGGCTCGAATTGTTGGAGTTTCATGACAAAAATTACATCATTGTGTTCTCAGCGTCGACTCTGCCGCCCCTTTTGTCACAACGTGCTCGCAATATTTTTTTACTGCCCTCCACATAAGAACTTACTGTGTGATTGGTCAGAAATTCGTGGGAATGTTTGTTAGTGCTGAAAGTGCTCGGATGCTGCATTTTGCTTCAACCGCTCGCTTCCCAAGAAAAAAAAAACGGCTTGCTTCCAGAAGCCGACTGTTGTAGGCTACCAGGAACCAGATGTTTATAAAGATAGTCAAACAGCCAAAACTCATGGATGGAGATAAAACAGGAGGAAGGAGGAAGTTCAGGCCTTTAATGCTTGCTGGTACAAAGGACCGCCTATTTACCCAGAGCTCCTCCCTGGAGTTTAGCCAGGAAATGGCTGAGGGTTCTAAAATAGACAGAGGTCAATTTCAAGACATTTAAAAAGTCAAATTTATTTTTGATATATTCAGCATTTTCATAACAAGGAACAGTTACTTGATTGTGGTATAGAATTGCCCTGGAAAATACATAATCCTCCCCTTAAAAAGTGATTTTATGCTTGTGAGTTTGTCCTTCGACTTTTAACAAAATCTGAAGAAAAACTGTACAAACTTCATCTCGAAAGATATTCAGGCAGTTATTTTAAAAAATGATAAACCTCACAGCACCTGGTATTTTTATGTCGACATATAAATGATATAAGGTCAGTCTCACAAAAGCTTCACTGTGATGATACGTGCGGTCATTATCACATCGTTAGTGGCAGCTTTAGGAGCACATAAAACATGACAGAATGAAAAACATTGGTAGTATTATCTGTCTGCAAAAATCCAGAGATGAGATGCATGATTTACTGAAAATTGCCACACACAATATTTGCTCCTGGATCCCCAAAATCCATCAGCTGGATTTTTACAGATAAATGAGAGAAACATTTATAAGATTAAGTGAAATGATTAAAGCTGTCACTGGGGTAGTAAGTGAGAATTTACCCTCTAAAAAGACATTGCTTAATGTTTTAGACCAGATAAGTAGCATTAGCCTTAGACAGCTTAAGAGTTCAGCCCCATGCATGTTATTGGAATTCAGTGTCAAGATGATAGTGGCTGAGTGGGAATATAAGGATACAGTATATCTTTCCTGTGGACCTCGGGTGTTAAATGGGGTGCCTATAGGATTATCAGAAGTCTCGGCAGATGTTCATTTCCAAAACATATGTCAAGGCTTAAACCTGGTGTAAACACTACCAGTGGACAGAGTTTATCAGTTTTGGAGCAGGGTCCATATTTACAGCCTCTAGGCAGTAAAGCTAAATATGTCAGCTTTACAGGCTTCACCAGTAACTGCACCATCCCAGTCCTGGTGATGTTAAAGGGATAGTTCAGATCTTTTAAAACAGGATTCTGTCAAAACATTCTGAACAATAAATATGCTACCTGCTACAACTAGCTGTTTGTGTAACCTCAGTTTTGAGAAATAAGGTTTAATTCTGACCATACTGCTGGTCTGAGGAGCACCAAGGCTTGAGTATCCTAAAACAACTCTAAACTCAAATATTTTAATGTTGTCCATTGTTGTAGTCACGACCAAGATCAGAGTGTAATGAGATTGAAATAAGACCAAACATTTAGGGGCTGGACCAAGTCAAGACCAAAACTGAGGGAGGGCGAGACAGAGTCAAAACCAGAAATGAATGCCCTAAATTGTACATTATACCAGGAGTGGGCAATCCTGGTTCTTGAGGGCCACATCTCTGCATGTTCTACTTTTTTCCCCACTCCAAAACAGCTGATTTAGTCATTGAACTACCACTTCCAAGTTCTGCAGAAGCCTGTTAATCACAAACTCATTCAAATCAGGTGTGTTGGAGCAGAGAAAAAAGTAAAAAAAAAAATACAGGGCTGCAGCCCTTAATGCCCACCTCTACGTTACACTGTGCACAGATAGCTAACTTAATCTGAATAGCTGATATTGAGTAAATCTCTTTGTGTGAAGACTCGGTAAAAAATTTTGGTACAGAGGCAGATTGCAAAAATGGGAAGAATGGCTCTTTGAAGGGATCCGGATCTTGTCAGGCTGTTTGCTTCATAGAGCCATTTGATTTCATCATGTTGGGATGTAAGTCATCACATATGGTGCACATGGTGATATAACTCTGTCATGTGAGTGAAACCATGTGTTTTGTCAAAAACTTTGAATGGCAGTTTGATGTCCACAACTCAGTTCTTATCATTCATTGTAAGGAGCTGTTCAAATGATTCGGATCATTCGTAAATGTCACATCTCTAGCAGTTTGCTCCCGTTGCCTAGCTAGCTTTGCTAACATCACTTACACGTAGTTTACCTTTCTTTGAGCTTCCTTTTTAAGTAATGATAAAAAGTTTGATGTAGTCCCACCATCTCTGAAAGCCCTCCCTATTGGACGTGATGTCTTTGCCCCAGGAGGAGTGGCTCTGTCCAGGAGAAATTGTATACAGAGTGTCTTCAGTTGGAGGCTTCTTCAGTTTCGTTGTAATACAGACCACTACAGAAAATCATTCCTGCCCACAGCCATCACCATCTACAATAACTCTTTAGTTAAATGAGTTACAACATCTAATTTCCCTGGGATCAATAAAGTAGTTTGGAATTGAATTTGAATTTGATGAAACGTTGCTTTTCTTTTTTTTTGTTTCCAGTACCAAAAACACCATGATTGAATAAAGGTCTGTTTTTGGTCCAGTTGAAGGTTATGTATGACTTAATGTTTTGCTATTTTCAAGTCTAAATCTGAATTTGTCTCCAGTGCGTACTTCAGCTGCAAAATAACAATACGTTTTCTTAAACCTGTGTAAGGTGTACATTACATGGGTATTTCACTATATATAGTGGCAACGGGAATGTCACATATTATGACATTTTTGTCAGAGGTGCCCCAGTATGCATCAGAAGTGGTGTAGCAAGCTACTACTGCTATTCACACAAACAAAAAAACTCACATAATTTTATGTAAATAATATTGTAATGTCAAACTTGCTGCAATGTAAAGCTTTAGAAAATAGTGTTTGCTTGAACTGCTGTGAAATGTTTGAGAGTGGATTTGTTTTTTGTTTTTTTGACGGCAGCAATCCACTCTGTTCTTGGTCCCACTCGGACAAACTAATCTTCTTATTCCAGTCAAAATTAAACTGTGTTTCTCCTAGATGAGGTCAATCAAAAAGCTATCAACAATGTATTAACTGTTCCAAACATTTCCACAGAACCCCGCTCTAAAAGGTCTAAACTATAACTTTAAAAATAAATTATGATGTTTAGAGACTAATCTGTTTCAAGCAATTTATATAAGGCAATTTACATGAATCAAGGATGTTAGCAAGGGGAAAAAACACATTGTTAAAGGTTTTGAAAGCGTGAGCTTTTTTATTTAGGTGAGTGGTGCATTTGTGTGTATATTCCTGCTGTGGGTGAGCTACCATAGCAACTCCCATCTGGTTGCACTTCAGTGAAAGGCTAAAAATTCCTTACACAGCTGTCTACTGAATTTCAGAGATTGCTACCATGTTTCCCATTTGTCACAGGAGGAGTCACCTTAGTAGCATTAAAAAAGGTATTGTGTTTCTTTCCTTGAAAGACCATTTACGATTCCACCAATAGTCCCTCCTTTTAAAAAGCACAGCCTGCTGCCTCTACGTGGTACAGTTAATGTTCAGGGAACTTTTAACGATGCTTCAGATAAATTGCACAGCTCTTCAAAACCCATAGTAATACTCTTCCGCTCTGTGCTAACAAATATCTCCTCAGTGTGTAACAAGTCTTAGCAGATGTAGAAACACATAGGCCTTATTATCTACAGAGAGAACATCAAAACACTGGAAGTATTTTCAAGCAAAATCTGGTTTTAGCAAAATCATGCCTGACAGTAGATGAGAGCAAAATTCGCAGTTACATCATTAGAGCTAAAACTCATGACAACACGTACAGTCAGGAACTAACGGGATGTCTATAAGACTCTTGAGTATTCATATAAATGTTCATCTAATTACCTGCTTTTTGTACAGACTTTCTGACATGGTTAAAGCATATTCACTGATATTATTAAAACTGAGCTTTTGCAGCATTTGACTTAACAAGCTATGTTCTACTCTAAAATGAGTCTTTTGGAAATTTCTCCATCTTCTGCCACTTATTCATAATCAGGTCATAAATGCAACAAGTCTAGGAGAGAAAACCAGACATTCCTCTAAACCTAACCTCACAGGTACATACATACCTAACCCTAAACCTAACCACTAAACCACAGTGTGTGTACATGTCTTTGCATTGTTTGTGTGGACATATTTTGATATTATACTATACCTCTGTGGACATTTTGTTTCTGTGTTTAGGTTAGATTTGATGTCTCACAGCAGTAAGTTCCTGGGTTCAAACCCCATTTCGGACATGGGGTCTTTCTGTGTGGAGTTTGCATGTTCTCTTCATGTTTGCATGTGTTTTCTCTGGGTACTTTGGTTTCCTCTCACCATCTAAAACCTCTCTCGCAAAAAAGATCTGTGTTCTCTGTGGGATTTGCATGATTATGTAAGTATTTTTTTTTTTTTTATGTAAAGGTGCACAAATAGCTGACTGATGCATTTTCAATTAAAATGATATATTTTACTGACACATTCACTCTCTACACTGAGACCAACAAACAGATATAGAACTATGAATCAAACATAAATGCTAAGATGCTTTTTTTAATTTAAACTGGAGCTGGAAACATGCCAAATTTGCAGCCACACCAATTTCCTCTGCAGATGAGACAGTCAGATGGCACTACGTCTGCATCTTTACCCACCACTGATTTACTGAGTGCATAAATATGCTTCTGGGGGAAATTACGTCTCATTTTACTGACGTCAACATATTTTAAAAGAAACATCATAGGAGAACTTCAACATTCCCAGATTTAAAATAGAGAAATACATGGGCATTCATAATGTGTCACCTGTCAGTGTCCCAGGTTGATGCTTCCAGACTGGCCAGATGCACAGTTTCAGGTTATTCTAACGTTCAGTATGTGTCAAGAAGACAGCCTTCAGCGCCTTGGTGACAATGAAAGCAGGATGTCACAAGCATAATACCTGACATTTCATTCATGGTCAGAGGTATGCAATCTCAAAGTGGTAATTATTTTTTATTAAAGGAAAGTGTGACTGATTGATCTGAAGGGGGGGGGGGGGGGGGGGTTATAAAGTTTTGGTTTTAAATTTTACTTTTATTTGTGTATTTAT
>JARVJO010000269.1:8645156-8659475 GCA_031762555.1 Cynodonichthys magdalenae
TTGGGTTTACATTTTATTTTGATTTGTGTATGTCTCTGCACAGGTTTGGCAGCAAAGCAGGAGGTGGGGTGGGAGGTTGACTTGGGTAGAGACCACCATAAGAAAAAGTGCTTAAGCACTGAAGAAAATAAAAAGCATCATCAAATATAAATGTTATTGGTTGTTTCTGATTAGCAGTGTTTTCATCTGTCAAAGCAAAGAACAACCAGTGAACTGGTGACAGAGGCGTGGACATCCAAAGTGCCACAAGTGACAAAGTGCAGGGGGAGCAGGGGGAGTAAGAGCTCCTGTCGCATTATTGTTAAAAAGAGAAAGAAGTGTGGTACACCACTAGGTGGTGGCTAAACAAGCTGTTTGTTATCATTTGTCTCCTTGGCTCATAGTTGAAAGTCATAAGAAAAAGTGGTTAATTTATTCTCAGACAAAATGAAACATCTTTTTTATGAAACACGAATTTCATTAGTCGTAGCTGATTTATTTGAGTTCCAGTGTTATTGAGCTCAGTGTTTCTCTTTACCCTGGTCCTTGGGGCAAAATATTTAGCATTTTTCTGATCCGACACTCTGGATTCAAATGAATAAATTACCTCAACAACTTGCCCGCTGCTTGCTACTGTTCTGCAGCCGGCTGTTTGCTGCTAGACAGTTCCCTGTTACTGCCCTATCCCCCACTCAATACTACTGTCCAGCAGCTTGCTGCTGTTTGGTGGCTTCTTACTGAAATGCATTCTTTTGTATATAAAAATACTTACATTCCGCAGACAAGTTGGCATATTACATCGCATTGGCTGCCATATTATGATTGCCAAATGGCAGCCATACAGCGGAACGGCTGACGTAAAACCAACACAAATTGAGAGCGGAGTGGGCAACAACTCCAAGCAACAAAAAAGAAAAATTATCTTGCTTGATACACTGGTTTAAAACTTGCTATTGGATTGATACATCTCACAGTAACTTGATGTCCACTAGAGAAATAATGCATCAGAATAACATCAAACAATATTACATAGAAATTCTACATTTGTTAGTTTCTTTGCTAGCATAATACTGTTGAAATGAGCCCCTGAAAAATCTTTACTTTAATAAGATAGAACTATGACCAGCACTTCTCTACCAGCATCACTAAAACATTTGGTGACTGTCTAGCTTTGTTGTGAATGTGCAAAAAGCAGAGGTGTGGTGGCATGTATGGACTTGACTTGTTTAACTGAATAGCTTTGCATCATGAAAATGGAAAGACGTTTCAAGAAAAATGACATTGTGGCATGTTGATTGAATTTCCACAGAACCAGTTTCAGAGGTCTGGTTGTGTCCATGTCTCTAAAAAGGTGTTTTAACAGCAATTCCTAGAAATACAATTTTTCAGCAAATGAGTCCAAGTCATATGTATATATACATTATATGGGCGACTGTGGAGAAGTGGTTAGGGGAGTCGTCCAGGAACCGGAAGTTCACCGGTTCGATTCCCCATCTGCCTCAGTTGTTGTGTCCTTGGGCAAGACACTTCACCCTACTTGCCTACTGATGGTGGTCAGAGTGGCGCTGGTGCATAGCAGCCCAGCCTCTGTCAGTGTGCCCCAGGGCAGCTGTGGCTGTAGCTTACTGCCATCAGTGTGTGAATGTCTGAACTGTAAAGCGCCTTGGGGTCCATGTGGACTTGATAAGGCACTATTTAAGTTCAAACCATTTATATATTTTCATCATTAAAAATTGCTGCTTCTTTAAATCATGGTAAAAGTGACAAACACATCCATTAGCCTCCTTAGCTACGAAGTGCTCGTTTATTAAATAGTTTCTTTCTTTTGCAAGGTCAGAGCACGCTTGACAGACAAACTCAGCTGAAAACTTCCGATGAGTACATTGTGTGCTCTATTTAAGCTAACTTGGTTGCATAAAATTGTTTTTCAGGGTCAAGGAGGGGTTCAAAGCCAAGCTGGGATGAGGATCAGCACCTCCAAATGGGAGTCCATGGATTTCTATCTACTGATTGGGAGTGAGGTTCTGCCTCAAGTGGAGGAGTTTAAGGATCTTGGGGTTTTGTTCACAAGTGAGGGAAAAATGGAGCGTGAGACAGATTTGTGCTTCCACAGTTTTGTGGACTCTGTACCAGTCTGTTGTACAGATCAGTCTATTTTCCTACCCTCACCTATGGCCACCAACTTTGAGTAGTGACCAAAAGTACAAGATTATAGTTACAGGCAGTCAAAATGAGTTTTATCCACAGAGTAGCTGGATTCTCCTTTAAACCAATTCACTTTGATTGTTGTGCTATTTGAATTAGTCATGAATTTGTAAATCCAGTCCAAATTAAATTCTATTTCAATAAATTGAAGTTGTTCAAGGTGCTATCTACAGCAGGTTAGATTGTAACTGTTCATAACCTTTCCACATAACCCCACTTCAAAAGACCTGAGTTATCTCTTAATGTGACACAGAAAATGATTTCTGAAATTGATGCCACTGCCGTTTTTTTATCAGAAGGTGACCAATGTTTCTATATATACAGTGTTGCTGTAGAGATACAAAAAAAATGTGTTTGTATCACTATTGTAAGTCTTTATAAATGGGTTTACAATCACTTTGACCTGTGCTGCGATAGCAAGGGCAGCACTGACTCCATAAGACATGAAATACGTTTTGTCATTTTTCTTGTTTTTTTCTGATTATGTGCTTGCAACACCAAGAACCTAAAATAAATTATTTTTGCTGTGAAGAATCCTTCGTCTTCAGCTGCATCTTAAAGAAATTGAACTGATGAGCTGGAACATTATTTAGATTGTAACAGGTTGTTCCTGTTGGGTGGCAGTTGAGTATTTCATTCTATTTGTGCTTTAAAAGAACTATATAATTAAATCTGTGGGGAAAAAAAGCATACATTTAGCTGTTTTTTAAAAATTTTACATGAATATAAATAACTTATGTGACCACACAACCTCCAGTCCAAAAGAGAGAAATTGAAAATGATTTGATGCCTTTCAGAATATTGCCAGCGGTGTGGAATTAAAATCCAAAACATCTAATTAGATGAAAAATAAGAATAATAAAGTAAAGCATTTCTTATGAGCTACAACAAATTGGGAGTAGACAGGAACATTTATCATTTGAAAATGTACCACAAGTACATTAAAGTAGAAAAATGTTTTCCTGGAGAAAAAAATAGTTTTTAACTTGAGTTTTACGTTAAAGCGAAACAAGAAAAACATGGTCATATTTTATTTACTTTAAATTTAATATATATTATTTTTTCTTAAAAAAAGTCTCATTGGTGGCTTTCAGTGATTAATACAATCAGAGCTCTTGCATAAATAAACATAAATCATTAATAGCTTTAAATGAGTTTAAAATCACAGAGTTCAGGGTTTGTTTTTTTTAGTTCAAATTAATGTTCTATACAAAATAATGAATTAAAATCATGTAAATGACAGGGCTTTGTGCGTTTTTTTTCCAGTTACCTGAGGAAACCTTCTGGTTTTGATCTCAGTGGCTGATATTTTCTTGGGTTCGACTGAGTTTTGTTAAACTTGTTTTTGCAGGTTGATCTAACAATGTCAATGCTTGGCTTCTCCATTAGCCTGGGTTTATTTTTGTTGTATTCTTGCTTTACCAATTACAATGCAGTTTCCTGGTTATATTTAAGAAAGGATAAAAACACATAATTCAAAAGTATATCTTCTGCAGGGTGTTGCTGTTCAGTGCCAGCCTCTGTTCAGAGCCAATCAGCGGTTATAGCTGGATGATTACTCATACCCACAGAAGTGTGGAAATGGACAAATTGGAGTGTCTTTTCACCCGAGTCAGAGCTTCTTAAAGTGTCGAGCTAAGATTGAAGTACTTCAAGGCTAATTGTGTAACAACTTTGAGTGCCTGCATCCAAGAGTTATGCAGAAAATTGAATGTTAGTACAGACAAAGACATATAATGACAATCAATTCCAGAGTTTAAAAAAGTGACACGGAGCTGCTTTCAAATTCAAATCAAAGTGAGCTCTTAAGGAGGCTGTATCTGAGAACCTATAATGATGTACTCCTACAAAGCTACGATAAAAAAATATTTTATTAAGATCTGTTATTTGGGAAATTTGATCTTTCATTCTACCGTTTATTCTAAATTCTTGTCTTTTCTAGTTCTTTCTTTTCCTTTTATTTGGATAATAAAGAGAGTTACTGAACTCCTGAAAATGCTTCCTTTGTGGCTGTTCCAACCATCCACCACACATAAGTAAAGGTAAAATGAGGTAACTGGAAACAAGTACAGAAGAAATGCATCCTCAGAGGCACATCATTTTAATATGGTAACCTGAGCAACATCACACAATGACAAACGGCAGGGTGTATGTTTCAGCATCTTTATGATGGTGTGTTTGAAGCTGCAGAACAAATTTTCCACAAAATGACCCTTTCAAAAGTAAGTAAAAAAGTCTGGAATACTCACTTTATTCCTTTTTTATTGTCAAGTGTTAAATAATAATAATGAATGTCAGGCACTGGCAGTCAGTTTAAAGGCACTATTTTCTTGCACTTGAAATACAGTATGTAGGAAGATAAAGGTACATAGATATGATCACCTAAAATGAAATGCATCTCCCCTTTTTTATCAGTAAGCTGTGTGACTTGCACCCCAGTTTTAGTTAACTTCATTAGTTAACACAAGTACTGCCTAGCAATTCTTTCAGTGCTGCAAATACCATTTTATTAGAGGCAATGTAAAAGTTTAGTTTAACCCAGTCATTACAAAACATCAAATTATTTTCCATTAGTTTGTTTTTTCTTTATTTTTTAAGAAAACATTCAAAAGTTCATGTTCAGTTCATTACAAAAGTTAAATGTTTTTCACTTTTAGGTCTTTTTCCATTTTTCTTAGCATCTGTGCCCTTATTCATCTGTTATCTAAAAAGGAGCCATATTCATCGACCGTCATTTCTATAGAGAGATATTATATTTGCCCTGTCTTCTGGGCCAATATATTATTAAAGCAGGCTTCCCAGAAGACCACTCCAGCCACATGGTTTCTATGGTTACCATCATTGTACCATTGCTTTTTATGAGTTCTGTGGACATCACCCCCTAATTACTTTCAAAGAACAAATCCTCATTTCAAAAATATCCAGCTTTATTTCTAATCATTTTAAGCCTTGAATAAAGGTGCAAACTGTCAAAAGTGGGCAGCAGGTGAGCCAAAACACAGCGTGGCCCACAGGTCTGTTCAAAACTCAGATTAGGAGTGACGCAACCAAAAAGAAACATATATGGATAATAAATGCTGAGGTTTAAAAACACCAAATAAATCCTCACAGGAATTGTTTCTTTTTCCTTTAGACATGTTTTATACCCTGTGGTGTTAATGTGTGGCAATCTGCTCCACCTCAATTTATGAGGTTTTTATTTTCTTATCAAACCAAGCTGAATCCGAAGATTATATTAGTCATAATCAGCATGACCGCCAAAACCTGAGGCTTGGTTGCTGTTGATGTCATTCATCTCTGTTTGAACTTAATTGCCTTCAAACAAAACATCATTTTTGTGACACCTGAAAATATAATTGGGGTATTGTATCTAAGGGTTATATTTGTTACAGCTAAAATAACATTTTAATTTAAGGAGTTTTTAAGAGTTTCTGTATTTCAAACTCAAAATTAAAACTCAAAATGTGACAATAAGGGAACCTAGAACTTGAAAACTTTATAGATATTGTATCTTTTGTACTGTAATACATTTTCTTTAGAGGTCTTTAGACATTTGCTTTAAAGGAATAGCTTGGATTTTTTGAAGTGTTTGTGGAGATGTTCTGAGTTATATATGAGTTATCTCACCAGCTGTAGAAACCTGTCTTAAAAAGCAACCTCTGTCTGGAGAAGAAAATTATTTCTGAGTGAGCCGTCGAGCTAACGGCTAGTCTGACTGGTACCAACATCAAAGTATAACGTCTACAAATATTTTTATACATCTTTACATTGTTGTCAGTTTTACATGACATGGGTACTTAATTACAAAGTATTTTGCAAGCTCAAATAGTGGCGGCAGCAGCTAGCTGTGGCATTTCTGTTGCACCTTGGGGCACTTGTCGCAAGAATGTCAAAATATTTCTGCCAGAATAACAATATAATGTGAAACTGATTGCAATATAAAGCTTGAAAGACGGTACTCAAATGAACAGCTCTGAAATTTATGAGACTGAAATAGCTGGAGGTTGACAGCGATCCACTTTGGCCTCAGACTTGTTTGAACGAGCCGTTAGCTTATTAATCCAATCAGAATTAAAATCTGTTTCTCCAACCTGGGGTTACTCAAAGTCCTATCTATATAACAGGCAGAATATTGATTGTTCATAATCTTTCTTCAGAACCCCTTTTAAAAATACACACTGATGTAGAAAATTTTATTTGTAATATATTTTATTATTTTAGGTTTGAGTGAATCCCACATAAATGTAGTATTTGTGATTCCCCTTGTGCTCAATATATAGCAATAAAAACTATAAAACCAGAAATATTAAAGCAACTATATGTTTTAAACTCATTTTTAAAACATCTTGCAAAAATTTAATTTGCTGACAACAGAAATGTCCAACACTGCTCATGTAATTGCTGAAGATGTGTGTCATATATCCATCAGTTAGCCTCACCAGAGCCCCAAGGCCCACGTGGAAACAGATTTAATTGACTACATTGGTTCAGATTTCCCTTATGAGAGCTGCTGCTGTACGTTCCTGAATTTATGTAACAGCAGAGGTCACAACTCACCAAGTTTTTATGTTTGCAAAGAGAGCCAATGGTTAACCTCCTGTGAGTAGCAGGTCAGCTGCCAACACAGAGCCCCAAAGTTCTGCTGAAATCTGCTGACTCCGATGAACTTTATAATAACTGTTTGGGATGGATTTTGAGAGTGAGGGTTGTATGCTGGGCCTGTTCATTTGGAGTAAATTTGACCAGATCTCAACAGAATATGCTTCTCAAACACACAAAGAGGATATGATCTGCTGTAACACTGGTGTCATGACACTAACACACAACTGGTCTCACTATCAGAGCACATTTTCATTTACAATAAATGTAAGAAGTATTACTTTAAGTGTTAAGTCTTGGATTGTTTTATCCGTTAAGTCACTCAGAATGTGTAAAATTCAACAATCCTTTGAACCACTGAGATGCGTTAGTATGCTGGTTACCTGTGGCACTCAAAACTTACTAACAAAATCAATATTTAGAGCCAAGATAAACCTTGATTTAAGCCTGCAAAATAAGTGATATTTCCTGTTCCTTCACTAGCAGGTGGTGAAAAATTATGCAGCTGTGCATCAATGTTTGTGATGCAGTGAGACTTTTGTTTTTCTCATAAAATCTTTTCTAAAAAACACTCAGTCACAGAAGATGGAAGTCATTTAGAAATTCAAAAATTATTTACAAGTTGTATGTTTAATGAGGAAAATCTTGAGTAAAGACACAAGCACAACATAATTACTGTATCTGCAGGTTCTCTGATGTATCATTAATGTAAGAAAGAACAGGAAATGATTCTTCATAAATTAGCTGCTTCATTAGGGTCACAGTTTACCTGCTTTGCCGACTTTCAGAGGCAATTTAAAACGACCAGATATCTTCACAACTTTCATCATTTGTAGTTGATTAAACATTCAAAACAAGCCGAGGAGGAGATTTGACAAACGCACTTTACACATCAGGCTCCACATCACACCCTTCTGACATTTTCTGTTTAACAATGCATGGAAGAGTTACATTCCTTACAGGATATTTAACATTAAAGGAGTAGGTAGTGTTCTTAAACGCTTGCCAGACTTTGATTAATTACGTGTCATGTATTTCAAATGAGAATCGTTGTCACTTTGCATTATGTACACGACCATATAGAGCTCAGAACAAGGTGTAATGAAATCAATCAGTGATTTTAAGAATCATTTGCTTAAACAAATTGTTTAATTTCATTGGAAGATTTCTTATGTAATGAGCTGTGAATCATGTTAAGATGTACTGAAAATAACATTATTCATTTTGTTTTCTTTTTTCTTTAAAATGTTTACTCAATACATGTTTTGTCATTATAAGAAACATTTTAAATATCTAATGGATATCTACAGGAAATGAGGCGCAATTGTTTGTGGGATTGTTTGGGTGTAATCAAAAGAAAAGTCAATGATGGGACAAATTAGACAGTTGCTCAGCTTAAAACTGTTTTTTTTTTGTTTTTTCTTGTTTGTTTGTTTGTTTGTTTGTGATGGACCACCTTCTAATCAGAAAGAGGACACACTTGTCCAGAACTGTTGTGCTGCTCAAATATTTGCATCAGTGAAAAAAATATAAATCTGGAGAAGCAAAATAGAGGTAAGATTATACTGTTGTCCGATAATTTCACTATAAATGTACTAATTACTATAGTAGCTCACAATATCAAATCTGTTGTCAAGTATACATTGATCATATTAACAGCATCATTACCAGTGGGGTTGGGTGATAAACATATAACCTTTATTATTATTAAGCAATATTTAACCAGACAGATCCCACTGAGATCACAGACCTTGTTTGCAAGGGAGACCAGGATCTGAAGGCAACCTGTTGTACATATTTCTGCTCTGTGGGGGAAACCAAATTACCCAGAGAAAACCCACACAAGCATGAGGAGAACATGTAAACATTGCACAAGACCCCTAGTCTGAATCAGGGATCTAATCAAAGACCTTCTTGCTGTGAGGTACTATTGCTCTTGGCCACATATCAAATTTGGTATGAATAATAATTCAATGTACATGTTTTTTTTCATGAGTGGACAATAAACTTGTTATTGTGGTATGTATCCTTCTGCATGTTGTATGTTATTGTTAATTAATAAACCATATAGAACAATATACTGTAGATGTGTTCAAGCTTTAAGATTGTCCATACCGACTGTGTGTTTGTAACATGAAGTGGCCAAAATGTTAATGTAGTCAGAAAATTTGGTATGCGACCAAGATCGTTATAAACCACATCAACACATTTAGCGTGAATCCTGTACTAGATCTCAATGAGACAATCTGAATCTGAAGTTTTCATTTTTCCATATATTCTAACTTCTTCAAATGCATCTGTGATCGTTGTTGCACATATACAAGTAGTACACGGCACAGCAATCACCACAGTTATTCAGGTCACACACCGGGACCTGATGCCCCCTGAACTGGTCCATGATGCTTTGTGCTAGGTAAAGATGGCGGTATCCATGAAAGGGTCCATATAAATTATTATCAACACAGGAAAACACAACGAAGGGTTTGAAATTTATTAAATCCGTCTGTTTCTTTACTGAGCTGTCGGGTTCAAAAAGCAGTAGGGAAATGAAAAGAAATATCTATTGAGAGATATATGTAATTACTATTATGATGTGAAGGTTAACCCATTAGGGAACAATAAATAATCTGTGTTGATAGGTTCAACCTGCTACCTGGATCTTTAAGGAGTCCAGCCCATCTGCATGCAAAGTGGACACTTATAACTGGCATATAATTACAGACCAAGGATATAACAACCTTGCCTAGGAGTGTGCATGCTCAAATGATGTGAGACTTGTGAAAGTCAAACAGCTACTTATGAGTTGAAGATGCATGCCAGCTGACATGAAAAATCTGGCTTGTTGGCCTAAGGGCAGACGGGAATGTTGATGGGGGAAAGCTGGAGGCTTGTGATTACTCCCTGAAGCACACGGCGCTCTGCATGACGAGCTACCTCTGCATGACTCGGACATCAGCAGTGACCTCTACACAATGGCCGTGCATTAAAACGGCCTCTGTGAATCTGAGGGACGGGAACGTGCAGAGAAAAGTGGGCGGAGGACAAGACGCCGTGAGAAAAGAATCAGTCAGTAAAGTGGGCAGCTCAGTGCTACATCCACCTTTGTGCATCCAATCAATTCACTGCATTTCATCCCAGCTGAACTCCTGAGAGTAAAAACCCAGTAAAGTGTGCAGCAGCTAATGATGGTGCTTGCATGAATATTAGTTTTTTTTTTCCCTTTTGCTCAATACTTGCTAAAATTTTCATCATTATTTTGTTGACCTGGGCATTAACATTTGCCTCAGAGACAAACATGCAGGCTCGTGTTAAAGTTATCAGCTGCACCGTGAATTCAATTTCAAAACTGCAGCCTGTTGAAATGTCAAACGCTTAATGAAACTTATCTGTATGCGCTCTATGGCCTTTTTTAAATGCTTGCCTGATTTCTGTTTCCTTAATTTTCAGTAAAGATCTACCCAAATAACGTATCATGTATTGAAAATACTGGCAGTGTTTTTTGCATCATAGATAATGAGATAAAAAGAATAAAATAAAACATTTTAATCATCATCACATCTCTGTCATTTGTGCTTTTTTTGTCAGTTTGTTTTGAAAACTGGTATTTTCTTTTTTAGCCAACTTTATGCCAGAAGAGGAAATAATTGAACGAATTAGGATGAAGGAAGGAAAAAAAAGGTTTGTGCAAAATGTTTTTTAAACAAATTTTCTAAATGTAATGAATTAAAGGGAACTTTAAAAATGATCTGAATACAATGAAAGCCACTTAATAAAATAATTTTAGATTAGCCGTGTTTTTTTCTTTTTCCCTCTTCTTTATGTGTATACATCTGAAATTTGTTTCAGTTTTAAGTTTGAAATATGAACCTGACTTTAATCTGTAACAAGGTTTGTTAAGGTTTTGAAATGACAACAGCAAAAAAACCACAAAACCAGACTCATTTTTTGTTTTTTATATATTGTAGTTGTTAATTTCTTTGAAATGAACATGAAGATTAAGTTTGTCTTTTTGTTGAACAGCAAAAGTGCATGGAACAATGATGGGAATAAAAAAACCAGCTCAAATAAATACCCCTAATAACATGGTAATTAAAGTTGAATTGTATCACATGATAATTACACAGTAAATATTGCTTCGTTTTTGTTTAAATGAAACATTGAAATTTGACAATAAGGAAGTTGATTACTATAATACATAAGGTGATTAAATAAAAGGGGATTTTTAGGGATGCATTTTGTCACTATGATTAAATGTAATTATTAATTTGTCATGAAATCATTCTAAAGTGTTTCTGCTCATTTTTTAATTATTTAAAATTTCTAGCCTAAACATCTTTTTACATCAGATGTGTACAAACTGTTATTCTCTGCAAGTATCGGCTTTGGCTGAAGTGTTTATTTTTTTTTTTTTTATTTAGTTTTTGATTATTTTAAATAACTCACTGCAGTCACTGTGAAGTCAGCTGATTCACCAGGAAAACTAAATTATTACAGTAGTGTCACATACAGAAACATCCACACTAATGTATTCCCTTTTTTCCCTACAAGGTATGTTTCATGCATGTAGAATCACAGCCTGAGGCCAGATATTCTATCGAGAAGACTGATGAGTATGAGCTGGAAACTTGACCAACCAAGAAAAAGAAGGGCAGGTTTGGCAGCGAACTTTATGAATCATTCTTAGATATTAAACATTTTCATTAGTTTTATAACTGATTAACTTCTGGAGTTAACTTGATTCAAGATGGCTACTCAACTGGCCTTAGAGTAAACAAAAAATGGGTCTAACTCACCAAATTTTACAGATGTGGACACATTTGAGTTCAATATATTGTTCAACATCTTTGCGTAAAACTGAATCGACTCTGTCTGTAAGCCAAAATATGTCACAAAGTACTGGATGGACTTAAATTATACTGTCAGAGAAAGTAATCATTGAATAAATCTACATTTGGTTAACTTTAATCACGATGACTGCTACTGTTAATCAACATTATCCCACACAAAAATGGCTATATCTTAGTGAATTTTACAAATATTGAACATACACAACACATAAATGCAATACAATTGAGATTTATTGTCATTTATTTATTTAACAGGGACAGGGCACAATAAATTTATTGTACAAACCAGAATTAGCTACAAGCTAATTTTCATCTGTTGTCCCTGGGCAGAGGCAAAGTGACAGCAAGTTAAAAATAAATAAAACCTTAGTAAATCCTGCACAATCTTTAAAATACAAAAAGACTAAAAGAGAAAAAGAAAATTCAACGATACCTATAAACCAAACAAATAAAATAAATAAAATAAAACTAATCAATACAGTTCAATTAAAAAAAATATTAATAACATTACTGAACCAGACAGGACATGATCAACAACACATTTAGATAGCACAACTTAATGATCACACACCCGATGGTCCTTCAACCCTTTCTTTACCTCAAATTTAAAATGTTGAAGAGTATTACAGTCTCTAAAAATCCCAGGTAAAGAGTTCCACATCCCTGCTGCCTTAACTGACATGCTGTTTTGTCAGAAACTTTAGAAATGTGTTTCCTAAAAGACAGAATGATGTCTAGCACCACCCCTAAATATTTGACTGATTCAACCTCATGTATCTTATGTACTTTAACAATTATGTCAGACCTACTAATAGAGCGCTTTT
The DNA here is from genome assembly GCA_031762555.1 of Cynodonichthys magdalenae. Classification (NCBI taxonomy): domain Eukaryota; kingdom Metazoa; phylum Chordata; class Actinopteri; order Cyprinodontiformes; family Rivulidae; genus Cynodonichthys; species Cynodonichthys magdalenae. The sequence goes on from JARVJO010000269.1 coordinate 8,657,611, forward strand.
TTATGGAAAAAAAAACACATTAACAATTTTGTTAAAATTCCTGAAAATGTCAGCCAGTCTGAAATTTTTTCCATTGCGTTCTTAAGTACAGATGTAGCATTTTGTTTTGATTTGGCATGGACATACAGGTATATAACAGCATCGTCTGCATTTGAATGTTACACGGTATGAGATTGTGCACAATATTTTCAGTGCTTGACCAAAATGGCTAAAATTTCCTTATTTCTCAACACAAGATGATTTTAGAATCATGTGAAAATCATCAAGGAATACTAATTCATAAATGTTTTCTTTTTTCATGACTCAGAACAAGATTTTAATGTGATTAACTTCAGTGAAAACTGAAAAATTTTGTGTAACTCAGTTGTTAGTAATAAAGGAAAACAACATGTAACAGTTTTATACTATCGTTAGTCATGTTGTTTATATGTTTAATCTTAACAATGACTCAAATCAAACTTTTTCCAATATTAAAAACAGCAACTAAACAGTAACTGAAATGTATTGTGGAAAAAAATGAACGTAGTCCCAAACTGATGTTTCAAATAAAAATGATTTTAAAATATGTGTGATTAGTATAAAACTCAAACTACTGTTAAATTCCCTCCAACCTCCAGATATGCTTTTTGTCACCTCCTAATGTGTTTTTCAGAAAAGGTGTGATGACACCGTATTCATCTGGGTAATTCATTTGATGTCTGCTAATATGAAAATTGTTGCTGTGGACACAAATTTACAGGTTTATCTTTTGTGCAAATTTGTACCTTTCAGACAGTCCTTCTGGATTTTCACAGTATGAGCCGTGCGTTGACATTTTATAACAGATGCAAATCTTTGCTAAAACTTATCTTGTAATAAGTTGAACGTTTGTTCAGTAGACGCAGACTTGGACAGTACAAATATGATGCTATTTCATGATTAATCACTTTAATCTATAGTTCTGGATGAGCTAAAGTTAAACTGTATGTGTTTGTAGGTATTTGAGTAAAAAAAAACTAAATTAATAAATCTAAGAAGAGGCTTGTCCGAACTTTTTCCAAATGCTTCTTATTTATTTAAAATAAAGTTGTTATAGGTGTTGAGCTGTTGCTGACTGAATCTCTAGATGTTTTTAGAGTGAAAGTTTCCAAACATCGCCCAGGGCGTCAGAGTTAAAATTTGCTCTTTATTTCATCACTTTAATGTACGGTTACCGTGCTTCTATTGTGTAAGACAAAATTCAACATCACAATTTGGTCATTATGATGAAAGATTCATACATAAAGTACATTAATAGTTCGTGTAATGTTTAAAAATGAGGTGATATAAATAGTTCTATATTTAACTCAATACTTCTTAGTTGTTATGAACAGTTAATATCCTACATGTTGAAGATGGCTCTTTGAACAGTCTCAGCTTCGAGATAAAACATTTATAATTTTTCCTATCTGTTCTATGTTAGTGTCACCTTTAAGTACTTATATGAGCCACTGGCTGCAGTATATGAGCATCAATATATAAAAAGTCCCATTATTTAATTTAAAACAGATTAAAAGAATATGCATGATGTAAGGCAAGGGAAAAAGTAAATTATCCCTCTCTGGCAAATTAAAATGTAGTGCACCATATATTGCTTTATCTGATGAAAGGAAGAAAAAAATACTGCATTAAATTAATTTAATTAGGGTACTCAGAAAATAGAGGTCCATTTGAATATACGACCTCCAAAATACACTCTTCATAGAAGCAAATCATGATAATCAGTGGAGAATAGACATTTCTTGTCCCTCAGCTAATGAGCACTGAGATCATAAAATTATTTTTTATGTTTGTCTTCAGTTAACTGTAATTTACTTATTTTTAAAAGAACTCCTATATATTTTATA
>JARVJO010000269.1:8666917-8684176 GCA_031762555.1 Cynodonichthys magdalenae
TTTATTTATTATTGAAAATTGTTAATTGTCTGAAATAAATTTAATTCATTCATTCATTCATTCATTCATTCATTCTCTACCATCAAGTTGTACTCCTGTTTAAGAAAGATCCACAGCTCTAAAATCATTTTGAGACAGATAAGGGAGGCATTATGAGGTCTTTGTGCTGGCTAGTTAATCAAACAGATACAATGTCCTGTTAAAAAATTATGGCTTTAATAAATTATATGCTTTTTATGCCCCTCTTTAAAAAATTCAAGAAACTGACAGTAGTTTGGAGTTCATTTTAAGTCTGTCTTCATCCTGAAAAGCTTGATTCTTTAAAGCTGCATCCGAAACCATCACCCCTCCTCTTCTCATCCACCGGGGTCTGACTTAAAGTGCTGCTTCGTGTCCATTAGTGATCCAGTCACAGGCCTTTCCATCTGCCCCATCAAGTGTCCCTCTTCTTTTATCTATCTATAAAACCTAAAAAGAAAAAAAAAAAAAGGAAAATGCCTTCAGGTATTTTTTGGCTCATGCAGTGGTGATTTTGTTTCAGCTTTCTTGACTTCAGTCAGGTTTCTGAGCACTTGACATTTGTCACTTCAGAACACTTCTGGTACGTTGCATCTCTGAAATACAGTATGACGCGGCTGGAAGATGATGCATTTATAGTACTTTAATGGTTAAATTTTAAAAGTCTTTGACAGATAATTTGTACCTTTTAAATTCATGCACGTGAATTATCTTTTGTCTTTTTTTGTTCACACATTGTAAGTTTATTTTATTAGTCATTTAGCTACTTACATTCAATCATCTTTTGCTAGAATAAATATGATCACCACATCTAACTTTCTCTGTTTGCTCTCTCTGAAGTTCAGCTTGGTTCTGTTTTTGCCTTTTTGTCTTGCCAACATCATTGATTTCTTCTGGAAACTTGAACCTTGTGTGAGAAGTTTATCTGACTACTTTGTTTTGACTCCCAGTTCTGCCAATAAACTCAATTGATTTACTTCAAGATCTGTGGCGGTGAACCATAACAGATGAAAAAAGGAGTTAAACACTTTTCAAAAAAGAATAACAAAATACATATTTAGTAGGTTTACAATTTTGCTTTCATAACATTCCTCCTGGTCACTGGAGTACTTTTTGGAGTACTTTAGTAAAGTAGGCTTTTTTATTTATCCAATCTTTTAATTTTTTTAGGCAGTACAAACAAGTGTGGGTTAAATAAAAAGTTATCCTAATTATTAAAAAAAACCTGTTAAAGCACTTCTTCTTTAGAGAAATGTAATACTTCTCAGATGTGAAAATATTACTCAGGCTTGTTAATGTATTCTCAACTTCTTAATAAAACAACAGCTATACTAACATTCTACCATATACTATATCCAGCTCAATGGATTTTAGTCAAATGGCTGAGTGGCTTGACTGAATTTCATAAATAATATTCACCAACTTCTAAAAGGAGTCATGAATGGCTGAGTCCAAATAATTTTGTATTGATCGTTGCTGAGGGGATTTGTCCTGTTTCTTTATTTTACCAGATGGATGCTGTTGAATCAGCATAATTCATAATTAATCGTGCCTTGCACTGAATGAATCATTACACCCAGATTGATTGTAATTAATTTTATTAATATTTAATGGTAGATAATAAAAAAAACGTGCCTTGCATTGAAAATACAGGAAAAGATGCAAAGTTGAAACAACTTGGATGGATTGTAGGAAAAAAACTTTTTATAAAGATGCACTTAATTTCTCCTGTCATATATCTTGACATCAGTAAATTACAAACTAACTTGCTGATATATCTTGTTAATGTTTCCAAATTAGGTTTTGTTTACTTTACATTGCAAGGCCTTAACATGACATTCTTTACATTAAGAACTGTGAAACAAGACCTTTGACATATTTCATAAATGAAATCTGTATAAAATATAAAGGGTTATCTAATGATTCTGACTTTGATCTAAAGTTTCATATATATATGGAAAAAGAATACAGCATGATTATATGTCATTGGACATCTGATAGAGTGTGGATATATTGAAGTGTCTGTATAACCAGTCTGGAGTCAAAGGTAACATTTCTCGGGGCTGATCAGAGCTATTTTTAAAAGAAGTCCAGAAAAAAAAATACCTGAAGCTTATCTTCTGCCCTTCATAGAGAATTTTTGTCTCCCTCTGCACAAAACAAAGCTTCCGAGACTTGCAGCTAATCACTGCCCTTTACCTGTTGTCATTCATCTAGAGGAGTCAATTGGTTTGCTTCTGCGGGGTGCAGAGGTAATTACGATTTGGCTGTGACTTGTGTTTGGCTCCTTTGTCTGACTGCATGACACACATGCTGGGATATTGGGGACTCGATGCTCAAAGCTCATTCAGGAGAGTTCCATTTTGACTACACCACTCTATGTTCCCTTGAGAGCTCTGCTGCTAACTAAACAAAGCTCAGCCATGATGAGTCAAGATCACCACAGTGAAAAAAAGAAAAAACTGCACCTATTTTTATCTTTTACTCAGAAGGTTTTATTTGTCGAAATATCATTTTCAGCGCATCCTGAGACGGTGAATATTTTTCTCTCTCACTGCTTCTCTTCCATTTATGGTTGATTGAAAAAGTGTCAAAGCAGGAAGAACAATTTCACAATGTTGCTGTCGAGATAATTTTTCCCAGATCTGCCTCTCTCCAAACTTAAATTTCTATTAAAATTTAATCACATTATAAATTGCATGAGGAATACAATTATGTAAGTAAATACACCTGTTCTATCAAGCAAGAAATTGAGAAAATCCCTCAGCAAGTAGCTGAGATTTGGGAATTAACCTGAGGAAGATTTACAGCCCAATAATTCACATTTCTTATCATCTAGTCTCTTTAGTGTGTTTGATAAACTTTTTACAGAAGTTCATCCCTCAAACTCCTGTTTGAACTTCTGCTCTTTAGCATCATTTATGGACAGTGGGCATTACATTTTGTATGATTATGCAGTGATAAGATCAGTAAAGCACTGTTTTAGTTTATATTTTACACGTTAGATGGAGATGAACATCTGGATTTATTGTAAAATTCTTTCAGGTGACCTAATTTCTTTGTAAAAGCTCTCACAGCAGGGTGCAGAGCTTCAATACAAACCTTTAAACATTCCTGTGGATCTCACATTGTCCTTCTAAATATAGACAGAAACTTTGAATACATCTGTCTGTCAGTTGCTGGGATTTAAGTTGTGCTATATAGGCCAAGATTCTGTAGCATCCTTCTGCTGTTCGGAGCTACATTCCGTTCATTTTTCTGATTTATTTTAGCCCCCAGCCTTTTTGGTTTATTCTTGCTTTTCTCACAAATAGTTTTAGATGCATACAACAGTCAAAAAACAAGTAATAGAGTTATGAAAAATACCCACATCTGCCAGTACTTAGTTAGCTGGGTAAAACTAGTAGAGGGCTAAAATTGTCTTCCAGATGAAAACATGTATCTGTGTGCTACAGAGGAAATTGTTAACTATGTCTTCTACATTAGTGTATCAATAGCGGAAACATCAGTTGTTACAAGTGATAGACATATACATTTCTGATGCTGGAGCTGAGAGAGCAATGGTCATGTTTCCACCCAATCTACTGGTTTGGAGCAAATCAACCTGGCTATGCAAAGTGTAATAATGTCAGACGTTGATGTTAGGTATGGCTGTAGTGAACAGGAAGCAGAGGTTGCCACAAGCAGGGACCACACATCTTGGGACAATGGGGATGAGTTTTTAGAAATGTGTTTTTATAGGGCAAGTTGTATTTTTTTTTTTCATATCAACTAGTGTTGGTCATTTTACATAGAGTCTGGAGACATAGAGAAAACAAAATGCTATTCTCTTGGCGTTATGGGAATACTCAGGAAGATGATGACAGAGGGAACAGCTGATCATGTGAGGTAAATATTGGCTATGTCAGAACTTATTAAACAAATGTATTTCCATCTCCTCTTTTGTGCATTAAATGTTTTTCAGAAAATCCAAAAACCACCTCAAGCAGGCAGTAAAAATTTTGTTGCAAAACTGAGAAAGTTTTTTTTTTCAAATTTTGCTGTTCCCTTTTTTTTTTCGTTGTTTTTTTATTTTCACAAAAATAAATAAATAATAAATAAAGAAATTACATTTCTAAGTGACAGGTTTCACCTGAACAGGCAATTACAATTGTTTTCTCCTCACTTAGGTTTCAAACTGTTTTATATTTTGCAATAAAATAATAAAAAGTCTGACAAATGAGTTGTACAAATGGTCCACAAAAAATCCACAGTATCAAAGAGGCATTCTTAACGAGTTTCTTTTTTCATAGCTATAGTCCTTCAGTGTGATTTACTCATCAAAAGAGTAATAAATAAACTGAATAATCTAAGCAATCTTTAGAAAAACAATTTAAAAAAGCATATTGTAAATCAAATTGTTTACATGTTCAACTTTGTTTGACTCATTACTTCTAAATACCAAAGGAATTAAAGCTTAATTAGAGATAAAAGCAAAGAATACAAATATCCATGGTTAGATTTTCAGGGCTGCTGTGTTGCTGGGTCTAGATGTTTTGCACTTAGGGCTTTTGCAGAAGTATATCAGCACAATGTGTCAGGCCTTTGCTACAGTCTGTTGAAGATCCAAGTTACTCCTGGGAAACAGAACACTTTAGAAACTTCCTGTGCAGAAGTACACTTCCTCCCCACAGCCACTGAAGCACGAGGAGAATCCTGAAAGATGACGGATGGAGGCTTTCAGATATTTAGTTTAGTCCTAGATAGGAATTTTCCCTGCCTCTTTACGATGAGCCCAATCCCCACCCCCCCCACCCCCGTAATGGCAAACTGAGGTGCTCCACACCCGATGAAGCGGGAGGCAGATAATCAAATCACACAGGATTGCATGTCACATTTGACCTACAGGTCCCTGTTTTCTGGGCTCCAAAGCGGGATGGAATCCACAGAAGTGCTTTTGACTCTGTGAGAGATGAAATAAAAAGACAAAATCTCAGCTGTGTTCATTTTTTATGCTCCCATCGCTCTGAGTTAGCTTTTTTTCAGCATATTTTTCCCTGTCTTTAGTTTTGACAGCCTCCCTTCATGTGAGAAGAGGCTGTTAATGAATGTGGATGTGCATGTGTGAAATGTGTGGGTTCCCAATTCAGCTTCCTCTCTGAGTGACAGAAGCTCAACAAGGCTTTGGAGGACGGCTCAAGAGTTGTTTTAAAAAGCAAACAAGGAACATCTTTTTTCCAGATGGCCATGACAAAACAGAGAGGCTGCGCCGGATGAATCACTACAAGTCATTTGGAGAACTAGTATTTATTTTCAAAAAACAAAACTCAGATTGGTCTGTTGGATTTGTAATGTGTCTTGGTGCTGCTGGTCACAGCTCTTTATCTGTGTTTGCAAAAGTGACAAATACAAAAGAGAAAAAAAAATTCCTGTTGAAGCTACCAGGACTGAGGCATGACAAGGAAAGAGTAAATATTTATTTTGTGATTCTTTCTGGTTTCCTACAGCTGCTTCTGTCAACCTCTGCTCTAATCTGTGAGTATCTGCTATATACTCCAAACTAAATTGCTGTTTATTCTATTCTGTAGTTGTGAAAGCTGCAGCCTGCTGCTGAATGTTATCAAGGTGGAATGAGGGTCCCAGGATGCTCAACACCGCTGCTGACACAACATTATTCCTGAAAGGCCCGCCACTTGATTTGCCCAAGCAAAATGTCACAGTAATTGTGAAGATTTATATCAATGGGAAAGAGCTGACGAGGTCCCACGGCTATCAGATCTGACAGACCTAATATGTGCTCGACTGTTGGCTGCCACACTAAAGGCTTGCAGGTTGACCAATTTTACCTGGAATGTTCCACCTCAGCTGATATTGACCGAGCCGCCGTTTTTCACTTCGGCAAATCAAGTGTGAAGTGGAACCTTTAGCTTGTGAAATTGTGTTTTTAATAAACTGGAATGACTTCAGAGCGTTTTTTTATCAAACGTTTTAGCTTTTGCTTTGTGTGTTGTCTCAGATAACATAAAAGTTGTCTGGCAGATGGTTGATGTAAACAGGCAAACCTTTCAGTAGGTGTTCTTTGATTGGAATCTTTACCTCCCTTGGGATAAGCTTAAATAAAATTAATTGTGCATTGTGCACTTTTTTTTTCCCCTACAACAAAAGAACAGGTGGCATAATGTAAAGACACTCTTGGATGTACAATATGTCTGCAAAGCTCAGTCACTTGTGATAACTGGATGATAAGGTGCAGACAACACTTTGCAAAAATGTAGAAAGCGCTAAAGAGGTAAAGAACAGATGACAGCTGAGCAGTCATTAATAACCTGTGAAACTAACTGCACATAAATCAATATAAACACAAGGATACTTATGATAGAATTTAATATGAGATGACAAATGCAATTAAACTGATAAAACATATCCACAAATTTTTAAAAAAGGGTGAAATAACAAAAACAGCCAGATTTTTTGATGCTAATAACAAAAGCAAAACAAAACAAAGTTCATGTTGAAGAAATTGATAAAAGACCACCTCAAAAAAAGAAAAGGGAGGCAGGACATATGATGGGAACAGCAAAACTAAGGACAAAAATCTGTTAAACAAATATGTAGTGAGGAGAACAACAGCTGAGTGTCAATTAGCCAATAGAAACAGTGGAAACCAAGTTTTACAGGACAAATAAACAAGGAATTAGCAGGAGTGCAGATAATTTGAATTTAGTTTCTGGTACGGCTTAAATATCTGTAATTTCAGTTTGAGTAATTTCTATGAAGTTTTATGAAGTATTATGTCAAATTATTTGTGATAGAATTGCTAAAAAAAGGTCTGGACTTACCAGTAACAATTTGGTGGTCTTCATTCTCTTCTCTGGGTCAGACTCTGGCTCCAATGTAAGGCTGGATGGACATTTCTTCTGTTGTTGACATCTTTTAATTAATTTGTAAATAAAACATTTTCTACACCAGTCAAAGGGCCCTTTATCAAACTAGAATGGACCAGTCTGGAAGCTTGAAGGGGGCGGGATGTGAAGCGCCTCATTTGGATTTAAAGAGGCCCAAACCCTAACTTCAAAACGAGTTGATCTGAGACACACCTCAGAAAAGGGCTGAAAGAGGGGCTTGTGGAGTTACAATATGGAGGAATTCAGACCAAAGCATTGAAGGGTCACTTTAGATAGACCCCAACTTAAGGATTTAAATATGAAAAAGAACAATTTAATAGCATGATATGTCTCCTTTAAGGTAAAACCAAATGAACAATGAAATAATTTGGTTTATATGCTGCCTGAAAATGTGTGGGTAGATGGATGGATGGATGGATGGATGGAGCCTCATTTGAACCCAGAAAAAGGTGACATCGCAACAACAAAATCAGCAGTCCAATGTGTGAAACTGAAAATTTCTAAATTCTTTGTAAATATGTTCTGAGAATTATATTTTCAGGATTTTAACCAGAAGCAAATTTTTAAATGATTTTTTTTTTCTTTTCAACAACCAGTTCTTCATTGAAGGTATTAATTTTTTATTTTGCCTTTGTGTTTTGACCTGTAAACTTTCGTCCTCAAATACCAGTCTCAATCATTTTCCTATTTTCTTTCAATTTGTGCACAAGTGTGAATTCTTTTAATATCAAAAGCTGATGATTTTGTCACACAGTTATTTAGTCATTGACTGTTGTTTACTTGACCCGTTTTCTTTTCTTTGTCTTTGTGAGCATGCCGACTCAGTGAGGGAAGCTATTTGAAATCTCTATGAAGTTTCTGAAAAAAAAGAAGAAAACGATAACCTGCTTTATAGTACATCAGTACAGAACTAATATAACTGTTTTTGTGTTAAAACTTTGTAAGACAGTGGGATGTGAAAGAGTCTGTGCAGAATTATCATTTAATATGGTTTGGAATTTATTCAATAAAAAGGTTATTTTTTTCAGACCAGAATTATTCTTGGTTTCTCACCTTTCAAACAGGAGTGGGTCAGCAGGAGGGACATCTGTTTTGCTTTAATGGGTATCACAAATGTTTCAGTAATTCCACTCCATCTGAAAGACGCCTCCCTTTCAGCACACCCCCAAATTACAGCAGTGGAATGAAGCTCAGAGGCTTTGCCTTCCAAAAAGCATTGGTATTTTCCCTAACTAAGAGGTTCGGAAAGATTACTTTTGAATGGTTGCATCATGGAAGCCAGCAGTCAATCCAGCAGTCAGCAAATTCTGTGGAAAGATGTGAGTCTGTTTTCTTCCCCATTTGTTTTTATTGCAGTTAATTAACTCGCGGCAAAGAGAACTTAAGATATTTTATATATAATTTATAGAATTTTAGTTAGGAGCCTCGGATTTTACAGCTCATTAAAATAGTGGCAGTTTGCAGAACTACTGCTTTGAAAATGAGAGGAATTGCGTGAAATAAAGAGTAAGATTTAAGCTAAATATTTCACATGTTTGAAACCACTTTAGACTTTTTTTTTTGCAGAAGTATATGAAAAGGACTAAACAGCTTTATTGATCTAAAATTCACCTTTACTTTTTTTCTTCATATTTCGTTGCAGATCTTACAAACAGTAGAGCAACAGGTGAACTTCACAGCGCAGCCTTTCATTTTCTTACGTATAGAAATCTATTCATTAGAAGATATCTTTTTCACTGTGCATCAAAGGAAAGGTTACTGCAGCAAATGTACATAAAGAATCTGCAGTAAGAGATGGAGAATAGTTATGAATAAGAAATCACCTGTGGCCTCTTTTAGCCTTTAGAGGAATTTAAATTCTTTTGAGAGTTTGGTCTGGTGTGATGAACCACAGCCTCAGCTTGTTGCTTATGTAGGTGAGGTGTTGTTGTTTTTGTTTTTTTTATTGTTTTTTTAAGAAAGTGCTCATTCTTGGCTAGAAAACAACAGGGGGCTTTGGGCACTTTTCTTCCCGGAGCTCAGGAGGAATTGCCTGGCTGATTCTGAACTCCTAAACCTTTAAACACTGGTTGGCGGATGGTGTGCACTCAGACTGCTCACTCTGTCTCCATCCCTGTCTTTATTTCTGTCTGTCTGTCCTTCCATCCCACCTTTTCCCTCAGAGCGTTTGGTATTCAAAGCACAGACAAAAAGAGGTTTGTCCTCGAGTTAAGTTTCCACTGCTTATGCAACCTGCCACATGAGAGTGGATTTCATCCAGTATTTTTTTTTTCTTTATCTTCTCTCTGAGAAATTCAGAGAGTGTGGAATTTCTGGCTGTAGATCTCTGTTTTTCATTATGCCCAGGGGATTAACAATACTTTGAAGAGCTCCACATTTCCAGGGCTACTGTCTCAAAAACCTCGGAAAAGGAATTGTGCAGGTAGCTTCATCAAATGGAAAAGCAGAAGGATTGTAAGGTTGTCCTGATAAATTTTTATTTTGGCTTTACTCTTTGTCTCACTGCCAACATATTTAACTATCTGCAAATCAATCCCCCTGTGTCATCTACACCCAATCATATTTCTGCATTTTATTTCTTTAATATAAGAAAAAAGCTGTTATATAATATGTAATTTGCATATATTATGACTTATTTTAACAGTATTAAAAGTAAACAGCCATTAATTTAGAAATAATTGCTGTATATATTTAAAAAAAGTCATTATGTGAACTAGCTGGCCGTTGCCTCACAACTACAACAAGCTCAGCCACAATAGGAAACCAAAGCTGCTTTATCATCATTTTAAAAAGACACAAAGATAAGCAACACCAATTTTGCTAATTGAAGTTGGTTCCATTTAAAACAAAAACATATCTGCTTTTCTGTTATCCTCGGAGACCTTCAAATGTGGTCCAGTGTGAATGAGGAGCTTTCATTTTCTCCCTGCTGGAGCTCCAAAGGAACAAAAGCCCATCTTTATTAATTTGTGGCCTTAAGCTTTGGGAATTAGCTACAGCAGGCAAAGTTTTAATTCAAAAAGAAGTTTAATAAATGCAGCCTTTCTGTGACACATCTAGTTGTGTGTTCTTCCCTATATACGTGCCTGTATCATGGAAATAACTGAATGTTTGCTGTTATCTTCTCTGTGGAAATATTTATTAAACAAAACACATTTTATACCATTTTACCATATATTCTACCAATACTTAATACAAATTAATATATCAGTAAATCCCATTTAAAGGGTTAAATTATTAGACTCTTGATAAAATATTGAACATGAGTGCAGATAAATTAGAAGCACTAAAGATGAAAAATGGTTTTGGTTAAGAACCATTGGACCATGGCACTTCAAATGTGGCGTTATCATAATCTTACATGTTGTAGATACAGACGGGTAAAATACCAAAGTATAAATACTTTAAGTAGAAATTTTGATTATCTGTACTTTACATGAGTAATTATTTTTCAGCCAACTTTTTACTTCTACTTCTTACATTTTAAAAATATTTAAGAAATAAGTTTTTTTGTATTTCATTCCAGCTTATTGTTTAAAAAAAAAAACCCTCTCAGATATTTTCAATGGCACCTCCCAGATAGTGAATTTAACTGTGGTTGGATGAATAGTAAAATTATATACCATCCTGACACCCTATTGGTTTGTATGATCCATCACACCTAAACATGACACACATCACGTCACACTCAGCAGGACACATCAGATGAATGTATGGAGCATGAAGATAAGCATGGCAGAAATATATCACTATAACTCAATACTTTTATTTATTTTACTAGAGTACATTATATATCAGAAATTTACATTTAATACCTAAAGTCAAATCTCAAACATTTCATCTTTTCACAATATAGAATTATTTGGTTATTTTCAAATGCAGCAGGTAGCTGAGGGATATAATGTTCTTGTGGTTCATAATTTACTGCAAAACCAAAACGTATTTATTTGAATTGCATGTCAACTCAAGATTAGTTTTGCAAACAGTAGTGGTTCACAGAGCTTCTTAAACAACCTAAATTTTTACACTTTTGTTTTTACCTCCTCAATAGAAATCGGGGGAAACTGGGAGGTTACTGCTTGCCAAAATTATTGTCTACTCAGAACTCCCTTCTCGTTTGCTCTGAACTCTGCGGCAATCTGCCATAGCTCACCACTGAACTGAGCGAAAAGTTTGGCACAAAGTTTTTTTGTCTGAAGGGACCTTAGCAGACCCCCTGAGTAAATATTTTTCCTTTGCACTTGCTTTTAACCCATTGCTTAGTTTTAGTGTAAAACTAGTAGATAAGCAGTGGATTGAAATTATTCTATTATGAACAATATAAAAGATTGTTTATTTTAAATAGTGTAAGCCCTCCTTCTATTGTATGTGTATTTAGTTTGATTTGTCATAGAAATATTTTGAATTTCTGCTGTGTGCAGGTTGAGGCTGCAAAACAGAAGAAGCCCAAGTATCACCCCTGCCAGTGGGTGGTTCTTATTCTGGCTCTGGTCTTCCTGATTTTGGCTGTCTGTGTTTTCAGTCTGAGATATTTGTGGGGCCCAAGTCTGGGGAAGGTAAGCCTAAGTATCACCTCCATGCATGCCAGTCATCAGCTTTATTGAAACTATCTGAGGTAAATGTGGTCCTCTTGACAGATGAAAGACACCCCGTGCTTCCACATCTGCAAATCATACAGGTTAGATCAAAGAAAAAAAAATGTGAGAGGAAGATGGATGGCCAAACAAGAAACCAGAGGCAGCCTCTGGAGTCTGCATTGTATTTGAGTAGATTAAAAGATGTGTGGGCAATAGAAGACACAGCTGTGTTTTCCTCGGCTCATGTTTTGGCTGTCAGATCTGTAATTTTGTGAAGTCTTGGCTGTGACCACAGACCACTTTTTACTGCTGCAAATGTTGGACTGTTGCATTTATCTACTTTCTGCTCAAATTGTAAACATCTTTTCACAATGAAGGAGCCTGGTAACTAAAGGCTGACCCTAATTGCTGTTGAACAGAGTAGCCACAGAAGGACTGAAGCCTCTCGGCAATCTAATTGGGATAAACTCTTGTCCTGGCAATTCATCTTGTAAAATCCAATTCAATCACACTTGATGGAGAACATTTTCACCCTCCTCCCTTCCCAAGGGGCTGAAAGAGCTAATTTACCAAAGTTAGACGGGAGAATACATCAATAATCTCACATCCAGAAATTGGATGCTCTACATGTTCTGAGCCTGGTTGGAGAAAACAATTAAATTGAAATAATGGTCAAAAATGAACACATATATTTGAAACCTGATTTTATAAAGCTGCTTTGTGTGCACAGCAAATGCCACAAGGTGAACAGAGGGATGTACTGGAAGCTGCTTGCGTTTCTACCAATGTCATTGTTACAGCTAATAAACATTAATTCAGTGCACACATCACTGTTTTTGCCTACACTGAGGTACAAATTTCAACTGCAGACAGTCCTTTCCTAGCTCAGGTTAGGAAAGGGTCATCTGCTCTTCCTGTATAGATGGTATTGTCCACGCGCTCTCCTTTCAACACAGATATGAATCACCTTTGAGCCATCTCCTTTGTCCTTGTTAAATATTTCATGCCGGAGGCAGAGCAGTCATTATTTCCACTTTAATAAGCTGTGATCATTCTCACGTGGCTCAAAATGTGTTGATGGCAGAGGTTGCCCAGACGATGAATATCAAACCTGCAGACCCTGGGTTTTGCTTTAATGGGGCCTTGAGGGAGAGGCTTATTGCCTGGCCTCTGTATCAGGGAGCAAGATGGAGCCACTTCAAATGAAGATCACCTCTCTGCTGAGAAGGAAACTCCCTTGAACATGGCAAAATTCAGGTAAAACCACCCTTAAGGTAAGAAAATTGATTGATACAGCTCATTGATGGGTGGATGGATAAGTTCCTCTGTACATGTGAGACAGCCAGCATCTTATTGATGAGGTGTGAAGGGCTACACAGCGAGACTTTTCACCTGCTAAGCCTGAGCAGCATCCTCAGCTTCATGAGTAGACTCTGGGAAGCAAACCAGATAAAGCAGTAGAGTGTGGACCGTGTGAGTCTTTTAAATACAAATGCAACTTAACTATATTGCTCATATGAACATTTTCAATCATGTTGAATCAAGTTTGAAGCAACAGAGACATACCGACATACTGTTGCCATGGTTTCCAGAATCACTTTTTTTTCCTGCATCACTTGGCTGCTAGGAAACATTCTCCCGCTTAAGCAAAATTCAGGTATTCATAGCCTAAAGATCAGTTATTTATAAAACTCAATCATCTTGCTTACTTTTTAAAACAGTGCTAATCAATATGAATGAGGGATATTTTTTGCTGCAATGGTTACAACACTATTCTGTCATTGTTCATCCTGAAGCAGCGTTAAATCAAAAAGAATAATTTATATCGTTTAAAATGACGTATAAAAGTGATAAACAATTAATATTTTATATATTCTGTGAATGATTCTTAGTTTAGAAAAATAGAGTTTAGCAGTTTTCCTGTCAGTTTGTTTGTAAACGTGATTAATAACACAAAGAGTGAAACATGTTGATTACATCATAGTAGCCTGTTAGCCACTAATAGTAATCTAACTTCCAATCTGAAAGTATGCTCTCTCTCAAATCCATCAGCGTAATTGTTAAAGACCTTTAAGAGTAGACTAGATAACACAAATTAGAAACTAAAATGTCTGCATAGTTCAATTATAGATTTTATTAAATTTGGTATAAAATATATTCAGGATTTTTCTTACTTACATGAATGTGGTCTTTTTTGTGTTTTAAAAAAAATTACAAACGTTAAATTTTGCCATATATTTTTAGTTTTACAATGTCACCCTTACTGGTCAGAAAGACCCCCATTCAACAAATTCAAAGCGGCCCACGGGCCACCAGTTGATTAATCACAGTTGTAGCATGTTTTTGCGACTTGGAACAAATTTTATTAGTGAGCAAAGAGGCAGAAATTGTAAAGATTGCCGACCCCAGGACTAGGTGTTAGCTTTAGCAAACTGATGCTGTTCAAAGAGCCATCTACAACAGGTAACATATCAATTATTCATACCTTACTCTACCTTTAACGTATCAGTTGAGGATCCATATCCCATTTTTACACACATCCAGAGTGTGTATATATATATATATATATATATATATATATATGAATTCTTGGTCTGGCCTTTCTCCACAATTTGTTGTAAAAACATACACTTCACAGCAGGAGCTCCTCAGTGCAACGTTTTCTCACAGCTAAAATTT
The DNA here is from genome assembly GCA_031762555.1 of Cynodonichthys magdalenae. NCBI lineage: Eukaryota > Metazoa > Chordata > Actinopteri > Cyprinodontiformes > Rivulidae > Cynodonichthys > Cynodonichthys magdalenae. The sequence continues at coordinate 8,681,076 of JARVJO010000269.1, forward strand.
CTCCCGAGTGACACCCTGGGTGGAGCACAGGGGAACTGATTCCACAAATACACTGCTGAAATTCTTTTGTTTACATCATATTTAGAATAGTAGTTGAGGCTCCCTACTGATCAATAATGATGACAGTTTCTGTGTTGATTTCTATACCACACATACACATGGCTATCCATATTGACAAACCTGAAGCAGTAATCACATATCAGCTTGCAAACTCACTCACTAGGAATCCTGTTCCATGGTGTCTTCTACATTTACATAGTTTCATTTAGAGATTTTCTGAACAAATTAGCCCTAAAACTGTATAATCTTACATGCCGCTCCTTTCGACTTTGTGTAGAAAATTTCAGGGCTTTGGAACAAACTGATAATTACCTACTCTCCATACCCTCTTTTATCTTGCATAGAATGACAAGAGGCTGGACTCTAGCTGAAAGGAAGGCTACACCCTGGACAGGTCGCCAGTCCATCACAGGACGACAGATACGAGCACTCACACTCGACCAGTACATAATAAGCAATTAAACTTAACCTCCTTGCTGGGAGGGAACAGTGCTGTCCGCTGCACAACTATTCCTTCCCATTAAATCCTGCAGAAAAAGCCAAATAAGCTTGCTAGAGAACAAAGCAAAGCATTCATGAACTAAAGAGCCTAATCATTTCTTCAAGAAGGAAAAAATCCAAGGCTGGAATAAAAAAAACAAAACAAAACACTTGCATTCTTTCTAATTAACAAAATCACACTCCTCCACTTCTATCTGCTTACATATTTCAGCTTTTGCAACTTCCTGTCACGATCCAGGGTTAGACAAGGAAATGATCTGAACACAGAGCTACATAGCAGAAAGCAGGCAATCAGATATTTAAAAAACCTTTTAATAAAATAAAACCCAAGGACACAGCAGAAACAAAAGAATCACAACTCAACAGAACTAAAACTGAGCACAAAAAACAGTAGAACAGTTGATGGCAAGACCAACAAAATAAAAAAAGAATGATGAACAAATATTTCCAAGAATATTGCTGCATTTCATTTAAATAGGAAGTTGAACATTTGATCTGGAAACGCCTGCTGCATTTTGTGCATTCAAACATAATAGCAACGTGTTCACTACAGCCCTGTTTACTTGTGAAGAAACCAGGTGTTAAAGCTGCAGTAGGGAGTTCTGAGAAAACTGTGGACTTACCCTAAAAATTTGAACAAGTTCACCTTACAAAAAAAACGACAAAGCTATTGGATTTCTGTTCTGTAGCTGAAGATATGTGGAATTACAAGGTTTAAACTGCACAAGGTTGGTATCAATATTATAAATACTTTCAGTCCTACATCGCTGATGTAAAACTCAGATGAAATTCAAAGCAGCATGACAAACATCAGAAATGTATCTGAATTAGTACTAAATGTTGAAAAGGCCTGAGTTAGATTTGAAAAAATAAATGTAAAAAAAAATCTGATATGGATCGCATTTGCCTGTAGTTTGAACGTAGCTTTATAAACTGGCCGTGAACACTCAGCTGCACACCTCCTGTACAAACATATGCTGAACACTTTAGCATCATTTTGTCTTTGTTTCGGAGTGTGTAAAAGTGAAACAGACCGAGGGGATGTACAGTAGCTTGGAACTTTTTCCAAACATTAGACTCTAGTTCATGTTTCAGTCTGAAGATCGGCTTTCTCCACATTTTCCTTTGGCTTACAGTAAATTTCTGTTTACTGCGTGCTCATTATTGTTGTGGGCCACATGTCTCATCGGAGGATTCTGCCTCCTTGTAAATTAATCCTCTGTTATTGCCACTTCACATCAGCAAATCTGTGAAAATGAAATCTGGCTGGTGAATCCACAAGAAAAGAGAAAATAATTCTCCTTCATGAAATTATTTTTTTTATAAATTATTCCACGGGATAAAAAATGAACTAGAACAGACATTGATGTTTGCGGATGTTGGCTCCCAGCATCCAAAATGCAAATTTTCCCATTACATTATCAGATTAGATTCCATATATTTGGAGCTATTTTTAATTCATGAACCACTTTCAGCGAGATTATCTACAGGCCAGCAGTCATGCTCGAAGTAATTGTGGACCTGTGGATGTTGTAAACCAGTTTTTCCTGGGGAGCCTTGAATAGCTTGCAGGTGCTGTTGCTCTGTATGGCCAAACTGCCAGAGAAATTCATGAATGTCAAACCTGAGGAAAGTGCTCCATTATTCAGGCTGAAATTGCATTACTCACCTTGATGCCTTCCCCTCTTTGGTCCCAAGGTAGCTGCAGAGTTGTCGCTCCTGATGGCCTCTTAAAGGCCTCACTGTCAGGACCGGCCGCTTTAATGAACACTGCTGTGCCTGCTGCTTTTCCACTGGTCACAGGTGTGTAGCTTTTCAAGGCTGAGCCTGCCTTTGTTTATTTATTACTCATAGGATGTGTACACACAGCAGTCCCCTCAGTGTTCACGTCAACATGCAACAGCAGAGAAAGACACAATTTTGGATCATGATATGAGACTATCCCCCTGTCATCTGATTGCCTTTTTTTCTTTAGCCTTTCAAGAATAAAGCAAGATAATCCAAACTCCTTACAGTCAGCTCAAGAAGGACTTTGTTTTCTCAGCTTACATTAAAGGAGACATATCCTGTTTTTAAATCCTTGTTTTTCACATTTAAATCATTCAGTTGGGGTGGACTGCAATGCTTTGGTCTGAACTCCTCCTTACTGTAACTCCACAAACCCCTCTTTCACCTCTGAGATCAACTCGTTTTGAGGCTGTCTCTTTAAATCCAACCAGGTGTTTCACCCCCCTCCAGCTTCCAAAGCAGTCCATTTCAGGTGGGTAGAGGGGTTTACGACTATATAGCAGCACAGAAACATTTTGTTAATTAAAATATGTCAACAACAGAAGACTTGTCCATCCAGCCTTACAAAATTAATTCCATCTTCTTCCGCTTATCCGTAGTCGGGTCCTGGCAACAGGTCCAGGAGAGAGACACAGACTTCCCTCTCCCCAGCCACTTGGGCCAGCTCGTCCAGGGGAATCCCAAGGTGTTCCCAGGCCAGCCGAGAAACATAGTCCCTCCGGCGTGTCCTGGGTCTTCCTCTGGGTCTCTTT
>JARVJO010000269.1:8687103-8708124 GCA_031762555.1 Cynodonichthys magdalenae
GGGATCTCGTTCTTTCGGTCATGATCCATGCCTCATGACCATAGGTGAGGGTTGGAATGAAGACAGACCAGTAAATCTAGAGCTTTGCCTTTCGACTCAGCTCTTTCTTCACCACAATTGTCCGAAATAACGTCCTCATTACTGAGGATGAGGCCCCAATCCATCGATCCATCTCCCATCCCATCCTACCAATTCAATTCCAAAATCATTTATTGATCCCAAAGGGAAATTGCATTAAAGAAGCCAGAGAGAATTTCCGTTCCAAAAACTGTGATGCAATAGTTCAGAGAATCCTGTAGAAAATAGAGAAAACTGAACAAGTTGAAAAATATGGCACAAAGAATATAAAGATATCTCAGCAGCACCGGGAAAAACTAAATTCCCCTTTTCTATACTCCTAGAGACTCCAAGTACACAACAAAATGCATTTAACGTCTAAAAAAGTGGATTTTGCATGATATGCCCCCTTTAAGGGAATTATTATTCTGAGGAAGCAACAGGCCCAGTCTAAACAGCTGGACCTTATGGGAGACTTGCCCCTCAGTCTATAATCTTTTCTGAATTCACTTGTCAGGCTCATTCATTCATTAGCAGGCCAATGTCCACTGGTGTTTCTCCCTGGCTGCTAAATTAGGCCACTATAGGCTTGCTCCTAAGATGATGCATTATGCCTTCTGCTGGGGGAGCAGTCAGGAAGTGGAAAGGATTGCAGTCAGGGAAAAACAAAAGAGAGTTGTTTTAAAATGTTGCCAGTGAAGTGCCTGAGGTAGAAGGGCTTCATGGCGGCTGTGGCACGTTGCCTTCATGCTACAGAAAGCAATGTGACATATTCAGCGTGTTTGTGATTTTTTATTTTTAGAGCCTCGGATAAGTACGAGTGTGGGAGAAAGCTGCCTCTTAATTGCCAGAGCTTTATTTTGCGAGTCACCCAGCAGCTCATATGCAGCATGCACAGTGAGGAGGGTAAACAGACACAAAGGCACGTCTTTTCTTTCCAGATTCTGTACCCACCCCACACCCCCAACCCCGATCCACCCTCCTCCCTGTCTCACCAGTGTGACTGCCAAGTAGACTCTCTGCACTGTTGTACAATTTAGACTGTGATTGAGCTTTCACATCCACTTTTGTTCTCCCAGTAAGTCTGCAACACTCACAGCCTCAACATGCATCCACAGCCACCGCGCCAAGGCAAAAAGAGTAAAACAGCAGACTAGAAATATTCTATTTATCAGTCCTTCCCCAACATATTCAGCACTAAAGTGCAGAAGTGTTGCCATTATGTTGCTGCATACGCTAATGAATCATGATTTCAGAATTGAGTTAATCTCAAAAATGCCAGTGTGCTCTGCTTTATGTTTGTCAGCAATTAAAAGGTTGCATTGACTTTTTGTAAGTCAGTGCCCCATTAGTCTCCACGCTCAATATGTGGGAAGAGCAGCAGCATCTAAATTATCCCTTGCAGTTTGCTGTCTGGTGCTCAGACTTTATGGTAAATAACCACAGTTGATTAGTCTTTTTTTTATTATTTATTTAAATTTGTGAGAAAATGAGAGGTTGTAGCTGCTCTAAAATTTGAAATGGTCACACATTTTAATGATATGAGTTCAAAACCAGTCAGGCTTGCTCAGGCCTTTTTCTTCCCCGTGAAAAGATGTGTATAATAAACAATAAACAGATTATCAAAAGAGGAGCTCTCATCCAGGAAAATTTGAAGTCTTAACCGAGACAACGAGCAAAGAAAATGTGACAGCCTGCTTTTTAGAGCTGTAATGAGTCTCATTAATAAAGAAACATTCATTCAAGAAGATGATGATCAATACAGGGTTGTTGGGAGATTTAATAATATTCCACCTCGGTTTAATAAACGTGATATTTTATCTCCTTTAGAATTTTCCCATGTTAAATGGCAGAATAACTATCAAAATGCTGCTTTTTTTACATGACACACAGTCTTCAAACATACAGTATATCATGTTAAAGTGACCTAAATTAAATAAAGACAAAAATACATATTTTATGAGAGTAACTCAAAACTCATTCAATAAAACTTTTGCTATTTTATTGGGCTCTTTTTTTGATTTTACTGTATCAGGCACAGTATAGCATATTTTCATAACACAGGGTAAACACTGTAAGAACGAGGGTTTTAGGCTTAAAATTCCCTTGAATCAAAATTAATTTATATTATATGCAAGTATGCATTTTAAAGCAACCGTGCAAAGACTATTAAATAAACTTTTACAACACAATGAATTTTTCACTACGGTTGTTTACATAGAATTGTATGGTTATTTGCAGGCAAAAAGGCAGCACTACTACAGACCGAAATAACATTTCTGTCAGCAAAACAAATGTAAAAGCTTTTAAATCTGTTCCTCTAAACATTGTTCAAAGAGTTATCTATAACAAGTAATATGTTTATTGTTCATAAGCTCTCCACAGATCCCCCACATTTAAATATTCTGAATTATTCATTTAAGAATAAAAGTAACTTGTAAGCATAGCATGTGTTTTATTTACAGAGCACAATCAAAGGCAGCTGTACATTTGTAGTTGGTCACTGTTTACCACAAAGACCATAAATTAATTTTTGGGCAACTCAGTGGGTCAGTGGTTAGCACTGAGGCCTCACAGTAAGAAGGTCCTGGGTTCGACCTTGGTTCTTTTTGTGTGGAGTTTGCATGTTCTCCTCGTGCTTTCATGGGTTTTTCCGGGTAATTCAGTTCTCCCCCACAGACCAAAACATGTACAATAGACTGCCTTTGGGCCCAGGCCTCCCTTGCAAAGGAGATCTGAGATTTTGATGTTTTTTCTTTAAAGTGTAAGACACTCTTAAATTTACTTTTTAAATGCTCTTTAAGAATGAAATACATGTTACGTCATTGCCCCAAACATTTTGTTTAAGCCGTCTTGTATTAACTAGAAGTACATCTCAAGAAACCGGTCTTCATTTTACTATTGTTTAACTACATTTACACATTAGTAATTTAGAATTTTCTAAACTAAATCCCCCTCTTTCCAGACAAACACACTAACAGGTGTAAATGAGTTTTCTGGGACAATCATTTAACACTTGTTTGACCTACTTGCTGAATTGGATTGAAATGGGTTATTGAATGTAGCCATCATTATCTGTAGCACCTGCACTTGCAGACTCATGACAATTCAAAATATATCTGGTGTTAAAAAACCATCTAGAAACTTGTTATATTTCAATTGTTACAGAAGAATGGTCTCCTGGTATAAAGGGTATAAATATTCAGGTATGCAAAATGTATGCAGAAACCAAAATTACATGTAAAGTACAAGATGAGCATATCTTTGACAAAAAGTAAAACTGGTGAAGCTCATTAAGCGAGCACGCCAGTCAAATCCAGAGGATGAAGGAGCCAATCCTTCTCTCAAGTTTCCTGTCAGCACATTGTCAGTGTGCCCCGTCTTTTGTGGCTAAAAACTCTGACAGTTTGGGCAAAGTTTGTTATGTATTTTTCATATGTGCTGCAGAAATTACTCTGAAAAGTTCTTGATCTTAAAAAAAAAAAAAAAGCATTTCATCAAATTTAAATTTGCCACTTTCGCTCTTTGTCTGTATTGTGACTGGGTTATTTTATTTTTTGCATAAACATTAGGAAATTAATTTTCTCCACATTCAAAAGCGTAAAGTGAGCTAATGCACATTATGGTTAACTTTAATTGTAAATACTCATTAGTAATCTTGAATAATCTCATTATATACATATAAACATTTTCATGCTGTTTGTTCTACTTTGTCTCAGTGATTGTTTGACATCAAGAATGTAGTCATTTTTGACAATGCGGTCACCCAAACAGCTATTTAAAATCTAACATCAATTACATTTGTGAGGTATTAAATTCTCTGGAGTATTTTTGATTTTTGCTCCCAACTCGATGGTTACTCATCCAGCAATCATCAGCACAAATATGATGGATGACAGCTGCTGCTCGGCTGCTGCGTCTTGTTTGCCTAGAAACTGTACCTCGCTCTGTCAGCTGACGATGATAACGCTTGTCAAGTTTTCCTTTCCTGGTGGGAGCCGAGCTGACCTACTGACCCGCAAGAGCAGACATAACTGGAATAGCTGAAACTGAAGGAGGATAAAATATAGTAAACACAGCAAGAGAAGGAGGCATGTTTTGATTTTTTTTTCTCTCTTCCAAGAGTTCACATGTGTTGTTGTCTTTCTAAGCAGCTACAGCAGAGCTCTGAGACTCCTTAAAGAACAGTGTGTCCTCTGGTCTTTTGTCTCTTGCGGAGATAATGTGAGGCTCATTAGCTGTCTGGCAGGAACAAATAATAGGCTGGGTGAAATGTTGCAGGGTTTAATTAACAACAGTGTTGCTGTACACTAAATATTAATATCAAAATTCTGTCCTGCTGTGAAATAGATTTTTATGCTGCCTATCAGCACCAGGGTTCAAGCATCCAAACACGAGAGGTCAAATGTGACTTCCTGATGCAACATTTCTTAATTGCACTGTTGTAATGAGATTTTAGATTATTTTGTTACCCAACCTGCTGGTCAAATATTTCACATGTAACACTAAGATTTTTTGAATTACAATAATTTTCTTATATTTGCCAATGATTTCTTGTTTTACAGACCTCTAATTGTGTCATAAGTTGTCAAAAACTATTTGAACTCAACATAAAAAGTATAGAAATGTGTGTTTAGATTATTTTTTTGTTGTAACAATGCTTCTTGGTAATAAATCTTATAACTTTTTTAATTTTGACACATTTGTAAGGAACATGCATTTGTGGGATGAGCAATAGAGCTGAGTATGTCAGTTGTGCACATGAAACATTTGCCAATTCTTCCCTGCCTAACAGCTTATTTTATTGTTGCTCTTGACACTTGTTTTGAGATTTTGGTCCCCGCAGGTGCTGCCAGCCAGGTGCCAGTCATAAGATTTATTGCTAAGAAGCATTGTCACAACAAAGAAGTAACCTACCGAACACCAATTCACTTACTTTTTATGCTAAGTATAGATTTTTCAGGTTCTGTTACTTATTTGATCCCCAAACTGCGTACTTTTATTTCTTTTACTTGTTTTGGAAAAATAAAAAGTTCAACTCCTTCATGCAGTTTAGGATTTTAACATTTCCATCCAACTGCAGCATGTTGTTCTGCCTGCATGTATTTTACCAGCTGCAGGACTGTTTGTTACATTGTTGGATTTAGGCACCTTTCTTGTGATTGTTTGGTCTTGTTCCATTCTGTTTTGACTCAGGCTCCTTTTTAACTCATTTTCTGTCCAGTACATTTTGTACCTGATCATGATAACATGAATTATGTGCTTAAAACAGAGTAAACAAAGTGGTAGACTAAATGAAGTGTCAGGTTAAAAAAAAAGCATCAGTATTTATCTGAAAGTCATGCCTTTAAGATATGAAAAAAACAGAAAATATCTGACACAGAACCTGAGCAACTTAAAGGTTTTGTAAAGATTTAAGTAAAAAGCTTTCTGGAAATAATCTTGTTGGTGCTAATATATATGTTCCTTTCAGAAAATGGGCTCAAAGTAAAAAAAGAAAAGCCGTCAAAGTAAAAATCTTTCATGAAACTTTTGAAAATGTGAAAAGATGTAGCTTAAGGTCACTCTTTAAGATTACTGGAAAGTCTGGCTTCTTGGAGGTGACTCAAAACATTTGCACAGTACTGGATGTAACTGGGAAATGAAGTTATGCTCTAAATTAGATTTTTATCTGATCTTTGGGGAAAACAAAATCTATTCCAGATTTTCTGGACAATGCGTAAATAATTCAAACAGGTCTTTGTCTGCATTTGTTGTCCAGAAACACACAGAGAGAGAAACTCTGATGGAAAAGCATCCTTAATAAAGTTATAAATATTGTATAGGGGCATCTGTGTAGTGGGCTGTAAATGCTCCAAGGTATTTATTGCTCTATTCACACGCTTTCTGATCTTATAAGGCAGCAATCTTTACAAAAATCAGAGGTGAATATCATAAACGTTTGTGTTCCCACATGCAACCCCTCCAGAAAATCTCTGGATAAAATCTGAGATGTAGGTGTGAAACTCATCAGAAGTTAAAAAATAAAATGACACAAGTTGAGCTTTTCACTGTGGGAGTTTTACTACTAATTTTATAATTCAGAGTAGAAGAAAGAACATCCGTTTTTTTTTTCCAGGAAGTGCTTGAAATAGTTGTGATTATAATGGGATCAAAGGAGGAAGCGGAGGGGTGTAATTAAAGGGAAACGTCTTTACAGGGAGGAGGTTGGAGACAGCCTGTTTTAACTGTATGTTTCCATTTTCTAAAAAACACTCATGATTGTTCCATAACATTCAAATGAAACCGTTTCAGCTTTAGGAAACATCTATATGTTTACATTTACAAGTCATCATTGGATTTAGAGGTCTGCTTGCCATCATAAAGTCATCAATTTGCCATTTTTTTCCACATCATAGTTCTGTTTTCAGGCATTGTCAAACCTCCTTTTAATCAGTCTCAGATGTTCAGCAGGAATGTAAAACTTCTAATCAAAGACCCAGCCTACAGTGCATCCACCCCATTACACAAATACAATAAGTCTCTTTGTGATTAATTAGTTGTCAGCTTTAATCTTTGCAAAAACAATTTAATCAAGATCGTAGAAAATGATCTTCACTTTCCAATGCTGGACTTGAACCGGACACAAATAGGTGGTTAATAGAAAGATCATTGGCTACTTGTCTGTGATAAGTTTTAAAATATAGCTTTGATAAATTCAACCCTCTATCCTACATGGTAGAAAAATTTTTTTTTTTATTTCAAAACAAAAAAAAACTTACTTGCCATTTCCCCTCTAAGCAAAAAAATTCTCCCATTTTTAAAACACCTCAATGACAATAAAATAAAATAAAAATACTGAAACGCATTAATTTGATTTTACAAAATGCCTAATCAGCATACTAAGATCTTTTACAAATAAACAGACAAAATACAATTCGTAGATGTTTTGTTTAGTTTTGTTAAAGATTTATTGTGTTAACCTGAAAAATCACAGCCCCAGACCACTGGGAGTGATACTTTAGGTTTTCTCTGTATCTCTTCAAAGTATTTTTTCAGTGTTATTAAAAGCTAAGCGCCGACATGCAAACTGAGGCAGAGGCCATGGCAACAGACCAGCAGTTTCTCATCAGCATCCTCAGTCCCAGTGTGACAACCCAGTGTCTCTGCATAGGATTATCACTTCCCTTTATATTGCGTCTTTAAGGCAGGAGCATGGTCTAAACAAAGCTCAGAACCATTACGAGTCTGCACATCTCTCCGCAGCTCTGTTTAAAATTCTTCTAAAGCATCCACCGCCTCACTGACATTGTTCTATATGTAATAATGCACCCATGAAGAAGAGGTGGAGAGAACAACACAGACGGTTGTGCTTTTGTTGAAGCTGCGCTGTCTTTGATCATTCTGTTTCAAAATGTCTGTATTTCTAGTAGGAACTATATCTGAGCGGTTTTGCAGGCAGCCAATATAAAATTACTTTTATTGATTTCTGTGCACTGCTTTGATGCATAGCAGTAGCAAAAGCATGTGCCTATCACATTTGGGCCTTTTCTTTGTACCCTCCCCTGAACATCCACCTCACACAGGCTCACATGCCCATAGACAGAACAGGTATCTGTTGGTAGTGGTCTTTTTTTAGTTCAAATGCAAAACTTGCATGTGGATATGTAGAAAACTGACCAAACAACCAAGTTTATGTTAAATTCAGATAGCTCACAACACAGTTACAATCAAATTTACCAGTTATAAACTATTTTTATTTAAACGCATTACATTACACTTTCATTGGTTAGGACAGGGATGGGCAACTGGTGGCCCATGGGGCAGATGTGGTTTGCAGGTGACATCTTTCTGGCCCACCAATGAGCCACTCCACCCTCCAAAATTAAAAAAAATAAAATCCCCTAAATTTTCTTTATTTTTCTGGGGTAGACTATCTGTTCACAGAATTTCAAGGCAAACTGATGTGTGTACTCAGCTTAGAGACGTTGTCTGCCATGAAGGATTTTAATATGAGTCGCCACTACAACACGCTGCACAAAGCTAAATATAAGACATTTACTGAAGTCACAAATACGTAAACAGAAACTTTTGCAAGAAACAGAACCACGCTGGGGTCTGCACTCAAGGCATCTTATGCCGTTGCACTTCAGCTCGCTAAAGAAAGCAAATGTTTATTGTTTGTTTGCTTAAATGTTTTATATTCATATTTATTAAACAATAGTACAACTGTTATACATGCATTTGATCATGAAATATTTTAAGTTACTGCTCTATACGTTGGTTTGATAAACATATATTCATAAATATTTTTAAAATAGCCATTTTAATACATTTAGGTAAGTATGCAGTGCTGTGTGACTCTCAACAAAAAAATCAGGGTCCCTTCCATCATTTAAGTTGTTTATCCCTGAGTTAGGATAACAAAGAAAAGAAAAGTGAAGTTGCATGAGGATTTGCAACATGCATAACACGTTTAAGACATGCTTTCAAATATTAAGTAAGAAGGCGTAAAGAAGAGACAACCAAGTGTGGTGCAATGGGCTGTAAAACCACTGCAGCCTAAATAAACAGATTCACCAGCCAATGAAATTCATTAAAAAATAAAATTCACCCTTATTTACTTGGGGACAAACTAAGTAATCTTTATTTTCTTCAGAAGTAATAATAGTGATTGTTGTCCTCTGATTACCTCCATGTGTTTTATTGTTTTTGTGCCACTTTAGTTAAACAGCTTTGGTTTCCACAGCCTTTCCATTTCCACTCCATTCTGTCCCAAACAACTAGTCCTCACTAAAGTAGAACCTCCTGAATCTAAATGAACCAAGTATCATTCAGAGAATCGAAGGTTGAAAGAGTTCCCAATATTCAGGTGTTGTGAGGGTGGGCTTTTTAATCGAGTTCATCTTTTTAATAAATGGTCATCTTGAAAAGGCCACTGATTAATTTTGCGACATTCATATTTACTCGTTATCATTCTTAATGTAGCTGAAGGTTGACAATATGTACTTGCTACATTATATCCTGAGAGCTCTGAGAAAGTAAAAAAAAAACACTCACTGGCTACAACTCCAAACCTGATTGGTTAACTAAACGGTCTGATGTCATATGTTCTCATTTGTTTGTTTTAAAGGCCTGGGTAGCCTGACAACAGTTATGGGTTGATGAAATTGTGTGAAAAGACCACACGTTTGAAATAGTTTTTTTTTTTTTTTTTTTGTGTAAACTGGCTTCAACTTGTGATGTTTAGATAATACCACAGAAGCCAACTCCTATTATGGTTACAGACAGCCACAGATTATTTTCACTTCAATATAAATGATCCTCCTCTGAATACCTTGGAGGCCCTGACAGTTTGCCACTGATGCACAGGATGGGCCAAGGGTATATGCAGAACATGCATTACTGATATATAGCAAGTAAACTATCTGTTGTCATCAGCTTGCCCGTGAATTTGTAAGTGCCACTACCTTAAAAAAAAAAACTTGAGCAAATGGAAAGCATTTTGCCCTTTTAAACAAGACTAAACTCAACCTTGGTTGACCGACACATTGTTACTTAGACTTTTCTTTTTCTTTAAGGCCTTAAGTGGCTCACAAACTTTCTACTTGTTGATGTCCTTCATCTGGCCAAATTATTGCCTTGCGTCTAAATGATTCAAATTGCAGCCTTACAAGTCTCACAAGCTGTTTCTTAAATGCCACTTAGCTGCTGGATTCCAGAATGTGCTCTTGTTGATTTATTAGGAGGTAAGAAATGGCTGAAAAACCAGCAGAGCGACAAGGAGACACATCCACTGTAGAGGTCACTCCCCTCATGGCTGTCAGCCTCATAGTTCAAAAGCTTCCAATCGCGGCGCGCAATCTTTTGTTTGCTGAAGTCTGTTTCAGATTTTCAGATATGCATCTGAATACATCTGAGTCTCCAAGGGATACCTTTGATGAATATTTCATAAAGCACAACAGCCCTTTTATTACAGGAGATTGGTCGTATTCAAGTAACGTGCTCGCCTCAACAATAAGCAACAGGGTTCATTCAGCGTTCCTGACAAGAAGCAGATTGTTCTTTAGCGCGGCGCTGTGGTTACTTGGCAGGGGAAGACATAAAAGAGGATGCAACATTGAGCAGTGATGAGACAACAACAAAAAAAGGAAAAGAAAACTAAACCTTCATGAATTTAGTTTCATTTTGTACTACCTGTTTGTGGATGTTGATACAGCAGAAAGAATGTCCATCTCACTTTGGCTTGAGGAATTTGGAGAAATGTTGCATCATTTCAGTGTTTCAAAAAAGGTGGTTTAAGACCATTTTTAAAAGTTGTGTGAAGTCTCTGTTCTCAGTCCCAGTTGGCAAGCTAAAAGCTAAAAAAAAAATCATTCTCGCTTAGTTTAAAAGTTGTTTCTTGTCCATGTTGTTGAGTCAAAGAGAAAAGCCAGTATTTCGCCTTTTTAGTGTGTTTCAGGTTTGGCTTCAACTTTAAAAAAGCACATTCAAGAAAGAAAAGATGAAACGTTAGTTAAATGAAAGTTAACTTTAAATCTTCAACCTGAATGGAATCTTTATCACTTTACTTTAAACACATACAGCAACTTTGTCTCTGGAGGAACGTCTGCATGTTTACAGAGCTCTAATTGAACTTTATGGATTTTGTTGAGGTCATGACTGGAAAAAAACTGAAAACTAGGAAAGAAAAGGCTTAAAGAAAAAACTGCACAAAAAATACAACCCCTGGTTGTTTTTCACCTTGATTTTTATTGAGATCATGGAAACAAAACAACTCATTGAACAACAATATGTCCTAGCCCCCAAGTTTGTTTCACAATAGTCTGTTGACCAACAGTACTGAATAGTTCCCAAAGTCCCCCTGCCCTCCTCCCATCTGAATGCAGCTCTATTATGAGCACAGTAGCACGCATCATGGTGATTTATAGCCAGGGAGAGCTCAAGTTGTTTAAAATGACTTGTGTGATTAGTCATATATGCTTCAGAGCTGAAAAGGCGGTGCACAGCGCTTCTGTAAATTAACAGCAGCTGCAGACTGTAGTCGACCGTGGTGAAGTGGTCAAACGTAGGAAAGCGTCAGAGTCGCAGAGGGACAAGAGGAGAAAATGGGTTATTACACTCCTTTCAGGTATCAGCAGGACTGATGGAAGAAAGAGGATCCATTCAAGATTCACAGGCTCTGATGATACGCAGAAGGTTTTTTGTTTTGTGAACAGATAAGCTGAGGTGTATAAAGTATTTGAAAAAAGTAACCAAGTAAACCATTTTTTAATCTGAAAAGGACTGCACTGAAAAATATTACGAGCTCGTTTTTGATGAGGGGATAACGTTATTACATGGTATAAAAGTTTTGACAAAAGTTGATTATACCTGATATTGCCCCTTTAAGAAGTCTGCATGCTCCCGTATTCCCCTTGTTTTGTACCATGTATTTAAAGCATAATTTTCTCCATCTTATTTCCCCCTTAATAGGGGTCCAGAAAAAACATTTCTACCATTATCTCAATTCCTGTTAAATCCACAGAGAACAGACAAAAAGTTATTTGTGTAATATGTTTCTGAGCCCATTTGAAGACGTTGTTTAAACACTTTGGGAAATCAGTTCATTTGCTAAAATCTGTTACTAAAATGAGAATACTGATACCGCCAATATGTTTGGGAATTATGTACTGAGCTGTATGGGAGATATCAGGCTTAGTGCAATGAATGGAGAGAGGAGGAAGAAAGCCTGGAAGAAGTTTGTTTTTCAGAAACTCTAAAAGTGTCTAATATGCTTCAGTTTTATGTCTGCCCAAACATAAATGTTACAATAGCAGTTTCACAAACAAACTTTGAAACGTTTAGTTTAGAGTTCTGCTAACATTCAGATTTGAAGGTAATCAGGGAGTTTTTTAAAACAACTGCATCAAGAAGAAAACATTTTTGGGGTAAAAGGGTCCCAAACCTTTAAACTGTTGGTGTTTGCAGTACATTTTTCTAATGATTGTGCGATCACAACATAGAACTTCCTGGTGTCAAAAGTCCTTATTCCTAAAGTTTCTATTCCTCCTGTACTTTCTTGCTGTGCAAAGACAGAAATACACACGTGGATACATCTCTTTTAAAATGAGTTAAGCTCCAGCTGTTGCATTTTTGGTAATAATAATTAAAAATGGCTTCTTCTGAATCAATTTGATCCTTATTTTTCAGTTATGGTTAGTCTTTGGTGAAAAGATGATGGTTAAACAGTGAAGTCTGGCTAAGTTGTGTTTTATGTTTTGTAGACTTTTTCACATAGAATCTATCTGCTAGTAAACTGCAGTAATCTCCTTGATATCGCAAAAACTGAAAACGATTCTTTTTTTCTCATGCTTTTTTGTGAGTTTTCAAGCTAAATTATTAAAAACAATATCATGTTTTGCCATAAATATTGACGTAAATTTAGTTCCCTAAACAAAAAAAAAAAACAATACAGTGCAGTACCTGTGACCATGCTCCACCTTTTGGCCTTTTACTCGGGCACACTGTGTGCGGTCCGTGAGCCGCACGAACTACACGCATATTGTCCGCGGACATTTGAGACTTCATACTTGAGCGTACTGACTGCCTGACAAATTCTTTAATTTCTCGCAATTTCAGTCATGCCGTCAAGTACGAGGATGAAAAGATAATTTGCATTTCAGCTTTAAAACAACAAAAGAAAATAGCTTGCCTTACCCAGGGTCTGAGACATATCCTCCCACGAATTTGTTGCTCACTGAAAGTCTTTATATTCCTTCATTGATGCATCTTAAAGTTTTCTAATCTCCTTTATGAGATGCTCTTCAAATTCTGACTACATTTCATCCACAAATGACAGATTCTCAACTTTATAAGAAAGGTGAGCTAGGTGTCGCATTCAAAACAGTTCGACGTGAACTCGGAGGGCAGTTTATTGTGCGACACCATGGACGCGGACGTAAAAATTGATCTCTGCGCGGACCAGTCCGGCGGACGGCCGCTTCGAGTCCACGCGGACCGAAGTATGTACCGAGTATGTGAGGGCCTTAAGAGTATCGTGTGGTGTGTAGCTGCTAACAATTTAGCTTTCGTCTGTGTAGGTTTGCTTTTTACTGCATTACGACACGACCCCAAATGCACTTTAGATCTTTTCTAGACTGCATACAATATTGGTGTTTTTTCACGATTCATGTGTATTCTAAGCATTGCCACGAAAAGCAGGGCTTCATTGTACATATTACATTGCTGTTGAGAGAATAAATCACCCTTTATGTTATAACTAAACTTAATATAAGCACAATATCTGAAAAGTTTACAGAACTTTTTAGGCCAAGTCACAGTATTTAGCCTTGATCAGAGATTTTTTTTTTTTTACAGTGTTCTTTAAAAACATAACTGACAGAGTAAACTTTTCCTCCTCACTCATTTGTTTGTCTTGATCTAATAACATTTTAAATAAGTACAGTGGTAGCATCTCATTGAATCACTTCTGTTAGAACTGAAGCAGATTAGATAACTCTCAATGAAAAGTAATTTAATAGCAAAGTTACATTTAAGACGTTTTGAATTTATTTTTCCAAGGTAGATGCACAAATTTGAAACTGAGCTGAGATAAATACGAGTTGATTGAATATATTCTTTTGATTTGGGGCCATAATTTTCCAATTTCCTGCAACCCTGCCTAGCTCAGGTCTTGGCTGTGATGAAAATGACAGGAATGTGTTTGTGTTTCTTAGAGGGTAGTTATTTTAAACACCTAGATATTAGCTGTAAAGTATCAGAAAATAACATTTTCTGGTTATGCCCACTTCTAATACATCTGGGGGAATGTTGGCAGACAGTGATAGAAAAAATAAAAATAGGAAATATTATGTAGTCATTATTTTAGAATAAGTACTGTAGTACTTTGTTTTTTTTAAGCCAAAGCAGCAAAAAATCCAAAAACAGTTCTAATGAAGGTCTTTCATGTTTTGTTTTGTTCTTCTTCTTTATTCTTAGCGGCCATCATGGTTTCTCCCATGGGGTGAGTACGCAGTGAATAATGTACAATGCGTTTTAGTTGCATCTTTTTGTGACTAAACTCCAACGCTGCTGGAAATATCCGAGGGTGGCAACACATTGTCTGAGTTAACAAGTTGTGTACTAAAGCAAGAATAAAAAGGCTCTTTCAAACAACAAAAATTGGCTTTGAAAGGAGGTACATGCAGACATATTACCAGTAGCTGCTTGTTTTTAGCAGTGTTAATATGCTTTAGGATGATAAAGAAGCTCCATTAAGTGTTTGCATTTTGACATGTTGCAGCTTATTCTTTGGAAGGATAATGACCTTAGCATTTTTGCTTTAAATGGTCTTTGGCATTAGCAGCTGCAAAGCATTTTAACAACAAATTGATGCTTACAGTAATTGCTTGGGTGAATTCCCAAAGCACTCTAACCTGTTGATAACCAGGTTTTTGCTCTCCATTTAATGCAACATACACACAGATTATGATTCTGTGCGGCATCCAAAACATAAAACTAAAACACAACTATAGAAACTTCAGAAACACTTCAAACTAAAAATGATAAAAATAAATGAGATTTTTGTGTTTGTTGAAGCCATTGATAGAACTTCCTGAGAATAAAAATACTTTAATTACTCACATCCAGCTATTTACCCCCAGATGCAACAAAACCACACAGAGGCTTTGGCTAATTGCAACGGAGAAACGTTTCAGTGCTTTACAAATGTTTATATTTTGAGCAGGACTCTAATTTTGAGTCCTTTCATTACACACTGACTGGGCTCATCCATACAGCTCCCAGACAAAAGTCTCGACTGCATGTCTTGGTTTTATAATTGGAGGACGACGTTTCTCTGAATTTGTTTCCAAAATGCTCAGTGTTGTGGCTGTTGTGAATGTGAAGTCCATTTGGTGTCTATATTTTATAAAAAGACAGTTGTGTAAAATAAACTTTTTTTATTATTATTGTGGGCATGCTTCTTTGTCTTGTGACCAGATTTTAAACATTTCAACTTCCAATGGAATATCCTATAGAATGCTGTTTTTACTTTGTTTCAAACATCGGAGGTGTGTAGTATTACTTCTTTACAGTATTTAGATAATTTTGAGAATTTGTCATTTTTTAATTCATAACATTTACTTATATAACATAAAATGTATATGTTTTTACATTTTTAGTTTAAAATTTAACACCTTGTTTCAAATTTAAACATGACCAGAATTCATGAAAATAGTTTTATGCACTCTAAAAAATGAAGTGTTGAATTTACTTAAGTTATGTCAACCGGTTTCATTAAATCAAGTTGAGTAAATGTAAAGCATGATGAGTTTTGTCTGTGTTCTTGTGATTACCTGTGTTTAAGTTCTTGTGTTTCCTTTAACTCGCTTTTCCACCTGTTGTTTTATTCTCCCTCAATCAGCTTCTCTCTGCCACGCCCACTCTCACCTGTATCAGCCCAGGTGTCTCCAACACCTTGTCAGCCCAGTCTTGTATATTCAGGTTATTTCTATCTCTACTTCAGCAGTGTTATGTGGCTTTATTGTCATGAGGTTGGTGGTTTCCTCTTAATTATTCATCAGTTCTACATTTTGCTGCTTTGTTAGCTTTTTATTTTATTTCTTTTTAATTAATGTGTTTAAGTTCTTTGTGTCAATCTACCTTATGGGTTCAAAATTTGCTGTTACTAGAAAGAAAAAAACTCCAGCATCATTAAAAAAAGTTGGATTAAATTAAATTTAATACAGACCAGCAAAGCTTTAAGATCAGAAATCCAGCGGTTGGCAATCTTCTTGCCTTTATATTAGAGTTATAAGCAAATTTAATTCCACTTACTTGTTCCACAAGCTCCTTGTTCCTGGACAAACATACAAAATGAAAATTGTTTGCTTCAATTGGACCAGTCTCAGTTGATTTGGTTTTAGTTGCTGCTACATGCACTTAAAATGCACCATTATTGGAAAATTTCACAGTTTCTAAGCTTTAGAGCTTATTGGGGTGTCTAAAGTCACTTCCAATCCAAAACACAACCCTAGTTTTAAGACTTTAAGGTTTAAAAATATCTTCTTCAGTGAGTGCTTCAGATTTGCCGGGAAGTACATCTGAGTCCCAGCTCAAAGCAGAAGAAATCCAGAAAGCCTCCCCATCTTTATCTCAACACAGCTTCAGCTTCAAATCATCCTGCATTCCCTGCACCTTGGAAGTAGAAAGTTAAAATTCTTTTGCCCTTGCTTTTTATTTTGCAATGAACAGCAGTTTTTCATCAAAAGTTATATAATTCATTTTACCTCGGGGGTGACTCAAAATGTTCTAGTACTTCAAAAATTTAGTGTCCTGACCATGATATCATACTTATTATTGGTTTTGAAAATTATTTTCTTTCCGAGCTATCAGTTAGATATTTACTTTTTCTTTTGTAAGCATGTTAATGAAAGTCATCATCTAAAGCAGAGCTGCCCAAAATGGGGCCTGTGGGCCAAAATTGACCCGCCAAGCTGTTTGATTTGGTCCACCAGCAGTTGTCATGCGTACTAGGTTGTATTCTCCTGTTTTATGTAAAAACACTTGATTCCATTTAGTCATTCCAACTATTGGTCAAACTATATAAAGGAACTGTAGTGTAGATAGTCTTGATTCATGGTACTTTATTTGTCTTTGCCTTATTAAGATTAATCATAAAATACAATAACTACAAGAGACATTTAGATTAGAATTTAACACACATCTAGATTTGCACACTTTATAAGATCACAAATACTAAATTTTTAAAATTTATGAAAAGTCCCATGAGGCTTTGTTGGTGACTTAAGACACCCTAATTTTTCTTTCAAGGCAACAGTTTGGTTTCTTAAATCCTGATTGCAAGCAGCTTTTTGAAATGTTTTCATCCATTACTTTAAATCACTTTCAATAAATATGTTCACTGAAGCCATATTCTAATTGCAAACTATATATCTCTTCTTATAATCTTTTTCCACCTTTTTGCAAATGTTATTCTTGCATCAGTTAAAAAACATCACTTTTGAATACATGTTGTCAGGGTTCATTCGGTTCCTGAATATTGGGCAATATCTGAAACTGAAAACTGAAATGAAAATCTTTCTGCCAGGACAGAATCCACAGTAATGAATCAGAAAAGTCACTGACTGATGTTACAACTGATGTGACACTAAAAGAATAAATACAAGCTTCCAATTTTTTTTCAATTAAAAAGATCCTTTAGCTGAATGGTGGATGGGAGCACAAGGTCGCTCTTCATAACTGCAAAATCAGGTACATTTTTAACATTTTCCTCACACAAAAAGATAAGCTTTTTACTGATAAACAACCAGCTTGATGTAACTTACGGTGTGACGAGCAGGAGAGCGATCTGAAGAAAAATGGATGCTTTTCCACTGACTGACAAACCTTAGATTGTGATAAACGTAGCAGGACTAATCCCATCAGTTCACCTGCACAGCTTGTCAACTTATTGTTCAGCCGTCACCATGAATATTTGTTTCAGTTTGTAAAATAGTTTCGAAAATGATCATTGTAGAAAAACGTCACATCGGGATTACCGGTGTGAAATTAAGAGCATCGGGTGGGAACAATAAGCTGGAAACTTGTTTGCATAATGAGTTTTTGTTTTAGGTGGATATTTGTAGATATTAACTGACAGGACTTGGAAACAAAAAAACAATACAGCAGACAATTCAAAAATAGCGGCTGGACTGTATTTATTTTTGCAATATTCTCACTGTCAGACAGCCTTTGTTGAGATTAATGTCACGTGTTGCCAACGGGCTCATTTTACCTTGTACTGACTAAGTTGATGACGTATTAGTGACTGACCACTGTTCTCTAAATTGAATTTTCTGAGCTGGCGCCAGTCCAGAACCTGCTCTCTGTACTCAGCAAGCATCCCCCCCAAAAAAGCATCCTGCATGTGTTTGGCAGCTGGAAAACATTCCTACTTCATTTATCCAAATTCAGTAGACCTTGAGACTTGACAGGCTCAGTAATCAGCGTCCACGAGCATAATCCCTGCAGTCTCCAGACGCCACACAATCAAATCTCTCTACCCTCCTTTCTCCATTTTTGTATATAAATTTTGGTTACAAAAGAAAAAAAAATTACCTTGCATGAGAAAACACACCTTTAAATATGCACAACAGTATCCAGAAGCATGTGTTCACACGTTAAAGGCCATCTGCACTGCTGTTTCTGGGAGGGGGATCTTTGCCAGCTGTAATGATGTCTGTTGCGGATCCTCGTTTTCAAGTAATATTTCCATTGAAACCATCTTTGACTTTTTTTTCTCTGCCTAATATGTTCTGTTGCTGCAAATTTCCCCAGATTTGGGGTAATTTGAGTAATATTTCTCCATACGTTTGGGTGTCTGCATTTTCTTTGCTTCTACATTCAAGTTGAAACCATTCAAGGGTAAATTTTGTTTTATCCTATATTGTTAGTTCACCCTTGTAAAATTAATTTTGATCTCAATGAGTTTTTTAATGTAGTTAAATAAAAATAATGAATTTTCAGAGGGGGATTAATTATTCTGGCATTTTTGCTGATTTGGTTCAAGGTTACTTCTGCAGTGGCAATTTTCAGCGTCTGACAGTGATGCTCCATTTTTACCCTCCAGAAATAGAAAAAAAAACTAAAAAAAACTAAATAACAGTGCAACCAGGGTACTTGGGAGACATTAGTAGTTCTCATATGAGTGGCCATGTAAGAAAACTTGAGTGCGGAAAAATAAAAGCTGCTCAGGCTGCTGGAGGACAAAGAGCCTGCAGTAGGCAGGGAAAAAATAAATTAAAGAAAGTTTCCTCTGAATCACTGGCAAGAACGCTGAGGTGATCAAGGGACTCTGCCCAGTTCTTGAATTTAATCTTGGCTGTAGGAGAAAATTGGAAGTGCGATGATTCCTGTTACATCTAAGAGACAAACGGAGCTGACTCACCTAAATCATTTAAAGGACGTTTCAATGCTGGAGCTACAGTAGATTTTACTGCATCGTTTTGGTCAATCATATCCCTTCTCAGGTGGAAAACCTGGATTCCAAGGCGCTAATAAAAGGTGCCTGAAGTACTTGCTGGCCTGACATGACTCAAACAACACCACCTGCTGAATCAGAGCGGACCTGGAGACGTCTAACTCAGTAACACATGCATGAATATCTCCGGTTTATTGAGAATGCCATTCAGCGGTTTTCTCAAGAACACTTAAATGGTGTCAGCTTCCTCTGCTTCAGTTATGGTGAAGTGCTCCATTTAGAGTCTCAAGTGGGAAAGCCGTACTGTCAGTGGTAACAATGAAAGGCTCTTCTCACGGTGTCCATTCAACAAAGGACTGTTGCGTTCAAGAAAGACCTCGACACTTTTTGTAACATTCAGAGGTGAACTGAGAGAAAGAAAAAAAAAAAAGATTTACTTCCGAGCTGTCAGCAAAAGGAATCACAAAGGGAATCTAAAATGTGTGAAAATGTTCAGAGGACAGCCAGAATGTATAGCACAAGCTGATACAATATTCCACTACTGTTTATTTAGTAGAAATGAGCAAAACTGAGCTGTGGAGGAGCAGTGAGGTTGTCTTCTGTATGGACATGTATCAGTCTGAATGTGACAAAGTTTTCTGAAATAAGTAAGTTGGACAATAATAAAAACTTTCCAAACAGCTTTTCAACAAGTTTTGATCCCTGATTGTCACTTACAGGTAACATAATATGAAGTTTCACATAATAAAAGAGAGATTTCAGATCTTTTAAAGTGAGGTTCTGTGAAAATGTAATGAATGGTCATTATCTTACCTGTTGTAGATACCTGTTTGAACAACCTCAGTTCAGTAAAGCTAAAGACTACTCTGAGCTGCTGCCGTCTTAATAGAACTCCAATCTCAATCATTTCACAGCACTTCATGCAAAAGTTATTTTATAAACATTTACTATTCCATCTGTCTTGTGTTGCAGTTCTTTACATAAAATGTGCATTTGATATTTGCAAGTGCAAAAAGCAGCAGCAGCTAGCTGTAGCATTTTCAGAGTAGTATGGAGCACTAAGAACAGATTTGTCAAAATAACTCCAGGTTTGAGAAAACTTGGCTTTACATAAAAAAATTCTAAAGTTCACAATTTCACCATTAGAAATTTCTTTGATTAGTTTTGTTTTATATGTGAAGAGTTTCAGTGGCTGTGAGGTGTCCACACTTGAAGGACCAGGACCAGACTTCAGATTTCACTCAGTTCATTTATGTGATCAGTTGCACAGGTGTAACAGAAAACACAGGTAAATTAATTTAAATTTAAATGATTTGTTACAAAAACAGCAAGTATTTCCACAAGGTAATGGTACTTTTAATTTAGATTAAAGGTGAGTAACAAATTAGGTTTTACAAACAGAAGAAATAAGTACACTTTTTTTCAGACCACATTTCGTGTATTTTGTCAATTTTAACCCAGGTTTAAAGAGAGGTTTTAGGTTATTGTTCTTACTCTAATTTATTCAAATTAGTAGAAAACCTGAACAGGTAATTTAGCATATTTATTTTAGTTAAATGCTCATTTTAAGCTAAATGCAATGATGGTGCAATATTCAAACTTTACACAGAACATTTATACATTAAATGTTTACCTAATTGAACAAAACAAATCCATTTTTTACCTAAAATAAAAAGTTCCAGAGAGTGCATTTAAGAGTTCAAATAGTGAGCTTACCAATAATCCTTTAAGTTTAAAAGTCCTTTTCCTCACAGATTCATGTGTAGCTGCCATTTGTTCTGGGACTGGTTTTGTTGTATTGTCTTCTGTTTGAGCACAAGCTGCTGATTGGCCTAATTAAGCTCACCTGGTGGAGTGCTCAACGGCAAACACACATCTGCCAGGTTACCATGACATGTTACTTATGTTGTAATATTGTCTAAAGGTGCGTTCACACCAAACGCATTTTGAGCGTCAAGAGCGTCGAGTTTACATACAAAGTCTATGTGAACGGGCGTCAAGCAGCGTCGGGGAGTGCTGCG
>JARVJO010000269.1:8715530-8735087 GCA_031762555.1 Cynodonichthys magdalenae
TAAAGCTCACACAGATGGTTGTTTTTGTCAGTGAGACTTTAAAGCCCTGCATCTGTTGATGTTTCCAGACCAACAAAGACTTTAAAAGGACTAAAAGCAAAAGGACACAATATTTGGTGGTGTGGCTGTCATAGCTGCTGCCCACCTCGATCTATCACCGCACTGCCTATGGCTCCCAGGAGGCCATGTGCAATGTGCAACCCCCTCGCCATCTTTTCACCCCCGCGGCTCCCAACCTTCCAACCCTCGACAGCCTCCGCGGCCATTACCACCCCGCCATGAGTGACAGGCATCCAGTTCCGCCTGACTGGAGCCTTTTTTCCTTGAACCCTCAAGGACAACTAAGAGGAGGTATTGTCATCAGCTCATCTCTCTCATTCCCACCACTGCCTCGGCCGAGGAAGCGCACATGTCCACGCTCTTTCCTCCGTCCCTCGTGCAGAACGCACACGGAAACACAGAGCCAACTGCGACCCACTCACCTGTAACAATATCTATGTGACCTTTGCTCAATGTCCTCGGGTGCGGCACCAGAACCCATTCGCACAAACTGCCTGCAGGTCTGACTGTGCCTGCCGCTACTCATTCACTCCTGTTCCTGTGAGTCTGTGTTTGAAACCATCGAGGCTGGGGTTGTTAAAAACCACTTCAGACAGAAACCTTGAACAGAGGAAGTAAACAAGGCATTGTCTGTGAAGGCTTCTGCACAGATCGCCTTGTGCTGCTGAGCCTGAAAGGTTTTCCTGCTGCACAGATCTGAATTCTGAGGTACCTTGAGATGTAAGGAGAGCCCAGTGGTTTATAAGACCTGTCATATATATTTAAAGCATTTTTTTAAATTAAATCACTAATAATCCCATCCTAAATATTGTTTCTTTTTTTATTACTCAGAGCTGCTTTCTGTACAGATTTTAACAGTTCAAAAACACATCTCAGTTTGCGCAAAAAAACCCCAATCCAAATACTACATCACTGTTTTGTTGTCTTCCTCACACTTTGCTGATTTGTTTTTCACTTCTGAATGCTCTTAGAAGTTCTAAAGCTGGCGAGACGTTGGGGAGTCGACACTGAACCTGAGATTAGAGGCTTTTGCTCGCAGCTGCAGTAAGAAACTTCACATTCAAACAGGAAACCCTTTTGAATGTTAAAATGTCAAATCCACCCCAAAAGAAATTATGGGATGTGATTTTTAGAAAGCATGCAGAGTATTTCAAAGAATGGTCAGACACTTTAAAACAGTTTATCCTGAAAAATAAAAATATGTTACTTAAAGGAAGGCTTGAAGTGGAGTTACATATAAAAGGGAAAAAAATAAAAAGGTTCTTAAGAAGTTAAATATTTCTTTAGGCAAAATGTAGGGTTTTAGCTACTTTATCAGCCTTTATTTATTGTTAAACATTGGAGAAGCTGATTATTTAAAACTGAATGATTTTAAATTGCTCAAGTGTAAATTAAATAATTTAACATATGTATTTATATAGGTGGAAATATTTTTTTTAAATCGTAACTTTTACTTTTATTTTATTACATCCAAAACATTAAAATTATACTTTTACTTCTTTACTTTAAGATTTAACACCTTGTCACATGTTACAAATTTAAATATGACCAGAACTCACCATGAAAGGAGTTGTTTACACTCTAAAAAGGAAGTGTTCAATTTACTAAACCAAATTGTGTCAACTGGTTCCACAAAACCAGGTTAAAAAAATGTAAAACAATTTGCTCAACTTGATTTAGTGGAACTAGTTAATGTAACTGGTTAAAAAAATTCAACAATTCATTTGTTACAGCGTGTAAATATATTTTTACTTTTACTTTCCCCATTATTGTGAGCAGTTTTATGACTTTTACTTAAGTTCTTTTTTTATCAGTGATATTTTTTTACCAGTCATTTTCTGTCATTATCTTTTTTTTCAATTACTTTACACACCTCTGTAACCATTGGAAGGTTAGTCTTAAAGCTGCGTACCTTTTTTTATAAAATCACGAAGAAACAAACTTCAGTTGTTTTCTGTAAAAAGAACAAAAGTTTAGAGCCAGTTTAACTTCAGCTATATGTTATTCCCAAAATTCATTTGTTCTTTTTTTTAACCCCTGTGGAAGGACTGGCAGGCAATCCAGGGTGGACCCCTTCCCACCCCTCGCCCACCAGCCAGGCATCAGCTTCCCTGTGACCCTGCCTGAAAAAGCAGGTGAAGAAAATAGATGGATGGATAATTTTTTTGACTTTTGCTACTGACCACATCTTCCAGGTGCAAATATAACACCTGAAAGATGTGGGCACAGTCATCAGATGCCCTGGTGGAGAGTGTAATATTTGAGATTGGAGAATGAATCATGCAGACTGGGTTTTTTTAAGCTTTCTGTACTGTATTTCTCTGTCAGATGCACGATACTTAACCACTGACTAAAAAGCACATCTTAACTTTTGCACTTTTGCACGAATGTGTGAAGCAGAAGAAGCCTGGTTGAAATCTAAAGTACCCGGAAGTTTAAAGAATCCAAGCTGCATCAAAACACGTTGGAGATTTTCATGGTTTTAGTTTCTTTCTGAGGTTTTGATGTTTATTTTAATTAGTTTCAATTGACACATCACAAAATATTGCCAAGGTGTGATTTTCAGCTGATCTTCCTGCATTGTCCAGCCAACTGATAACCACTTTCATGCTAAAACGGCCTGAGCTGCAGCCGCAAGAAAACAAAATGTGGGTCTAAATTACAGACTCCTGATTATCAACAGATCTGTTTGTGACACTAATTATTTCTCGTAAACTGCTCTGGCCTCTATTGAAATTTATTTGCTGCACCTGTGTTTGTACATCAGCAGCGTTTTAGGGCTCTCAGCCCAGCAGGTTCTACTTTGCCATTGCGACCACACGCTACAGCGCCCTGAATAGTAAATCTGGTCCTCAGTGTTTCCCAAAGTGTGTCAGGTGGAGTTAGCTCGGCTGCCAGTGAGCTGAGGACAAACCTGAGAGATGTGGCTGAATTCAGGAAAGTGGAGCAGAGCGTTAATTCGGGCAGAGCGCAGCAGTCGTGTTTGCGATGATTTATTTGCATCATCTGGTTTATTCATTTGTCACAATCACCGTCTCATTCACAGCCGACTAGCAGAAAGTAATGTGCAGTCGCATTCACTCAGGTGAAGAATGAGATGATACTTCTCACTGTTTCACTGCTGATGTGTTTGTGCCAGTCGTGTCTGTTACTGCACCCCAAACTTCTCACTTTCTGCCATGTTTTACCTATTAATAATTCATTGTTCAAACAGCATTATTCGTATTTAAACAAATATCTTGCCTTCTGTAGCATTCATTTTGAGGTGGTAGCTTAATGAAATGTAATAAATGTCCTCCTGACCGAAGCATACCCTCTTGGAGTCCATGTAGGAAGAGTGTTATATAAATTGGGCAGTTTTCTACGGTACGTGTTGGCATAGTTTAACTTTTGCATCTTATGTGATGCTAATTACCTTTCAGAGATATTTGCAGCCAAGTGGCACTTTATGCAAACTTGGGAAAAAAAACAAGTTCTGTGAATCTCCTCTTGCTTTGTGCCTTCGTTTTAACAAATACGGTGAATGTGTGCAGAAAAAAGAATCATAAAGATCCATATTGACACACAGAGGTTAAAAAATACGCGTTGCATTGTAAAATCTTCCCTTTATAGTGGCATAAATCACACTGAAGCTTTTCCTATGCACTTGAGTATCTGTAAGTATTAAAAGAGGCCACACAGAGTCTATTCATTTCTATTTTCAGAATGCCAATTATTGTGCACAGCAGCAGCTTTGGCTATTGAACCGGTTTAAGTCAAACTGTTGTAATACATTATTATCTGTTTCAACCCGGAGTGGTGAGGAGATTCTCGCTGCTGGATTTTCATCAAAAGAGATAGCCCGCTGAAAATGTAATTCACTGTTTTAGTATAAATCAATAAGCCTCCAAAATCTATTCCCTCATTCCCACCTTTATGCTAATATAGAAGAAATTCTCAAATGGAACTTTAATTCACCACACAGGCTTTCCGAATGTTTAATAGCCCCGATTTTATCTATAACTGCCCAATTGACACTTAAATTTCAAGCCCATCTTAATTTGGCTTCTCCTGATGATTTTCAGTTTTGCTCCTCTGCGAAGTCGACGCCACAGTGACCCATATTAATAGAAATTCATAGGCTTTTGCCATCTGACAGTAATCTTCTCCTATTTGGAATTATACCCCATTTGGTCATTATTACTACTTCCTCCCCCACATAAAATAGAAAAGTGATCATTGTATGTAATGCGGTACTTTACGTGTTTAAGCAAATCGATGCAAAACATGTGAACGAACACGTAAAGAGCATTTAGAGTGAAAGCTAATTTTTGTGTTAGAGGTTTAGAGGACATTCAGACGGATTTGATGTGGGGGGGAGGGGATATAAATCCTGATGGACTCCCATCCGAGTGTGTTCATTAATCATGCGTCTCATTGGCGAGGCTCTGATTTGCCGCTGAGACAGATGAAGATGAACTCAGCAATATATTTCTCATCATAACACAACCCGCACATAAATATTAATAGCATATTTTCAGCTGGTGGGCATGAATCATTTCTTAGACAGGGAATTTTAAGAGCTATCCATGCGTGTCCAAGAACAGTACATAGCGAGCAGTTGTGATAAACAACATTGCTTTAAGGCAAGACACTGAAGAGAAAAAAAAAACTGAACCGCGGATTCAAAATGTCTCCATTTTGATTTCTTGAGGCAAAGTCCATTTTTAATAGCTGACCTTTCGGTTTGTCAACACAAACATTTTAATTGAGCGAGCTACTGTTATCGCTGTTGGTTTCCCCGTGAAACTGTTAGAGGAGCTGTCGCTTTGTCCGCATCGTGTCTTAGTTCTGTTAATATTAATATTGTAGCTTTGTGAGAAGTTGAATGAAAAGATTTATATCAACCTTTATCAATTTAAATTAAGTCGGGTCAACAGACTTATGAAAATGACAGAAAATAGTAGAAACATAAAGCATTAGTTTAAAAGGAGTTTTTAAAAAAACAGCATCACATTTTATAACTAAAGAACTTTAGAACCACCTACTGTAGATGTATTCCTTTAGTAAAACACAGCACTTTGATGAAGGAGCTTGGTTAGACAAATAAAGTACTCCGAGAGACCACTGCTGGGGTTTTGTGGTGATTATTCTGCAGACCCACACAACAACATGAGCCAAACACATAAAACTTTTGCTAAAATAAACCTATCATGCTGTGCAGGTTTTACATGTGAAGCGTTTGCCCCTGCAGATGGAAGTATTGTATGTTATTATTTTGTCCTGTTGCTTTTGTGTTTCACTTCATTAGTCAGTCGTGCCAGCAGTTTTCTGTTTTTAATACATCATTAAGAACTAATCAGTTAGAAGCAGAATGGAGAAAGAAATGTTGTTTTTAACTTGGTATATGTGTAACTTTTAACAACCTGCAAAGACGAGTCCATCTCATTGTTTATACTCCATGTTTATTATATATTTATTGTTTTTGCAAGCTTTTTATGTGTGTCCAAGAAAAAATGCCTTCCAGTTTAAACCCAAACTGTTTTCATCAAAATACGTGTTTATTCTGTTCAGAGAAGAGTTGTCATCAGGCTTGATCAATTATAGTTTTGTTCTTACTGAAGTGATTTTTATGAGTTTGTGAATATTTCTGTCCTTGCAGGTGTATGACCATCAGTACAAAGCTGTTGTGGACGGTGTGGAGACAGACAGCCTGATGCAGATCGACCCCGTCGGCCATGTTGAGATCTTCAGGATGGGAAACGGGAGTCAAGAGGTCGTCGAGGTTCATGACTTTAAGAATGTGAGTAAACATTTAACAATATCGTTTCGAGCAGCTGAAAATCCCTACAACACACACCCCACGTGCCACACATTGCACAACTTTGCTTCAAACTTTGGCCTTAATTATTCAAATTAACAGTGCCTGTTTGTTAGTAAAATATCTCATGAAATACTCTGTGAAACTTTCAGAATGTAATCACTGAATGTAGATCTGTAGCTCACTGTGTGACTACTATGAAAGATTCACAGTATTGAGATTATTTTTTTTTTTTTTGCTTCTGTATGTTTTTTGACACACAAGTCATTGTGTAATTTTTGTGTTATTTCAACAATTCATGTATCAAAGCATTCAGCTCTTTCAGGACATTCTAGATACGACTTTTGGTATTTTGGAAATGTATCCTTTTGGAGATATTCAGCTTTTTCCAGCCATTTTTTTCTTATTGAAAATGAATGGTGTGGTCCTCAGCATCCTTGAAATTCTTAAGAATGTTTATAAATCTTTACTGCACCTTTTACTTGTTCTGGTTCTGCTTTTCTTTGGTGCTAATTTCAGAATCATTCGGCTTTTGTGTTGCTGATTTTACCTTTTTCTGCTTTCTTTAGCTATGATTCTGACCTTTTCTGTTATTCTCCTGCTAATTTCAACTTCTTTTGCTACTTGAAACTTTTTTTTTGGTTCCTTTCATTTTTTTTTGTAAGATTTTCCTGCTTGTTTCAGCTATATTTCTACTCCTTTTATTTTTTGCATTTTTCACCTGTTTTCTGCTCTTTGAAGCTTATTTTTCACAATAATTTCAGCAAACATTCAGCTATGAGTTCTACCTCAACTATTAAAATTCAGCAAACATTAATAGTTCATCCTTTAAGTATTTCAGCTTCTTCAGCAGCTTTCAGCTAAATTATTCAGCAATAAACTAACAAAGAAATGACAACTATTGAGCAAGTTTCAACGCATATTTTGAGCCCTATAACACACAAGAGTTCACAATATTCCACAGGACTGATCTGTTCCTTCTCATCATAACACAATGTTGAGTTTAAACGTCTGACATGAATAGCAGCAGGTGATGTGCATTCCTTTGAGGAATGCTAGACCTTTAATTTCCTTTTAGTTCTTTCTCCTTTGTCGGCCCAAATTGGAAAAATGTTTCGAAAAAACCTTTGGATCACCCCAGAAACTGAGCAACAGAGATTATTCGCTCCAACAGATTCACATGCATTTTTCTTTACAAACACTGTACATGAACATCAGTAATTGATACTGCAGCAGCAGGAGAAGTAGAGATTTATGTGCGTTCAACAGCCTGGAGAGAACAATCAGTCTTACTAAAAAAAAAGTGCTTTCTTCCAACTAATTCCATACAGTAACTTCTTCACAGAACCGAGACAAACACCATTAAGACCTTCCCTGTTTGTTTCCTACACTTTTTTTTCAGCTGCTATTTTGTCTCCAGCACAACTCATTAACTTACCTTTCATTCCCAAAGCCTGTTTGAGTGTGCAGGAGGTTCCACTCTCCACCTCAGAGGAGGAAAAAAAAAACAGGATGTGTGCTGCATGACTGGGTAATGAATGCTTTTGCTCTCACACCATTATTTACTGTGAAATGTGAGGTTGCAAGGCTCGATGTTACAGGATAGTCTTCATTTTAAACAATAACATACACTGAGCGCTGTTTGTTTTTTATACAAAAGTCTTTGTGATTCTGAGGTGAATCGATGATGGAAGCGCTACAGAGGAAGAACTTTACTTTCTGAAATTTATCTTGCTCACCAAGAAGGCAAATGAATGTGTTTGTGTGTGTGTGAACCAGCCACAAACACGCATAAACACATGTGTGTTCCACTTCCTATTGTACTTCCTCAAGGAGATTTGTTAGATTCAGTGCTCCGCTGTGGAAGACTAAAGTAACAACAGACTGAACAGAGTAATTCAAACCTTTTTTTGACCAAAATAAACATTTTTGGACTAAACTCGCAGTAGGTTTTACAGAGTTTGAGCTTGTGCACATTTGCTTTGACAAAAAAAAATGTGCTTTACTACAGAAACCGAAAAAAAAGAATTGGTCCACCATATAAAACACAAAGACAGATGAACTCACCTGAGTCATTTTCATTTCAAAACAACGGAAACAATAAAAAAGTTCTAACGTTCACTTCAATTAACCTCGACTTATTTGTGTTCTGTGCAAAGTTTCAAAATAAAAAGCGCAACACTACAGTCAAACAATACTAGAATTAGAATTCAGCATAGATGAAAGAAATATTTAAGTTTGTTAGAGAGTTCAGATTTCTTGAGATGTGGACAAATTATGAACCGCCAGTATCTTATCTGTTGCAGATAGCTTTTTGAATACGTTAGTTTGGTTTAATAGTTTATTCTGTTAAAACTGATGAGATTATGAAAACATTCTATGTTGTTGTGACCTCAGTCAGACTAGACTTTTATTTTTGCTGTTTTGGAGATTATGGAACCTCTGAAAAGAATAAAAAAATATAAAAATATGAACATTCTTTGTGATGCTGCTGATGTAAAAGAGCCTTCACACTATGTTCACAATATCTATATATAATATACCTCCATTCGACTTAAAGTCTTCATTTGTAACCCTATCTAAAAGTCTTACATGAAATAGAATAAAAGTCAAAAATCACGGTAGTTACACATAAGAACATGAACGGGCATTCTTTTTTTATGACACAAGTTTAATGCAAATCAGTCCATGAAAGGTTGGTTTTGTACAGAGTGATTTTTCTGCTTTCCCTGTTATTTTTGCTTTGCAGACTGAGGTGAACTTGTCATCCAGCATGAAATATATTTTTTACTATAATAATGTCTGTTCTCTAAATATCTCTATTTCACAGCAGTTTCTTTTTAAATCTATCCAGTCAAAAACAAATACCACCCTTCAGTCTTTTTGTTGTTTTTTAGAATGAATGTAAAGAGACATTAAGTAAAAAAGGTTGCGTCTCAAGACAGGATTTAGCCGATTATATTTTGAGCAAGTAAAACTCAGCTTTCATTTTGGTTTTGCTCTTGGGTCAAATGTTCTTTGTCTTGATAAATGACATGTAGTCACCTTTGTTAAACTTAGGTTTAAGAAATCCTGCTTGTTTTGGATTTTTATTTTATTAAATCCATGAGAAAAAAAAACATTTTGTTGGTTTAGCTCGGTCAAGAAGAAATGCAGATAAAGCACTCCTGGTTTGCACCTTACATCTTTGTACAACTCCCCGCTTGTAGTTTTTAACATTATACAGAACACATCTAAAATTTCCTCCAAGCTAAAAAAAAAAAAACTCTAAAATGATTGGCAATGCTGGAATAAAACTATGTTTGTGATTAGATGTCCTTCTGAGTGAGGAGACCTTTTGCCCTTAACAATACAAGCTCCATTAAGTGTACACGTGCATCTCTATACTACGACAGCTTTGTTGTTGAGGGATTTCAATTGCAGTTGCCACTTTAAGTTTAACCTCTGATCCCCCTTTGACCCCTTCATACATGGAAAACCTCCCAACAAAGCTGAAGCTGGAGTGTTGTGTTGACTACATATAATGACTTTAAATAAAAGCAGCGACACTTTTGCACTCCCACTCAAAGGTTCTGGCTCTTTGAGTAAGAAAACGATTTGCAAGGAGAATCATGTTGGATTGTAGTCTTTTCAAAGTTTGAGTTAATTTTTCCTTACATGATAAAAAAAAAGACTAGAATACAAAACAATGAGCATCTCAGAGCTCTTATTTTTTTAAAGATCTTAGTGCTTGATTAGCTTGTTAAGATTTTGGCTGACCTCATTTGAAAAAGTCAGGTGATAAAAAAAATTAGAAACTTTATAAATATCTGATCCCTTAAACTTTGTTCTAGCAATCAGCAGCCATGAGCCCCCTCTTAGCAGCACCCTACTATTATGAAAATTAAAGTCATTATTGTCCACAAGCAGGTAATGACTATTAGAAGACAGCAATGTGTTTTTAGATAGACATTTCTCCTTTCTGTCATGTAATTAAGCAATAAGAGTCAACATAAGTCACAGTCATCAACTTGAGGGCCAATAAATCAAAACTGCTTGTAAGAATGTCAGAAGGGAAACTTTAATTTGACTGCAAAAAACCCTCAAAGATTATTCCAACACTGGAGGGTTTGGCTGTTGTGAAACGGTCTTAAAGAAGGAAAACCTTTCTTCTGTTCTTACCACTAGAAGTTTCAAATTAAGATTTAAACAAACCAAAACCAAGAATCTTTTAAGTGGTGGTGAGCAAATTTTAGATGTTATACTTTGCAATCAATCACTTTTACTTTAAACAGAGAATCTACAAGTCCCTGTTAATACGTGCCTTGCTCCAACAGTATCAACAGAATGTTTTACATGTTAGAAGTGTTTACTCCTTGTTTACCATGACATCATATCCTGTGTGGGACTTGACTCTGGTATAAAGCTGTTTATCACGTGTTGTTTGAGGCTATTTCATCGGACATTTCATAAATTGACAAAATATGAGTATCTGTGTGCAAACCTACTTGTGTGCTTAGATTTAAATGTCTCTAATTTGTATCTCATGTTTAATCCTAATATAATTCAAAGATAAATTCAGCATCATGAGGAAAAAATAGCTGCACTACAGCAACCTCAGATTGTTGTTGGGCCAACAGGTGGAGTGACTATGTGGAAATAGTGTTTCTACACAGGAAATTACAACCTAGGAACCCGGGCAACTGCTGGTGGTCCAAATCAAATGGCATGGCAGGCAAATTTAGGCCCACGGGCCCCACTTTGGGCACCTCTGTTTTAGAGCTTCTCCTGAGGTGTTTTTACAGAATCTTTATGTGCCTTTTTGCCTTTTATTCACAAACACAGTAAAAGGTCACTAATAAGAATCTTTTAAAAAAATAAAGGGCAAAGAAATGTATAAACTCCAACTATAGTTTTTGGCATACAACTATGGAAACACTCTGCATTTGTCTTTTTTTAATGAGATCAGTGGTTTTAAAAGCCTTTCAGTGGTAAATTGACCATGCTCTCATTCTTGTTTTTGCTTTTTAAAATGATAAAATAACAAATAAAAAAAAATAATTTGGCTTAAAATGTAAAATAAATCAAGTTTTGAGTCTATTTTTGTTGAACCATGTCTTTGGAGAACATCATCACTCTGACATGTTGTAGTTGTTGTGCTGCACTTGTGTTGTGTTTGGTTCTTTCTGTGAAGGTGAAACAATAGGGGATGTTGTTGTTGTTTTTGTCCATTTAACAACTCAGCCTTTTTGATCAGGCTGCGCAGACGTAACCCATAAGTGCTGCCAGCCCCTCAGAGCAGGTACGGGGATATTTGGCTCTGTTCGCGTTGCAGAAGCTGTCAGTAATCAGTTTTGGCTTCTTACCCTCTAATGGCATCCAGCCTGGAGTATGAGGTAGCCAGCATCCATAAATCAACACAGATGCTGCGAGAAACAGCTGGTGAGCGCAGACATTTTTAATAAGAAATATTCATGTTAATTGGATTCAGTTCACTTTTTTCATCACTTAACCACCACCTCAGCTAATAAAACATAGAAATTAGTACACCTGGTTGGATCTACGAACAGGGTATATAAAACGGGCATATAAAATGCTGTTTGGAGGTTTATGTTTGTAACTTTTTTAGATCGCCTTTAGCTTCAAGGATATGTTGGTCAAAGGGGAATTTAAAAGAAATCTAACCTTTCTTTTCTTCCGCTGCGCGCTCTACTGCCTCCTCCTCTCGCCACAAATGAAACTGAAGCATCAAAAACTCGCCTCCAGCGTTCATCCATCTCAAATTTCTCCGAAACATTTTATTTTCCACTTCATGACTGGCAGGACCGGTACTGATGATGGTAAGGATAGCCTACAGTTACATAACATCCTGCTTGGATGTCCGTGATTGACTGCAACGTCCGGAGACTGTGGGACAGACTATATGTGGCAACAAAAGAAAAAGAATACATCTTAAAAAATGTGCTCAACTAGCAGACATATTGATATTTACTGTGTTTAAAAAGATGATTCAGATATTTAGAAATTGGGTTTTGTTAAAAGGTTGAACAAAGTTTTTAGTTTTTGTACTTGAGTCAAAGCAGTGATCCTACTGGTCAAATATTACCCCAATAAAATGACAGTAAATGTAGCTTTCTCAAATTATTACTTAAGTTAAAGTGCTGGAGTATGTGCTTTCAAAGGTACTTAAGTACTGAAAGTACTTAAAATTTTGCAGTTTTTTAAGAATGCCTTTCACTTGAGTGTATTGAGATTAATTGTGAAAATTTTCTGCTCTATTGGACAGATTAGTAACTCTAAATAATATTATATTAGTCTTATATAGCACTTTACTAGACGCTCAAAGACTCTTTACATTTCCATGCATTATTCCTTCACTCCTCAGTTACACCCAGTAGTGGAAGTATGGCTGCATTTCTGCACCTATGGTCCCTCCGTCACACACCAACATACTTTTACACAAGTAGGTTGAGTTAAGTGTCTTGCCCAAGGACCCAACGTCAGTATACGCTCAAGCAGGGATTTGAACCTGCGATTTGCAGTGTGAACTTCTCCCCTTGTGCCTCTGAAAATTTTTATCTTCCTAATTGTTCGCCTTTTACAAGAACTGTCAGCTCATTTAGTCTACATAGTCACCACTTCAAGGACAAGACATGTAACATTTTTCATAGAGCCGAGTATTAAGTGACTAATTAAGGAGCTCTGAATTTAATCATTGGGGAAAAAATTTCACACTGAGCTTTTTAGTTGTTATTTGTAATATTTGGATTAGTTTGCTGAATATTAAATAATATTGGTTACAATAAACTAGAAACATTTTTGTCCAAAACTATTTAACAAAATTTATTTAGTAGAAATCTATTAACTGAACAAAGAGACTGAAAGTCTAAAAGGCTCTAACTTAGGTCTTAAATGAGATGAGTCCATGTTAAAATCAGGACTAATCAGGATTTAAACAAAGACATGCAATAGTGCTGAAACATACCTAGTGTACCTATAAGGCAGCATAGTAGCACAAACCACTTATTCTTCTCCTTGCAGTCGGTTTAAAATGGACATATCAGGCTTTTAAATCCTTCCTTCTCCCCATTTAAATCATTAAATTTGGGTTTTTTTATAAAGTGGAACTGCAATGATTTGATCTGAATTCCTCCTTATTCTATCTTTACCAGACCCTCTTTCAACCCTTTTCTGACTTGTGTCTCTGAGCAGCTGATTTTGAAAATGCTGTTCCTTTAAGGCGCTTCACGCCCCACCCACCTCCGGGTGGGGCGTGAAGCGTGAATGAGGTTATAATTTTTTAGCCATGCAGAAACTTTTTATTTACCAATTAATTAAAAGATGTCAACAACAGAAGACCTTAAATGTTGGAGCCAGAGTCTGACCCAGAGCCAGAGAAGGAAGACGAGGATATTGTAAGCCCAGACCTTATTTGAAAGTTATAATAATTTGATGCAATAGTTCAGAAAACGTCATAGAAAATAGAGAAAACTGAACAGACTGAAAAAATATGACCCAAATAAAATAAAGATATCTTTGAAAGACTAGGAGAAACTAAATTTTCTGCACTCCTAAAGACTACAAGTATACAACAAAATGCAAACAGCTAAAAAAAATGGATTTAGCATGAAATGTCCCCTTTAAAGCTGCATATCACCACCTGCAGTTTAGAGGCAGAATAAAATAGATGCAAACTACACAAACTTCCAAAAAAGTAAGTAGTATTTAACGTCTATAAAGAAATGTAGTGAAGAAAACATAAAAAGTTTTCAATTTGCTACTCAAGTAAAGTACAAACTCTCAAAAATTGTACCTAAGTACAGTAGTAAATTTACTTTGTTCCTGCTCATCTCTGCATCTTACCTGTTGCAGAACACAGACACACAAAAAAAGGCAAAAATGCTTTCGCTCCACCTTTGCCTTTGGTGACAGAAAATAACTTTCTTTTTATGTAAAGTTGGAAAAAAGTAATTAATGCAATGGGGTTTATTTGTATTTTTACCTGAAGCAATAAAAATTTGTATTTTATGTTTCATGATTATAAAACAATCCCTAAATAAAGACTAGTTTGAAGCTGCTGTAAAAAGGTATCAACCAAATTATCACCTGCTGACACAGCTTTAGCTCTGACTCAAGCGAATAATGCACACAGTAACAAGTTTCCCAAGGCTGAGAGCTGGCGTATGTGATTATTTCAGCATTGTCTATTAAAATGAAATCACTTTTCCATTTTTCTTCTCGGTGTTAATGTGTCTTTCTTCATTTTCTGCTTGACCAAGCCCGGTAATCATCGCATCTCATCACAGCGCTGCCCTCTCTTCCCTTCTAGTGTGGCTCACCAACACGAGCAGAGCCAAATTAAACAAAGACTCATCACAATAAAGCCCCGCAAAAACATCATGCTTTTGTGCTTGAGATTATTATTGCTCCATCCTTTTTTTTTTTTTTGGGCCACACAGTTTAAATCACATGTGGTGGATTATGACAGCCATCACTTTGTACTGTCTCTGCTGCAGCTGATATCTGGTTCTGAGAGTGACGGCTCCACAAGGGGAAAAAAAACAGAGAAATCCCAGCCACATGGTCAAGTTAACTGATTCATAGAAGATGTCATAACAGTGTAATTAAATCTAGATTGAATCATGTCCACTATGATGGCACTGCTCATGCAAATTTCAGTTCATGCAATTTTAAAGCGGCAGTGTCAGATGTGGATCGAGCTGTCTGTTCTAATACAGGAAGCTGAACGAGCAGCTCTGCTCTGCTGAAAATGGAAAAAAAAGAAGCATATGAAACGAACTGAAAGTCTTTCAGACTGATTCTGGCTGAATATCTTACATTAACATAGAATAGCGGTGAGAGAAAATCAACAGATCTTTCTTGCCTATTGAGGCTCTGTGTGTTAGACTGAATGGAGCCCACATAGTGGAGGATCATCATTGGAGCTGAAGAGAGTGGCTCCACACTTGACTGCGCAGATTAAGAGAGTGACAGGGACCTATGACTGGCTAATTCAATAGGGGCACTCTCTGTAGAAAACACTTCATTCTCAACAATGTCACTCGGCTCTCCTGTGCAATATATCCCACCATGAAGCATTATGCAGCCACAGTGGAGCACCCCACCTTTCATTCAGCTTTGAAGCAAAAGCAGTGCTGAAAGGGCCAAGCAGTCATAAATGTTATATACACCACAAAAAAAGAGGATCAAAACACACCTCTTGTAACTCATTAAGTTTTACCTTTTAGCTTTGATTATCGGTAAAAAGCTGAGCGTTTTAAAAAGAAACGCCCCACTTCTTTTGGCATACCCACATCACAGAATGCTAATGAATCATACATACATCTGAATTTCTGAGTGTTCCTTCATTTGGATTTCTTTTTTAAAGGGGATCACTGGAATCCGGTTTGCCGAACATCAGAGGTGCTACATCAGGACCCAAACGAAGAAGCTACCCGTCGTGCCAGAGGTGGAGACGGAGGACAGAGAGTTGCTGGTACAGTACGCCTCCACACTCTGACTCTCTGTAGT
Organism: Cynodonichthys magdalenae; assembly: GCA_031762555.1. Taxonomy (NCBI): domain Eukaryota; kingdom Metazoa; phylum Chordata; class Actinopteri; order Cyprinodontiformes; family Rivulidae; genus Cynodonichthys; species Cynodonichthys magdalenae. The sequence continues at coordinate 8,730,901 of JARVJO010000269.1, forward strand.
CCTGCAGAGGCTGTCATGCATATTGTTGAGAGATAACCAGAGCACAGCTCTTTGAGCACCACACAAATCCTCAACCTGTCCATCTCGTCCTATCTCCCCACCCCTCCTCACTGAAGGCTTGTGGCGCCTGTGAAACTGCTAGAAAGCTAACAACAAACCCATGGCCTCTTTGTGGCTCACATCAAATGGTGCTTGCTGTCAATCTCGAGCCAATATTAATTTTTAATCATCTCTTCCAAAGGCTCTACCCAAATAGCCTAAAGGGGGAAGGGTGCGAGAGCGAGGTCTGCGAGAGGTAAACCATTAAAATGGTATTTTTAAGTGATGCTGTCTTTGTAAAATTCACAAGGCTCCCTCTCCAAGTTTTTAGGGTGATTCTTTTTAGTTATCTGGCTCCTTAAAGTTCAGCGCAAACTTCAGAACAAGAAATGGAAGAAATTCAGTCAATCAAAATTCCCATTTTTCAGTGTCACAGTGAATTTCACTGAGTGGGCCACATGTTCAAAGAGAAAATCCTTTCCTCAAATGTCTCAACTCCTGGCATGCTCTCATTTACATTTCAGATTTGAGCTGAGAAGAAATGGCTGGCAAATATCTGGTGCTCCCACTCACTTCTTCACTTTAAAAAACAGAGTCAGCCAATTGTCAGTCCAGCCTTAGTTTTCACTGTAAGAACACAAGCTGTTACACCTAAAATACCAAACACTGTTTGCTTTTTTTTCTTTTTAGATATTCCTCTCATCTTCCTAACGTCTGATCCACGTTTACAGATACTAATTGCTCAGGCAGCACCATATGTCCGCCCCATCCCTGTCTTTTTTTGTGCACAGTGAAACCTAATTGGCTCAGTTCGTAGCTCGAAAGTGAATCATGTAAGGCCAGCTAAGTGACTTGGGCTCATATCAGTAGTGATGAAGGTTCTTATATTTAATAGAAGAATGATTCAAAAAGGCATTTTAAAGTTATATATAATTTGTTTGGGCTTTTGCAACCTCAGAAAGTAATAATAATTATGATTGCTAATTGAGATGCCAAGATATGCAGTGATCACCAGGAAATAAAACAGCAACACTATCTTTTAGAAGCTCTTATTAATTTAATTATAGACTAATTTGTTAATGTTACTAAAACCAAACATCTAAACGAAGCTCTCTGTTTTATCTAAAGCAAAGAGCTATCTGTATGCCAATAATTTATTCACCTTTCCACAAAAGAGAAAAACAAACAGGTTTTACAAATGAAAAAGTAATGTTTTTTTCCTAAAAATACAACAACAGTCTGTAGGATTGTCCTACAGGCATGGATCAGATGTCAACACTCAACCCACTGGGAGCTGACAGACTGTAGACAGGAACAGTAACTGATAAACGGCCCAAATCTTAGGTTTGCGAAAGCTCTAATCGCCCTGACAAGGAAAACTTTAAGTACACTGGTTGGAGTCCTAACCTGCTCAACTGCCAAAAAATGGTGATGGGACTTCATTACGATGATCTGTGTGATGTCTGTGGCCTTAGACTTCTTCGCACTTATTAGACCACCGCCTGGCTCCGAACAGTCAAAGGAAAATAATTCTTGAAGACCCCTTTATGGATCCTGAGAAGCTCAGAACACCGAGAGTTTCTAACCTCATGTCTTTCATCAATGTCTTTTTGGGGAGAGCAATGGGCCCACTTATGAGGCCCCTGCTCATATGGGTTCTTTATCCATCCCCACTCACCATAATCATAAAAATTCAAAGAACTGGAAATATTTTAATCCAAAATAAGACAAATCATTTTCACTGTTTGCCCTTTAAAACTAATGTAGTGACTTCTCTTTTGTTGCCACAGCGAGCTCCTGACAAAAGCTCACAAATTCTACAATTTTTCTTAGACACACATTGCATCTCAGTAAAAGCGCATAAGATTTAAATTACAAAGTATTATCATACAATATATCATACATACATATATCACATTACAAATGTAAAAACACTCATTAACATAGTAGCTGCTCAATCTTGCTCATGTAAATTGGTAAAAAAAATAAGCTGTGGAAGGTTAGAGGGTGAGAACAACTCAAAATAAGGACTGTGTGAGCATCTCTGAGGTGTCACAAATCTCATAACTTAAAAAAAATGTGAGCTTTTGTTTTTTTTTTTCATTGATATTTTAAAGTTCTGAAGTCTGAAGTTCTGAAACTAAAATAAACTTGTTCCTGTCATCTGTTACATTCTGATCCTGGTAATCAGTAAATTCTATATGAACAAGTGTTCTCTCTTTATGTTCATCTCCTTACCTCTTGTCTCTTGTGACTGAAGTTTTGTATTGATGGCCAAATTTGCTTCAGAGTATGACTTCAAAACACAAACATGAGATTGTGCGGCAGAGATCATCACATTGAGAAAAGGGCATCTTATGGGTAATAAATGGCGACCTGAGTCTGGCCTCACACAAACAGTGGCCCCTGATGTCTCCTCTGTGAGCATCCAGCCACAGAGATCAGCACAAGTTTCTCCTCAAACGGTGAAAACACAAAGCTCACAGGAGTTAAAACCAAACTGTAATAGTTCGTAGCCTAACCCCATCACAAGCTTTTAGCAATAGGAAAAAGGGGCTCAAAGCAGCAGTAGCAGGCTTTGGAGCTGAGGTGGAAAACAAAAGAAAGAACTGTGGGAAAAACTGCAAGCAGCTGATAACAGAAATCAGCCTGTGCAGAGGGGGGAACCAGGTGACAAATGTGAATTGTTTGCCAGTTTTGTTTTGGGTTTTTTTTTTCCTTCTTCCCTTTTTTAATTTTCATTCTCAATGAAATGTCTGAGGGAGTAATCCCTGCAGCTTGACTCCAACTCTCCCAGTCTGACACAGAAATCACCGTCCGCCTCCCTCACACTCTCCTAACAGTGTCAGTGGATGCTGTTTGCTCCATTAAACAGCCCTTTAATATGGAAGCCCAATGCTCACCCAGCAACCCCAAACCTCCCACTCAGTCAAGAACCGCAAACAGAAAAAAAAAAAAATAACAGCGTGCTAAGAAACAACAACACTGCAGAGGAGGTGAATACATCAAAGTCCTGCAGTGCTTTGTCTCACATTCATTTGCATGAGCTCAGGAAATGGTCAAGTGGCCAGTGATACCGAAACAATACTGTTTACCTCGTGAGCTGCTATTTTAGGCAACAAGGTTTGAGTTTAGGAGAAAATATAACAGGAAAACACTCTTTTTATTGTTTGTAACATAATAACAATTATCAATGCAACTTAACCAGAAACCTCCTGATACTACTCTGACACAAAAACTGTCGAGATCGTCTCTATTATAGTTTTAGAACAGCCAGATTTGATTTGATTTATTTAGTAGTAATATTGCATGTATATATACACATAGTACATTTATTCTTTCCATTGTGGTCCAGTACAAAAAACAGAGTGCTGAAGAAAGAAAAGCACAAAGCACAAATAAATATAAAGAAATCAGATGATAATTTGGTGTAACATATGATAAAATGAGCAATAAAAAAGGGACAGTAAATAAAATAAGCAAGAGGGAACATTTGGACTCCTGTAGTTTAGGACACAAAGGAATTCAGCTCTTTGTCTCAAAAACCTCTGAGTAGAAAACTTTTGACATTAAATTCAAAAGTGTTTTTACAATGAATTGATTGTCCTAAAATTGGAAGAGTACCAATAAACATGTTGTTTATTTTTCTGCCAACTCTCCATTTATCTGTCAAGGTTACACAAAAACCACAAAACTAAATGTCTAAATTTTATTGGAGATTCAGGAAATTGATTTCTTTAAAATTGTAAAATACAGCAGAGATCTGCTTGAGAGCCCAGAAAATCAGATAATATTTTTTTTAAATGTAGGTTGTTTGAGAAAAAAAACAATGCAGAGTTCTCTGAGTGCGAACAGCTTAAAAGATTATATTCACTTTTTTTGTGTGCTGGTAAACTATTTGACATTTTATATAAAGAAAAAAAATCATGAACTGTACAAACAGCTTTAAAGTATTAATCTTCTCTTCATTCCATTTTTTTAACCAAATATCTTCACTCTTGGCTACAAAAATATCAACATTTTTTTACTGGCAAATGGAAATGTAATACAATACATCATTTCATTTTGATATTTAACAGGAACATTGAACTCTGAATGCTGTATGCTGACAAAAAGATGGCTCATGAGATAGAGTTTTAAAAAATGGT
>JARVJO010000269.1:8735415-8754299 GCA_031762555.1 Cynodonichthys magdalenae
TTTAACAGGAACATTGAACTCTGAATGCTGTATGCTGACAAAAAGATGGCTCATGAGATAGAGTTTTAAAAAATGGTGAGTCCTTCGACAAGAATTTCATGTTTTTGAAATACGGGAATTTCAAGTCTGACTCCAACATGAGTGTTTTTCATTTTCTCTTGCCAATCTTGAATAAATGCAGACATCAGTTTGACGTCTATAACTGAGTTTAGACGGCTACAAAACTTTGACTATAATTCAGCTTAAGCCTAGATGTCTACAAACAATTAAGATGTTGTTAGATCTCTTTTCAACCTAAAACAAAAATCAGTGTGATGGCAAAGGACAAATGTTAAACTCATCTGTTAGAAACAAACCAGTTGTGGTGGATTTTAAATCATTACAGCCTAGCCTGTTAAGCTATTTCCAGAAAACTAAACTAAGCACAAAAAAATAAGTATATTTTTGTTTGGTAGATTATTTATTTGTTGTAACAATGGTTGTTGACAATAAATCTTACATTGCTGGAAAGCCTGTTAATTCCCATTTTAAATGGTGCCACATTTGTAAGGAACATGCTTTTGTGGGATGAGCAGTAGAGCTGAGTATGTGGGTTGCGCAATGAAAAAAAATAGACAAATTTTCTCTGCCAAACAACTTATTTTGCTGTTGCTACTGACACTTGTTTCTAGATTCTGGTACCCCCCCCCCAGAAGCTGCCTATAAGGTGATAAGATTTATTGCAGGGAAAAATTGTTATAACAGAGGATGGTCCAGTAAAATCATTTTGTGAAACACATTTAATACTTGTGTTCTGGTTTCTGTATTCTCAAAGCTTCAAAACTTTTCTTTTTGTTTATTATATATTATTATTTTGTCAGCGACAGAAAATCCTCTTAACATGAGAAAAGCTGTAAGGCTGTGCAGATTCATTGTACCCAAACAGAACAAATCTATTCAACCTAAGAAGACAAATTATAATTGCTTATGTGCGCACTCACTCCAAAATGCTTTAAGAGGTTTGTCAAGTAAAATCCACCAACTAGTCAAATACGTAAAACTTGTGCAGGATTTGACGTGTGAAATCTCTTGGGTTTTGTGAGAAAATCTTTGTTGATCTCTGGCAAACACTGCACCGCTTTAAACAATGCATCATGTCGACAGTAGTTCCCCCCTTGGGACAAAGTGGCAGGAGAGGGTAAATTTGTTAACTACAGCACAACTAGTATATAATTAAGTTGTGCACTGTAGGCAAAAAGCATATATACTCCAGGAGTAGGCTGAAGAAAACAAATTACCATCATTTCAAGGCTCCAATACGTGATAAAAAATTGCTTGTGTCCTAATAATATATCATTTGTCAATAGCAAAATAAAAAAGCCTTTCAGACGTGTGTACAAACTGGCAGTCTGTAATCATGTTGTCTTTGTGGTTGTCAACTGGCATTTAGAAATCCATGCCCCATGCTAAAATACTGACCTTTCACACTCCCCCCCCGGTGCTATTTCCTTCAAGTTATTGGAGTCGTTTCTCAACTGTGAAGTCAAAGTCATGTTGTGAGCCCCGTGTCCTGACCTCCATTTACTTTCCAGAGAAGACTCACTTGGCTTCAGTGGTTAAGAGGTCCAATTAGAGAGGGCTGTTTGTGTTCTTTGAGTTTGATTTTAATTTCTGCAGCCACTGAAACTGTGAGTGCAGCCAGAGCACCACCTCTGTTGTACGAACACCCCGCACTGATCCTCTGGGTTGTTGTTAGTCTGCTTGAAAGTGAGGGAAAGTCTGACAGAAACTCTGCTGAACACCTGCCTTCAACCACCCAAACAAAATGTCTGATGGGACAGACTATGCTTTGAGCAGTAGTAGAAGTCCTTTAATGCAGGGTTCTGTGTGGGTTATTTCTTGTAAATAAATAGTTCTTTGAGCAATCTCTAGGAATATAGAGTTTAAAAAAATAATGCATAACAGGTTTGGTCATACAGTGTGTGGTGTACAGCCACATGGCAAAAGACAACACACCACACACACCAACATATTTCACTCACCAAATTTCAGATGTCAGACAGAAATCTTGCAAGACCTCTCGAGATCAAACGTGAGTTCAGAGTTAATAAACATGGCAGATGAGGACAAAGCAATAGTGATAGTTTCTCAACTATTTTTAACAGAGATAAAAAACAAAACAAAAGTCATATAATGCCTGGTTCCATGGGATAAAGTCCACTGGTTCCATGACAGTTGTTTTATCTTCTGTATTTTGGACAGAAGTGTCAAAAGTATTCATATTTGTTATGTTCTGTGTCTGTGTTTATGTCTTATTCTAGTTTTCTGTCTTGTCCCTCTCTGTTTCTTCCTCCTGCCTGTCTTGCTCCAGCCCCGCCCACTCTCACCTGTTCCTCGTGTTTCCCAGGTGTTTCTTGTTTTCTCTCATTAGTTGGTCTTTATATTCTGTGTCCTGTTTTCAGTGTTTGTCTGTTCATTGTGCTGTTTTCCCAAGCCTGTTTGGATGTGTTCATGTTCGTCAAGCCTTGTACCAAGTCAAGTGAGTGTTTTGAGCTGTTTGTCAGCAGTTTTTTGCTTTAAATTAAAGACTGTTTTTTGTTTATTGAACCTGCCTGCACCCTGGGTTTATTCCTGCCTCACATTGTAACAACATTCATTACTTACGTAGAGGTATAGATACTGGGGTTTGAAAATACTTTTTTGGAAGTAGAAGTATCAACTCAAGCTTGTTACTCATGTAAAGGTACTATTTAAAGTATAAAAGTAAAAGTAATGTAAGGAAAAGAAAGCTTTAAGGATAAATAGGGGTAAATAGTTCACAACCCCACCTCCCCTTACCCCATTATTCTAAATGCAATAAGGACTATGAAACATATCCATCCATTCATGCATCCATTTTCTTCCGTTTCTCCGGGTCGGGTCGCAGGGGCAGCAGCCTAAGCAGAGAGACCCACACTTCCCTCTCCCCAGCCACTTGGGCCATCTACTCTGGGGCAATCCCAAGGCGTTCCCAGGCCAGCTGAGAAACCTGGGTGGAGTACTGGGTCTTCCCCTGGGTCTCCTCCCAATGGGATGTGCCCGGAGCATCGCACTAGGGAGGCATCCAGGAGGCATCCTAACCAGATGCCAGAACCACCTCAATTGCTCCATTCTTCCATCTTTCATGAACAAGACCTCAAGATACTTAAACTCCTCCACTCGGGGCAGGACCTCCTCCCCGACCTGGAGGAGGCACTCTACCCTTTTCCGGCTCAAGACCATGGTCTCGGATTTGTAGGCACTGATCCTCATCCTGGCCGCTTCACACTCGGCTGCAAACTGCTCCAGTGAGAGCTTGAGATCATGATTTGATGAAGCCAATAGGACAACATCATCTGGAAAAAGCAGAGATGTGACTCTAAGGTCACCAAAGCGGATCCCCTCAACACCTTGGCTGCGCCAAGAAATTCTGTCCATAAAAGTTATGAACAGATTTGGTGACAAAAGGCAACCTTGGCGGAGTCCAACTCTCACCGGAAATAAGCCCGACTTACTACCGGCAATGTAGACCAAGCTCTAACAGCCCGTATCAAAGGGCTTGGTACCCCATACTCCCATAGTACCCCCACAGGAGTCCCTGAGGGACACAGTCGAACCCCTTCTCCAAGTCCATAAAACACATGTAAACTGGTTGAGCAAACTCTCATGCACCCACCAGGACCCTGCTGAGTGTAGAGCTGGTCCAGTGTTCCACGACCAGGACAAAAACCACACTGCTCTTCCTGAATCTGAGATTTGACTATCCGACAGACCCTTCTCTTAAGGACCCCTGAAAAGACCTTACCAGGGAGGCTCAGAAGTGTGACCCCAGTAGTTGGAACACACTCTGTGGTCCCCCTTTTTAAATAGGGGGACCACCACCCTGGTCTGCCAATCCATGGGAGCTGCTCCCGATGTCTACGCAATATTGTAAAGTTTCATAAACCAACGCAAGGAACTCCGGGCGAATTTCATCCTCCCCCGGCGCCTTGCCACAAGGAGTTTTTTAACCACCTCAGTGACCTCGGCACCAGAGATTGGAGAGCCCAAACCAGGGTCCCCAGGTTCTGCTTCCACATTGAAAGACATGCTGGTGGGATTGAGGGGGTCTTCAAAGTATTCTGCCCACTGACCCACAACATCCTGAGTTGAGGTCAGCAGCGCACCATCCCCACCATAAACAGTGTTGGTGGTGAATCCCCCACCCCCCAAGATGCCGCATGGTGAACAAGAATTGCCCCACAGCCATATGAAAGTCTTTTTCCATGGCCCCTCAGAACTCTGAGACTGGAAACTGGAAAGTAACTCTGTCGTCGAGGGACACCACACACTGGGATATCCCCTAAGGTTATCTTTAGAGCCATCATGATAATCGGGGCATGTTCAAATGTGTTAGAAGGGCAAAATTATCTTGCCATGTGAACAAGGCATAATAAAACTGAGACTGAGCCAGTTTTGCATCATGTGTTTTTTTTACATGAAATTATTTGGTTATTGGCAAGCACAAGTAACATTCTTCTTTAGTCCTGTTTTGTTTTCATGTAATGCTGCTGATCACCAAAACAATCCCTTATCATTCTGGGTAATTGCACAATTCATTCTTAATTTGAAGCCACAAGTTTAACTTTGGGTGTAATCACAGCCACAAACAGCACAACAAACACAGGAGTGGAGGACAACTCAAAAAAGAACAGCTTTACCCACACCTGAAAACCCAAACAATTTAAAACGAAATTAAAAACTAGCAGTTAGTTTGTCGATCTGTTCAGAATTATTTCTATTTCCACAAACGGCTCAGCTATGATTTGTTCTTAACCCTTCCACAACCCCCACTTCAAAAGATCAGAACTAAATTTTTAACTCTTGGGTCCTTTTTTGTCTCTATCTACACAGATTGCAACTGTGAAAAACTTGAACCAGGATCGAAGGCAAAAAATCTGATTCAGGCGAGAGTGACGGAAGATAACACGGAGGCGGGCAGGACCTAATATAAATGATTCTCACTCAAACCATAGCCCCAGGATTCTACATCAGGCTTAACTAATGTGCAATTAAGCTGAAGACTGGAAGAAAATCACCTTGTAAAAACATTTGTCAAGTGAACTGTTTTTCTGTTCCAGGCTGCTAATTAACAAGAGAATGGGAAGAGGGGGTTTGTTTGCTTGTTTATTTACATATACATGAAGAAAATAAATATCCGCACTGTTAGGGGAGAGCATTACTAAATCCCATTCATATGTCTCTATTAGTCAGCCCTGACATGTAGTCCCTATCATTAAGCAATAATAGTTTACTTTACAGCTCATGAACTACAGTATCAACAAATTAAGCCCAGTGATAATGCAGAGTGCCAAGTGAAGCATTGGGGTGTGGGGGGTGGGTGCGGAGGTGGATATAAGGCAGAGAAGGGGGAGGGCGGAGGGAGAATGCAAGGCTTTATTGTGTCTGTCACATTAAATGATATTGCAACCACACTCGGAGTAATGAAGACCACTTCTAAAGTCATTTAAAAGTCAAATCATCACCGTCTGTGAATTTCAATGATGTGTAATAGAAAGAGCACGCCAGAGGCTCAAGCGGATGTCGAGAGTGAGAAAGAGGACAGAGTGAGGCCAATGGGTGTCAGGAGTCAGAAAGTTGCTGTCCTCTCAGCAGACATAAAGGTGATAGATGAAACTACAAGGCTGAAACTGCTGCATGACTCAGGGGAGAGGCGGGTGTGAATGCAGGATGGTACTCTGTGTGGAGTGTTTTAGCAGGATCGGACATGCTTTATAAGGTGTATATATAGCACAACTGAGTGTGTGTGTGTGTGTCTGTTGTATGGCAGGTCCATGTGTCCGACGCAGTGGACATGAAGGTGGAGGACACCCAGGTGTGGGTTCCTGCCGAGGAGCCCATCGTTAACCCAGACTTCCTGCTTGACTCCAAGATCTGGGAGATTTGCCAGCAGCTGCCTATCCACTGGATCCATCCCTCCCCCATGACCGGTGAGAGCAGGGGGCAACTCTGCCTCTAAATGCAGACTATTAAGACTCTTGCTGAAGGGCATCCCCACAGGCTGAATGCAGGCCCACAGAGACGCCATGATTTACCAACCGTATGAGCAGCCGGCCTGGGCTGCTCTCTGAGTCAGGAAGGTTTAGAAACGGAAGGGCTGTGGAGGAAAGAAAATTCAAACCTTTTTTGCAAAGAAAATCACAACAGTGACAAATTCAAACAAGTAAAAGTTCATTTAAGGATACAGGAGTGTTATCATCCTTTATTACAATTCATTTCTTTGTCAGATATTTTTGTAAACAAGCAGAAAAACTCGCTTAATGAACTTGTTTTTACCTTCAGTGTGGATTCTTTGAGTGTTAGGTTCTAAAAGCTAGTGTGGATTTTAATCTTTTTGCAATAAAGTTATTGCTAAATTGGTTTATGCAATATCAAATCTTTAACTATTTCACAAAATATTGAAGTTTTAAACCCACCTTTCCTGCCAAAACTATGAAAAATGTGAACCTGTAACCCTACTCCCTCATAGCCATAACAAAAACTGAGAGATTATAGCAACAAATGTGGAAAAAGCTACAGAAATGCTGCAAATTACAATAAACCTTTATTTTTTTCTAAAATACAGTCTTTACAAAAAAATATCCAATAAAGATTATACAGCTGCTTTTGTTATTGTTGACATCAGTTACCTCAATATCACAAGATCTAAGAAAGACTAATTTCTTGAAAATTATTGAATAATTCTGTTAATTATTTTTTAAAACTGGTCTTTTGTTTTCTTCAAATGAGACACATCAACTCATTATCACAAGAAAAAAGGAGATTTTCTTACGATGACTGGATAGTGTAATTACAATCCTGTTTAAATGCAGCTGTGAATAAAAAAAACAAACAACTACTGTAAAACAATATGACACAGAGCAAGAAAAAGCTTGTAATTTGCTGTTTTCCATTCAAACTCAGTTCTGAGTTGCAGCTCATTATGTTGCTGTCTGACCTGTAATTATTTGGTTTTGCTTCACTTTCTTTCTCAGAATCTAAAAAGTCACACAATAAAGTCAGCATGAAACAAGAAGTAGATGCAGTTAACAAGAAAAACACAAGATTTCTGTTACTGTGAAGTTTTTGGTTTGTTAAAATTATTAGTAAAAAAAAAAAAGGCTAAATTCACCAATTGATAAAATAGAAATATGTGTTTGTCTTTTTATTTTGGTTTGCAGGTAATATTTGCTGAAAGGTTAGACATATTGCCTTAAAAGACAATGTTTGTTTTACTGAAGTAAAGAATATTTGTCACTGATATGATCTCAACAGAGTGGCAGATTTTCATGACTCAAAGTTAAATAGAAATGTTTCAATTTTCAATGTTCTCTGGCTAACTGAGAACATTGAAAATATTTTTGAAATGTGTGCAGCATGTAGTGTGTCCAAAAAGCAATCTGATAACCATGATATAGAATTTATGAATGAAAATAAAGGTATGCATGAGACATTTGTAAGCAAAGTGTATGACGTTCTTGTGCATGTAAAGAAATCTTTTATCCATCACAGTTTTTTCACCTGTTACATCCAACAAAAAGAGATGTGTCCATGGAGCCAAAGTGGGGCCATAAATTTTCTTTCAAATATTTATTTGAAACTGAAAAAAAAGATCGGAAACCTGATGAAAAAAAACATTGAAACAACTTGTATCATATAACTAAATATGTATAGCATGCCATTGTATCATATAATCAAAAAATACAGCAGGCCATTGTGTAATATAATCAACAAGGTTTGACAAGGCTGTTGTATTGTATTTTAACAAAGAATGGGAGGCTGTTGTATTATATAATTTTAAAAAAGCAGGTCATTGTATAATAAAAAGTATAGCAGGCTGTTGTATTATATATTAACAATGTATGGGAGGTTGTTGTGTAATAAAATATATAGCAGGTCATTGTATCATATATTAACGAGTATGGCAGGCCATCGTGTCATATAATTTTTAAAATACATGACAGGTTGTTGTATCATATAATTATTCTGTATGACAAGTTGTTGTATCATATAATCAAAAAGTACACTTTTTTGTTTTAAATCATTTGTTTTCAGTTTCAAATTTTTTCTTTAATTTTCCACTACATACATAAATTAACCTCCATATTTGTCTGACTTATAAACCTTTTCTATGATTTCAGATGCTGAGGGTCAGGGTGAGGAGGACACACCTGACACAGAGGTCCCAGGTCAGCGTTTCACCCGGGACGTCCTGGACCACGTTCCTGTAAATGACTATGTAAGTCAGACCCTCCTTCACTGGGACCACAGTAGGAGATACAGTGAGCTGCTTCAATCAGCCCCAGCTCTGCCTCGACTCTTTCTGCATATAAATTGCTCACTAATTGATGTTAAAACTGACTTTGTGCACCAGAGGGCATAGCAATTGCTCTATATATCTGTTTAAGTAAGGCTAGTTCATTGAAGACTTCCTTAATGTCTCCCCATTAATTGAGAGGAATATCCAGCCTTTCAAAGGCAGCAACTTGTGCCTTACAGCACCCGTTAGTGCCTTTTTTTTTTCTTTTTCTTTTTTTTTTCCCACTCAGGCAGTGGACAGTACTCTACAAAGAAACACTCCCAAGGTCACTTACTGCTGCGTGGATAAGTTGCATTTATTAATAATGCTTTAATTATCAAAGCATATAAAATAAATGGAGAACCCAAGTGGAATTAATTTTTTATTTAATTTTTTATTTTTCTGTCGTGCTGCATGTAAATTGCTCAGTCGTGTGTGATTAATTATCTCTGACTGTGAGGGGGAAACTGGCATTGCAGAGTATATTACTCCGAAGCTATGCACACAGTGAGCGGGAAAACGAGCACAGACACACAAGTTCGACACTTACAGGTGAGTTGTCGCTACAGCTAACTTCAAGGATAATGAGTTAGAGCTACGAGGAACAGTGAGAGACGCGCAGAGAAATGAGATGTCCTATAATGTTGACATTTATCATATTCATCCAAGGAACACCCCCACCACCACCCCGCTCGACGTTTCTTCCCCCCTTGGTGTCTGCGACAGGAGATGCAGCAATTAAAACATACCAGAGAATAAAAAAAAAACTCAGGCTACTCTTTTGAAACGCTCAACCACTATCAGCTGAGTAATGCATACCACCGCAATCCATTCCAGCAGCACGTCCAGGCGCTGTTTGTGGGTCTGGTGATAACAAAGGCCTTTGTGGCCAAGCAGAGGGCAGGCAGCAGTCTGTAATTGGGAGTCTGAACTCTCGCTCATGCCAGTGGGATGCCACATGTGTGAGCCAAGCTTTTATTTTCTTTCTTTCTTTATATATTTATTTCCTTCCTTCCCCAATTCATGTAAATGTGCACACAGTCAGAAAACAAGCACACACCTCACACAGTTTTCCTCCTCTTTTTTTTTTTCTTCTGTCGCACAAGCAGAACCCCAACACCCCCCCCCCCCCCTACACACACACACACACACACACACACTGCATTTGCCTCATCTGCATTTCATAAGCTTGAAACTCCAAGCCACTTCTGTCCTCAGCGCTCGCTCATAAAAGCAGAATAATCATCTGCGTCCTTGTGACAGAAGGCTGACAGATATGTGTTGCTGAACTTTGCTGCGCCGCCATGTCAGAGCGCGGGTTGTCTCGGAGGCAGCCCCTGCAAATTTCCAACTAAATAAGAAACCCCCCTTTTCCTCCAACATGCCTGACAGGATCATACCTCTGCTCTTGACCCATATATTTAAAATGAGCCCCTGATATAAACTAACCGCACACAGACATGTTTTTGTATGATTCTGCCCATGTTCAAGGGATACATGTTGCATGTTAAACTTGTTAAACTCTTGGCAACCTACAGGCGCCACATTCAGATGCATTATAGAGGTGTAAAAAGCTGAAGGAATTCAGATCCATAAACGCAGAAGCCATTTGTGCCTCCAGAGGAATCTTTATGCTGAGGCTAAAGCTTCTTATCACTTTGAGTACGCTGAAATACATGACTATGTGCTATTGAATTACTGTATATCCCATTTTATTGTCGTTCCACCTCTCTGTAAAGCACAGCGAGATGAAAATCTGAGGTCAAGACTCACAGCAAAGCATTTCAGACGTTGCTCTATCCTGTGTACTTCTATTAAAAAAAGAGCCTTTTTGAATACAAAGCAGGGCGTGAAAAAGAAACGTTATCTCTGCTGTTTTGATCACCGGATGAATGTGATGAGCTCTGCTCTGAGATTTAATAACACATCCAGGCATGTGCTTCAAGCTCATGAAGAGCGGTGATCAGTGTGTGTGAAATAATACCAACAAGTGTGAAGATTAGAGGAGTCATACTTTGATTTGTTACATCTTATTGAATGACTGACACAGTTTTCTACTCTGCCGACTCATTCACATCCAGCGTCTCGTAATATGCACCGAGGTGCCCGCATGAGGGAGCGCGCTTGTGTATATGTGAGCATGAATATGTGATGAAATCAGATGCAGCAAGGTGGTAATGGTTTTTACTCTTCATTAATGCTGCTTGTTTGTGAGTGACTGTCTCAGATTTCCCAAGGTGAACTATTCTTATCGTCACAGCTTCCCACCAGAGACAGCAACTCAAAGCCGGAGTGATTAATATGTACCCTCCGTTTTAAAGGGATAACTCTGATTAATTCTCTTTAAGGTACAATGCTGCCTATTGGCTGTTTGTTTTGATGAAGATCATTTGAATAAAATGTTTTCCTCATTTTTCGAGCCGCAGCTCAAAACTTTGTTACATCCCAGTTTGGGCTGCGAGGAGGAGATAAGATTATCATTGGTCCATTGACAGCTTTCGTGTTGCTTCCATAACAGATTGTTGCCTGGAAGCTGATGACCTGAAACCTGACTGAAACAATAAATCATTAAAAGCCTAGCTGGGCTTGTCATACTCATAAATCAAATGCAGGTATCCTCGATATCATCTGTTGCACCCTTCCCTATGTGTTTTAAATATGTCTCACAAGTGTGTAATTTTGCTCACTTTATCAGAGCTCAAATCAGACGCAGAACCAACTTTTGTATCAAATTCCAAGCAGCCGACTCCCACGGAAGAACACAAAAACAAAGAGTGAGATCGACTGCTCAGCTGTTTGTAGAATAGACGTGAGAAACCCAGTTTTTCCCATACTTGGGTTGGTTGAAGGGACTCAGCTCTATTTCCCCTCAGGGTCCAGTCCTCTTAACCATTTTCCACACATTCTCTATTCCCAACAGTGGATGTGTTTTGTTCTGCATGACTGCACGTAGCTGAGTCATTGGAAGCATTCTCGCACCGGTTTGTTCCGAATGTGAAGGCCGTCCTGGATCCAAGGAGATTAACAAGACTGAGCCGGATCGTCTCGGAGGATTCATTTACTAAAAGAGATTGAAATGTGGTCGAACGCGTGCCGAGGGCAGCCGCTGCCTCTCAGCCCGCCGCCGCGCAAGTTAAGTGGCACTTCTCCGAACCCCATTTGGAGTTGTTCTTGATCAGAAGCATGGCAGTCAGCCCAAAGAGTCAATGAGGGCATGAACCAACCAGCACAATGGAAAAATCTAAGGGCCATTAATTCTACCCAATTTACCTTTCGTTTGGGTTTCATTTGGCCCCTCTATAAATTCAGAGGCAGCCAGCGAGAGCAAATGAAAGAATCCTTCTTAGGCGATCATTACTCTGCTAATTGCTTCAGGAATGTGCCTTGCACTTAAAGTCAAGGTCAGGGGGAGGGCATCGCGACGTGAGGAGCTATAATTTGAATGCTCTGTTGGAGGAGGGGCAGCCGTTTTCTGTGCAGTGTGTGCTTCATTGGAGGGAGTTAAGAGGTCATGGATGAAAGAAATAGTGTAATTATGTTGGTAACTAGCAACTTACAGTCCCTTGGACTGAAGACAGAGCTTGTAGGGAGGTGGTAACTGATTTCACCGTGCAGCTGCCTGTCGCACCGCCCCAAGTGTTGTAAAAAAAAAGGTCAAGGACGTTCTCATATTTTATTCTCAACTTGCTTCACGTGCAGTTGTCTTGATCTTTTTTGTCAGACATTAAATGTGACGCAAGTTTGCATTTTCACAGACATCCGTTTTGATCTTTTCACTCACATTTGCTTTTTTTTTTTCCATACATTCTGCTGACCCAGAACCAAAGCAGCCTCATCCATTGTCGTCACCCGTTCCTCCTCTCTCCTGCCCTTGCCTCTGGAGGACTGGCATTTGTCATGTATGTGATTGTAACCCTGCCTGCTCCTGTGTCCTCTTTCAGAGGGATGTTGGAATCGAGCTGGATCACTACTTGGATGACCGCGGCTTCTGCTGCCAGCACTGTCGCCGTGGTTACCGCTACTGTCGACGCTACCACGAGCCTCTGGGTGGATTCAACCCCTGGCCGTACTACTACCAAGGAGGCCGGGTCATCTGTCAGATCGTGATGCCGTGCAACTGGTGGATCGCTCGCATGCTGGGGAGGATCTGACGTGGGTGGGAGCTGTTTGAGGTTTACATTGTTTTTCTGTGTCTGTGGGTGAAAACTCGCTCTGATAAATATTCCAGATGACTTTTTGAGACCAAAGCAGGCTTTTGTAGTTTGTTCTTTTTCATCAAACACGAGTCAGTCTAAGCAGGATTGATTGATTCTCTCCTAAAAGGCATTGCCTCGTCAGTAGTTGTCACATTTTCACCCTTTTAATTTTCTATATGAGGCTGATTAATCACAGCATTTTAGCTCTAAAGATATCACAAGGAACTAATCAGTTTAAACTATATTTTAGCAGCATTTTATTTTTATTTTTTGTTGTTGTTATGCTTTTATTTGTACTTTTTTAAGTCTCTGAATGTTAGTGTTCAACTAGACAATTGTGTCGGCATGTTAGAAGTATTGTGAGGCAATAAATCAATCTTTTCATTTTGTCTGAAGTGTTTTTTAAGATCAGCTCATAAATAAAGACCAGCTAATCAAACCCCGTCCTCCACAATTTAAAATAATGCTGAATGATTGATCTAAAAGACAGATATAAAAATCTAATTTTTTATGAGAACAGCAGTGCAATCTAATGAAACAATTCAGTTGCAATTTTTGAAGCTTACAAAGTTGTTGATTGTGATTTATTGCTCTGCATTTTTCTCTGAATTCATCCTATTTTCTTGTCCAATAAGCAATACCTTTAAGAAACATTTTCAACATTATCCTGTAAAGTTTGTTTCATTGCAACTGCAGAGGTAAGTTAGTTTTAAATATTATAATTTACATAACAAGCAGATAAGAGCCTTTTCCATACCCCAAAACTACACACATAAAATATAATTGTGAAGGAATCAAAAGAAAAACAAATGCACTCTAAATTCAACTGTGCAAGAAAAGCCAAAGCACATGCAAAGTATGTCCGGAACTTATGCTTTATGTCACCATTATGTCAAACCATCAAAATCTAGGTCTTTAAAAGGACTTTTTGTAGGACAACATGCAAACCTGCATCTTAGGAACTACTGAGTTGCATGCAAAAACAAAGATCTAAAATACTGGACACAAATGAATATGATCCAAAATGAGAATTAAAAGAGGAAAAACTCCATGTCAGTACAAAAACAGTGAAGTCTTTGTGAGTCTGACTTTGTGTTTCGTACCGGTTCCTTTCTGTTTTTGCATAATGTTAAAGCTGCGTTCTGTAATTAAAGATGCACAGACTTCAGCTGTCTTTTGTGATGTACTCGCTGATGTGTTATCCGCCTTTGTTTTCCTGGCTGCTGCAGAATGCTTAAAATAGTGCCTCTTCTGTTCAAACATTTCCTTCTTTGTCGAGGCGATTCTAATCTGTAACAATGCATCTCGGCTGAAATGACTCTCATCTGCAAATAACAGATAAGCAAGTGAGATATGCATTCGTAATTGATGTTCTGTCATCACATTAAGGTGCATAAAAGCCCAGGAGAATTCACGTTATGTGGGAATAAAAAAAAGGAGATGAAAATGAAGCAGTTGAGTCGTGATTGTTAGCTTTAAAGTCTTTTGTATGTTTCTATTGTTTTTCTTGTTTCTCCAATTAAAATTTCATTGTATGACTAATCTCAGTTGTCATATGAAACATTATGGAGTTTCCTTAAAAGACTCTTGATACCCAAGGGTGATTGTTTAAAAACTCAGAGCAGTATGGGTTTGAATCCATCCCGTTCAATCCATGGAATAAAACAAATTTCTTTTTCTCCTCTCCATTAAACCCAATCCTCATTAGCAGAGAAGTTTAGCACCACATTGGCTTGACGAAACAAAATAGATATATATGCTTTTATTGTTTTCTCTTTTATAACTTGAGACTTCCTGTCCTGATGGATAATAATGCTTTGTTTACGATGATATAAAAGTATCTCGCCTCCATGTAAATAGAAATGTTGACTCATCTGGGCTCAGTGGGGTAATAATCTCAATGATAACAAAAGTAATTGTCAGTGACATGAAATTCATAAAGAAAAAGATTATGCTAAAACATTATGTAAATATATGTAAATGATTTATGAATTTACTCATAAATGGAGTTTAGACTGCAGCCGTATTGTTATTTTTGAATCAATAATGTCAATCGCCCAAAGCAACGTGTCAGTAAAAAAATGTTGCCATGTCTTAACTAATGCAGTAATTGCAAACATACTTCAAATAAACTGCCAAGTGTACTGGAAGCCCCCCAAGGCACTTCCAAAAACTTCGTAAAATCAGTGTTAAAATAATTTATTTCTCTCCATTTTTCTGCTTATCACATCAAATAGTCGTGTGTTTATCAAAACATGCATTCGGCGTGCTGCTGTCTGAGCTTCTGCACTCATTGTTGGCAAAATAGTTTAAATTTGCCTTCTTTTTCTGCAATATTCTGTTAGTTGTCTATCTGGCAAAAAGACGGTCTCTGAGGACTCTTTTTGTGGAGATGTGAGAGTAAATTGCCATGAAAGCCCGGAGAGTCGTTCTGAAAGGGATGGTTCACCCAAACTGGAGAGGCTGATACAGATATTGCAGCCGGCTCCCTGAGAGCTCCTCATGCCTGTTGGGACAAAAAGTCCAATATTAAGCATGAAAGTCAAACTCTAAAGCGCAGACGTCTCAAAATTAAAAAGCATTGTAGAGGAGACCTTGAGTGATTCTGGATGGTGGTGATGGTAAAGATAGAATTATGTGAGACTGAAAGAAAAAACAAAAACATCCAGCTGCTTTCAGGAAGAAAAATTACTCAAAATCAGCGTCTGCTTTCATGTAAAGCCCAAAATATGGATCTTTTGACGATGCCATAAGTGCATTAACATAATATTGTAATCAAAATTTAGCAAGTAAAGTCACAGATGGGGGAGCGGGTTCCTATCTCCAGCAGTCATTAAAAAGGGGCAGGGTCCAAGTCCATCACAGAACTACACAGAGACAACAATCATGCAAAGTCCACTATTTTAGCTGTTAAAAGCATTTTGTTGCGCACTTGGAGTCTTTAGGAGTGCAGAAAAGTTCAATTTAGTCTCTTCCCCTGCTCCGTAGATATCTTTATAATTATATTATAAATAAATAAAGTTGTATTGTATTGTATATTCTTTTTGGGTCATATATTTCAATCAGTTAAGTTTTTTCTTTGACGTTTTCTGAACTATTACATATTTGCAACGGACCTGCAAAATAAGGTCTGGACTTACTAGTTTGGTGGTTTTCATTCTCCTCTGGCTCTGGGTCAGACTCTGGCTTCAACATGTAAGACTGAATGGACAAGTCTTCCCTTGTTTACATATTTTAATTATTTTGTAAAATAAAAAGTATATATGCTCTATAGTTGTAAACCCCTTTATCAAACTAGTTCCACTCTGGAAGCTGGAGAGAGGGAGGGATTCAAAGAGACAGCCTCAAAACGAGTTCATTTGAGAAGCACCTCAGAAACGGGGTGAAAAAGGGGCTTGTGGAGTTACCTTCCAGCATTTACCTGTATTATAAACCTCAAAAATCTGTAATATTTAGACAAAAATCTGTGTCTACCATAGGGAAAGCCAGAACGTGGCACAGAGGAGCAGAGAAAGGAGGACGGGGAGAGGGGGAGAACTTCTTTCCAGTGGCAGAGCAGGTTGGGAGGGAGTTATTGTTTTGTTTATTTTACATACAGGCTATGAGACATAAATCTGTAATTCGTGAGATTTGAAAAAATCTGTGAGATTGTCCTATTTGTCCATATACCTTCAAAATGGGAGAAAATCCATGTAATTTATGGACAATCATTACAACTTGACATGTACGAATAAGCAGTTCCACTTTATGAATGATTTACTGTAAATGTGAAAAAAAGGATTTAAAAGCATAATTTGTCTATAATAACTATTTCTACAATCTGAGGTAATTAAAAAGCTACTACACAAGATATTTGTAACCTTTACACAGAACACTATTAAAGATCCAAAGCATCATAAATTGGAAATGAATGAACTGATGTAGAAAAAGCGCTAATACCTCTCAAATATCTGATTTTTGATTATTATTATTACAAAGCTTTTTCTATATCAAACTCTAAGTTTATTTGCTTTCCTACAATGTCTGAGTGACTCAGGCAAAATAAGATATGAGAAGCTCTCTGAAAATGAACTCCTTCACAAACAAGAGTTAAAAATATTTGAACTAAAGTCCTGTGCTGTTTTTCCCTGTGCTCACCCCTCCTCAGGTGCTTCATGTTTGATTTGATGAGGAGGTGGAAAAGATCGACTGTTCAGCTGGATAAACACAGACGCCAAGCTTTAACCAGGTTATCCCAGTTCAAAGATATTTTTTTATCTATGACCTGAGGAGCGGCCACTCTCTTTGAGCTCATGAGTGCATTAATGATTTTTTTTTTTGAGGGGTTACTTATCAGAAAAGCAGGAAGACTTCACTTACAGCTGCTTATTTTCATTTCAAATAATCCCTTGTTTTGTTTGGATGTTATTCTGGGTTAGAGGAGAGTGGAAAAACCAATGTATGAGGAGTGTCTGTATTTAGATTAGTGACCTGAAGGAAGGGTTCTCTGCAATCCAAAGTCAGGGTTTGGCTCTGAGGACACGTGTATTAACAGTGCCATCTTGTGTTAAAAAGTCACACTGCTGCTATATAAAAAGGCGATGCATTTCCTTCATTTTTATTGTTTTTCTTCTTTTCTTTTTAGCATGCCGAACCTGTTGTCCACAAATGCCGTAAGTCTTGGTTTATAAAAGATAAACCTACGTTCTTTTGATTGGCCTGTTTAGATTTAATGTAACAACTAGTTGTGGAGTTAACAAAGTGGCCAAGAGGCAAGTATTCCTTTTGTCTGCGATGCTGCAGTCAGTCTGGTGACCTGATGGTTAAATAAGCTCTCCGTGTGCTGTTCCTGCTTCGAGCTGGAGGCACAGTAATGTCAGTCGTCATCCTTCAACCGTTCCCACTGTGAGAGGCAGCGTGGCACAGCAGTAAACACTCGCGCTGTGTCAGTGGCTGCAGGGGACACAGAAATAGTCCTCCTCTTTCAGGGCCCGGCTCTCACTCCATCTTCAGGGTCTGTGACTCACTGAGCTAAAGAATAGCACTGACATAACAACTGCTCGTAGCCTTTTATTATTTTAGTAATCCATGAGAACCACAGATTACCATATGGTGGGCGATCGATGAACCACTCAACAGAACTGTGTCTGTCTGGATGTAATGGAGGGTTGTTTGTTGCTGAATGAGAAGCTTGTACATTGATTTCACTCAGTGTCTTCTCTAAAAAAAAAATCTAAATGTTTGGTGGAGTGAAGATAGCCGTGGCCAAACTTATGGTCTTGTTTTCCTGTGTGTGCTTGTGTGTGAATTAACCCTATGGCAAGATTTGATTGTGTGGTGCACAGCTGTGCATGTGGGTGTAAACAGAGCACGGCACAGTAGGCCAACCTTGCTGCCAGACAGCTTCCTAAGCAGTCAATTGGAGCCAGTGTAACCAGAAACACTTACACACATTCCATATAAATACAACAACATGCCTTTAAACGACGCAGTTCATGTCAGCGTAACCCCTTCTTTCATCAGCCACAGCCCAAACACTCACCCCCACACACACATTTCTCTATGCAAGCTGTGCTGACAGACGTGGCTGTCTTTAGCTCCAGGCATGTCACACATGCTAATGTATTCAGCCACCCACAGCAACTGGAGAAGCAGCGCTCTTAAGTACAGTCCAATCAGTCTCTGGCCTGCTAATGGCTCCAATCCAGTTTCCTACAGCAGCTTTTACTTTGTCTTTAAATGTCATGCGACCAAATGTCCCCCAAAGCTGCAGCAGACCCACAACACAACAGAGTTTTTCGAGGCACAAAACAGTTTCATTATCTCGACAGCAGAAACCGGTGGACCTGTTTGTTTCATTTAGTTTTCTTCATATTTCAGAACTGTCTTGTGTGGCATTTTGTCTCATCATTTTTTTTTTGTGTAGAAAAAAACAAATCAAAAATTAAAATAAAGAAATATATAATAAATAATTAAAGGAGAAATGCTTTTAAGTCCTACTTTTACTTACACATTTAAATCATTCAGTTGGGGTCTATATAAAGTGGAACTGCAATGCTTTTGTCTGAATTCCTCCTTACTGTAACTCCACAAGCCCCTCTTTCCTGAGGTGTGTCTCAAATCAACTCATTTTGAGGCTGTTTCATTAAATCCAAATGAGGCGCTTCACACCCCACCCCCCTGCAGATCCAGAGCGATCCATTCTAGTTTGATCGAGGGGTTTATTTACCTTTTAATTTACAAATTAATCACAAATAATTCAACGTAATAGTTCAGTAAACGTCGCAGGAAATATTCTATATATATATATATACACTCACCGGCCACTTTATTAGGTACACCATGCTAGTAACGGGTTGGACCCCCTTTTGCCT
>JARVJO010000269.1:8755555-8784251 GCA_031762555.1 Cynodonichthys magdalenae
AGGTTAAACAAATGTTCAAAATTAATTCCACTAAATTACAAGTTAAGAAGTGCATGGAAATAGCTCTTTTTTGTATCAAAAAAATATCGAACCGTGAAACAAAAGTATCGAACCGAACCGAATCGTGAATTTTCTGTATCGTTGCACCCCTAATATATATATATAAAATATTTTTTTATTTTATTATATATTGGCCTACTGTGCCGTGCTCTGTTTCCACCCATCACCTTTTGTGCAAATGTTTTACTCTAAAATCATCTTTCATTGGTAAGTGAAGGAGTTTTATTTGAAAACCTGCACATTAGGCACAATATAAGATTTTGCGAGATATAACACTGAAGAGAATCTACTCTCCGCTACTACCGTAAACTTTAGCTCGATAGTCATTTGTTTAGTTTCATTAAAATCCACCCAGATATGTAGGTACACTGCAAAAACTCTCTATCTAACCAACATTTACAATCTTAAATCGCCAAAAAGTATTTTTGATCTTGTTTTGAGACGGATATAAGCAAGAGCTGAACGTGTTCATTATTAATCTTGTTAACCTGGAAATTGTTTATATTTGAAGAAATCTTACCAAGTGCAATGGTCTTATTCCATAGGCAAATTATTTCACCTAATTTAGGATTCAGACAATTATCGAGTATTTTTTATTTATTTTTTGATGGTTAGTTTTTGGAGTGTAAGGCTAATAGACGAACGAACAAACACACAAGTATAAATCGCCTCTTGCCTTCAGCAGCTGGCGACAAAAATACACAGAAAAGTCAGCAAAGAGGATTTGGTTTTTAATTAGCAATTTGACTTTTTCTTAAAAATCTTTCAGCGTAAAGGAGGTCAACCCAAGACAAAAGAAGCTACCAAGCATAGGCAGGGGACATACCTCAAAGTTTCACAGACAACAGTGCTTTTACAAGAAACAAAAAAAAAGCCTAAATACAGAAGTATATATACAAAATGAGCTGTAAAAAAAAGCAGCAAATCTCAACCAAAATTCGACAGATTTTATTGTAGAAGTCACCCAGTGTAATTATTGATTGTCAAAATACGTGCACCAGCATGTCCTTAAAAAAAAGAAGCATACATTCAGAGCGCCTGCAGATGAGGAGCTCTTTGGCTGATGTGAGGCTGTAAAGTCGCCTTTACTCCTGTGCCGAGGATGGAGGTCAGTGCGTCTGAATGTCCTCACTTAGCAGCTACAGTCTGGCTGGAAACTACAACCAATTTAGCCGTGATACCACTCACGATCAATATGGCTTCATTCCCTACAGAAACAGGGAGCCAATTGGATGGCTGGCCTGAGAGCTTCTTAACCAAGTGGGACAGAAAAAAAAAAAAAAAAATGAAGGCACAGACTGGACTGACCAGACATCAGGACAGAAGACAAGGAGAACAGTAAAAAAGAGAGTTTTTTGGTGGCCCCCAAAATTACAAAAAAAAAATACTAGAAATAGAAAAGATTGATTGATACTTTATAAAAAATAATTTTAAAGAATACATAGCTGCGACTGCCTGACTGTTGGAAAAAGTACAGAGGTATATCCGCTGAAAGGTGGGGGGAAAAAAGCACATTCACTAAATATTTCAGACAAATAAGAAAATGTTCACAACATAACAAATTAATGATGCCGTGCTGAGGACTCGAGTCCAGAATTAAAAAAAAAAAAAAAGAAAGCTGATTATATGGAATGCTACACAAATAAAGTCGATCTTACAGAAAATAAACTACTAGATAAGTTTCCTGTTTTAACCATTCATATTCTTTTTTTTAAATCTTCCCTCAGGTTCACACAACTAAATAGAAAACAAATGTGCCTTTTTTTATACAGAATTTAGGAATTCAAAAAATAAATAAATTTGTTGTGGCCTTAAAATTTTATTTCAATTGCATATCATACGCATACATACAGTATATATAATTATAGATTCATATATATTCTATTTTATATAAACAGGATTTAAACTTTGGAGTCTCAGAGACAGAAACTGATAAAAATCAGTTTTATTCGGCAGATTCTGTCTCTTCATTTGTTCCTCCCTATTTTGCTGTGTCTCCAGTCTGCAGGTCTGTACAAACAGTTTTGATGTTCTACTGTCCTTGGTGGATGGGAAATGCCCATTTCCATAGTAACACAGTGTTTTAAGGCGAAAGCTAATGGAGAATACGAACATCTATTCGGTTTATATCAAAATATATGAATATTAAGTACTCAGATTTCATTCTTTCCACAAACACTTCCAACAGAGTCTCGAGCTGTCTGGACTTCTTGTAAGGCACACTTCAATTAAACTCTGAGACGTTTTTTTTTTTTCTTTTTTCGGCAGATTGGACACAACCATGACACAGATGCATCCCTCAGAAACCTTTGCACATATACAGACATCACAACCGTTTGGCATTCAAGCCTTGTTTTCTTTCATTCTCCACTACTGTGAGTCCAACTTGTGAGATGTAGAGTAAAAAACAATTAACTGGCACATTTGGTGGACAGAGATCCCAGGTTCATCCAACGGATGTTCTGCTATAGAGAGAAAGCATTTTGTCTTTGTGTTGGGATTCATGTCGAAATCTGAAAAGGAACTTTTCTTAAACAAAGAAGAAAAAAAAACCAACACTACTCCCTAGATTTTTGAAATTAGGCACATGGTCACAAAACATGTCAGTAAACAATAAATCCTGAGGCTGAACTGACCAACTTTTAAAAGCAACGCGCCTCAAGATCCCTCACTTCTGATGTTTCATCAGAGCTTTGTGGTAGAAGACAAAATGATTCACCAGAAATTCTATAGTATGTTTTTTGGGGGAGGTTCAGCTTATGTGGAAGAGTCCTGTTGCTCTAAGCCTCTGCAGGTTCTGTTTTTATCTGGATAAAGTTTGCAGGCAGCTGAACAGACAGCGGCAGCTCCTGCAGGCCTTTGATTCCCGGCTCTGGCTGAAGGGACATCTCCCCACGGACCTCCAGCTCGTCCACGGGGGTCAGCCCCTCACCAGGGCTGCTGTTCTGGGAGTAATGTCCATTTATTATAGTTTCGTGTGCGGCCCCTTGGCCCTGACTTTGACTGGTATCGATGATCACAGTCCTGTACTGCAGCTCCGCCTCCCCCGCCTCCATCTCCTCCTTCTCGAATGCGTGTGCGGCCAGCGACGGATCGCCGTTCACGATGGACTGGAAGTAGCTGGTGTCGAGTATCTCCTCTTTGACCTGCAGCCCCGAGAGGTCGCTGGATTTCAACACCGTGGCGATTACGGTGCCAGGCTGCTGCGCCACCATCGTCTGCCCATTGGTGGTGTTGATGGTGACGAGCCGGGGGAGGCCGTTGAGGTTGGAGGTGGCGGAACTAATGACTCCTGAAGGGGACGTGCAGGAGGAGGAGTAGGCACAGGAACCCAGACTGGTGACCAGAAGCTGTGGCGGGAGGCCGTCCGGCAGGCTGCTGGCTCCACCCGCTATGGAGGCCGTCTGGATGGTGAGCACATCTTTACCACCTGCGGTCGTGGAGGGAATGGTGTGAAGAATAACCCGAGGAGGGGAGGAGTGGCTGGAGTCCCCGTTGGCCAGAACAGTTGTAAGGGGAACCGACTGCAGCGAGCCAGCGGACGTCAGCACCATAGGTACCGATGCAGGAGTGCTGATTGTCCTGGAAAGACACACAAAAAAAACTGAATATGTGCTCTACAGTGCTGCTGGAACTGTAATTCTGCTTGTATATTTGATAATACAGACAAGGATCATTTTTCAATCAAAACCTACTGAGAAAGTAAACTGAAATACCAGTACAATGGTAAACAGCAGACTTAATACCCTGATTATTATTACAAACATTTTGCATATCTCCACAGAAAAATGTGTTTCTGTTCGCTTTCTAACAGCAGACAATGTTTAACAGCTCAGAAAATATCACAGGAGCGATGATAATACATTCATAAAACAGACAGTGGACTCAACAGAAACACAATAAAATTCCAAATAAACAATAAAAAACGAATTCTGCAGAACGTTAGAAACATGTATCATTGATGCTTATGTGTAGAGTTTATTATTTTTTGTGCTCACCTCATGACATTCATGTTTTTAATACCTGTAATCTGAAATTCTGAACCACACGTTTTTCTGTCCTGTTGAAATTCATTCAACTGTGTGACTCTTAAACATTTGGTGTTGAAGTTTAAGGTTATTTTTCTCAATTTTATAAGAGAAAAACATCAGAGGATTATTTTTGGGTACCTAAATATGTGGTATGAATGGCTTAGATTTACATTCCTTTTGATATTTATGTAGTTAATTGAATCTATGTGGGACTGATATAACGCAGCCATTCAAATAACCACCTGCAGCTTTCCCTTTAACATTTAACTTTAAACTTTTACTGTTTGAAAAACCCACAGAACCATTTTAATGACTGTGTTAGAGCTGATTTGTTAAATCTAAACTATAACGATTTTATTGGAAGTAACGTCTCAAAACTATTTTTTGACATGATGAGCCATAATTTCGTAACTTCAAGTCTTCTAATCACTGCTGTCAAAAGATTTGACGACCAGCAGCTGCCTCTGATCACAAATTCAACCGAGGAAAAAAAAAATTTTAAACAGAAACTGTGTGGAATGTTTTGCAATTGATTAGCGGCCGGTCCTTGGAGAATAAACTTTCTTTATATCCTGAAGCAGAAAATAATTTCTGTCTTTCTTTGATGGGGAAAAAAAGGTAAGGAGTCTTTATTTAGCTGATGGCTTCTCTCTGATGTATTTAATATGGTAATTTCTAAAAACAAAATAAAGTTTGTCACCTACCTCACTGCTTGTGTGGCATCTTGAACACCTGATCCATGGTTTTCTTGCAAAACATGAACAGAATGGAGAAGCTGCTCAGCCTGTCCACAGCTAACTTCCTGGTACAGCCTTTCATCCATGGGCTCCTTCTTCATGTGTTTCACTGCGACATGGTGCCCACCATGTGCCCTTCCATGGCCTTTGGACCCGCCGCGAACCACAGACCTCCCGTTGGCAGACCTCTGATTCTCGCAGGCGTCCGAACCCGCGTCTTCATCGTCAATCACCACCAGATCAGACGGCATCTCCTTAAACTGATAGACCAGTCGCTGCCCCTCCACTTTAGCCAGGATTCCTCTCTGATAGTAGTACCTGAGGGAGAAAAATGGAGACGAGTCTGTTCAACACATTATTGACATTATCGTGATTAAAGTTTTACAAGCCTCATAAAACTTTAAACCATCATTCCAGTGTGTTAACACGAACATATCTGTGGAAGAGTGTCTTCAAGGTTAAGCGCTAAATGAGAGCTCGTGTGCATGATAATGTCACTTTGGAAAATGTCGTTCTCATTGGTATGCCGCTCCTCACCTGAGAGCCCTCCCCATGGTCTCATAGTTCATGTCGGGCTTGTTCTTGTGTTTGCCCCAAAGCTTTGAAACAGCCTTGGAGTCCACCAGCTTAAAGATGCCTTTTTCGCGCTGTGTCCACTTGATGTATTTGGGACAGGTGTTTTTGTCTTGCAGCAAAGCCAGAAGGAATTCCCACAGGTAGATGGTGTTGCCTGCAAATTAAAGGCAGAGGATCATCTGAGTCACAGTCTGAACATTCAGGCACATGAAAGATTCAAAGTAGGGCTTCAAATCAGAATGTAGAATTATTTAGCAGCTTAGTTTGTATACGAAAATCATGGTGTTACAGAGGAAAATATACAGTTTTCTGCAGCGATTGTTGTGTCAGTTGTGTGGCTTGAAAAGGAAATTTATTAGACCAAGGCTGGCAGCAGATTAGTCTAATTTGTGGCAGTGGTTAAAAACAGCAACACTCCCAGAAGTCACTGGAATGCCAGATGCCATGACAGGGTGATGTATACGGGTGTAACTGAACCTGCCGTCCCAAGACTCCTCCCTCTTTTGTGTCACGCTGAACGGTGCAGTGAGGGTCCGCGCAAAGCGCCGCTACCCTGCTTCTATCAGCAGAGCATCAGCGTGCCCTCCAGCCTGCAATCATTTCTGGTTCCCAGTGAAACACAACAATCTGAGATCCCCTCATCCATTAACAGGCTCCGATTCACCCCTACTGGACTGCAGGGGCTCAACACTGCAGTCTGCCCACCTCAGTGGCGTACAGAAAAGGTGCGCAAGTCTTTGCTTTTTGTTAGCTCGTTCCAAAAAAAAAGTGTACTAGTTAATGAGCCTTACCTTTGCCCTCTTTGCTCTTCTTCCTGAGTGGCAGGTTAGGAGTGGTGATAGGAGAGCAGGGACGCACCGCCCGGGGCTTTCGCACTAGGATTCAATTTAAAGGGTAATACATTATGAGGTGCAAGGCCACGACGAAGTCGCCTGATCATCTATTACACTAAATCTTTAGTGGCAGATAATGTCTAAAAGAATTTGCAGTACCTTTGGTTTTTTTCTGAGGTTTTAAAGGACACCTTTGATGAATCTCGTCCATGGAGGACGTGTCCTCGTCTAGGGACACATCAAAGGCAACAGTGTCCATTTGGTCAGGCCTCAGCGGGGCGTATGTCATTTCTGAGTCCAGCAGAGTGCTGTAGGTGTGAACTATACAACACAAAAAAAAATATTCACCTGTGTGACACTTGTTTGTTTGGATTCATTAAAAACACTTTTAACATGATAATCTTCTCGGATAAAATCAAACAAACTCACTCATACGCTTCTCGTCCAAAATATTGTTGGGAGACTCCATGTTAAGCAGAGCTGTAGCGGCTTCATTCGTCTCTATGCTGTCCTCTGCACCTGAGACTGCTGTTTCTGTCCAAAAAAAAAAACAACAATCAAAGAAAATTAGTCAAAATTTAAACATTCACGTGGGTTTGTTGTAGAAAGTCTAACTTTTAAGTTGCATTAGTTGAGATAAAAATGTGATTTTGGTCACTTTCACTTGTGTTAAGGCAAGTTTGCACAAACATTTTAATTTATAGTCATTTCAAAAATAGGAAGAGGAAATATGGCTATTTGACACGTATAAGATGTCCTGACTTAAATTCAGAAGTGGAAAGATCAGTTTGTTCTGCTTCTGTGACTGAAGTTGTCAATGAATAAAGTTTATTTAATGCAGCTTTGCACTTTTTTATTATTTTGACATTTTTTTACCTGAGAGGTCCACTTCTCCTGGCAACATGGAAGGCTCCTCCACCACATGCAGGGTTCTGTCCACCATGATACCGTTCGTCCCCTCATCGGACTCGAGGCCCGAGTAGACCTGCAGCAGATCGGTCGTGGGCACCTGCTCCACAATCACGGCTGGAAATACCGACGGGTCGTCCAGCTGAGCAGAGAAAGAACAGATCTGAGCATAACGGCAGATTTTACACCATAGTGCACAGGAGATACCATTAGAAGATATATTAACAGTCTTTGGGCATATGTGAGCGTCTACATATATATGCAATAAAAGTCCCATTTATTCCTCCACTACACATCATTAATTCAATCTAATAAAAAAAAAACACATAAGACATTGATTCCATGTAATAAAACCGAGTTTGGTTTCTTTTTACTGCTTTTGTAAAATACTGTAGATTTATCCTGAGCCTCAGCTAATGTGGAGGCACGTAGCATGGAAGAGAGCTCATTTCTGTGGTGTTGCAGCGGGTCCACTGGGACCTGCTGAAGAAGACGGGAACCAGCTGTCTGATCTGGCCCACTTCTCCTGAGAAGTTAATCTTATGCCCAGAAATTATATAAGACCAAATGAATGTTAATGAATCAGATATGAGTTGCAGGCGAGCACCTTCTTCACCGCACTCTGGGAATTCTAACCTCTCATTTTCAGGCTTAGCGCAGGCTGATGCAGGGAGGAGCGAGGGGACTGAGGGAATTACCCGAAGACAAGCCGAACCACTGAGCAACATCCGAGAAGACAAACATTCTCCAGAGCTCCTCAAACACAGATTCTCATCGAGAATGGTCACTGAGCGCCTGGTTCGTGACTTTTAGGAAGACAGGAGGACTAGTCCTCAAAGTACGACAGCTGTGTTCCCAAATTTTCAGCTTCTGTCACATGAAAGAACAACGACTCTTAACCCTGACTCTCCACAGTTGAAGTATGCAAACCATTGTGGAGAATCCAACTAAACAAGAGCAAAATGATGATACTAAATCTGCATATGTTTGATTATTTCTACCTATTTACGTACTTTTTTATCTTCTGTAGAAATTGTTGCAAAAATATGCTATATTAGCTTTTATTTCTGGAAATCTTTGGACCCATAATGGGGTCCCAACTTCTACTTGAGTGAAAGATAATGTTCAAACAAGAGATCAAATTCTGCGCAGGAGCTGGTTCAATTCTCAGACTTGAAGATTTATTTGCAGACATGCAAAGTTACCACAGAGAACTCAGATCTGGTCCACTTCCTGAAATCTCCACCCTGGCCCTGGAGACGCAGCAAAACGAGCGAACCACACATAACGAAAAAAAAATCAATCTAGAGTCACGCCCCATCCCGAACATGATGTCACAGTAAACAAGGAAGTAAGTTATAGAAACCAACACTAAAACTAAGGAGACTTCTCTAACTGTTTAAAGTAAATAGTTACAATTTATCACAAAGTATAAAAATCTAGGAGTGCATCTCTGTCACAAAATATCCAACATGTGAAACAGCTGATTTAAAGAGTAAACCTACAGGATGAGAAATGAATGCAGCTACATTTAAAAATGTTTCAACTTCAATAAAATTTATTTTTATTTTTCAGTGTGTATGAATAAATCATTTTTATTATGAAACAACAGTTGACCAGCAGAGGGCAGCACACTACACTTTAAAACTACATTATGTCTAAACCTTAAATGTTTCTATTCGGATGATTTTCTTATCAGTAACAGTTATACCCAACTAGACAGAAAGGAAGTTAAAACAGCTTATGATTTATTTCAAATGATAGTTTAAGGGGTTTCAAAAAAAAAAAAAGAAATGAAATGTCACATTCTGCAGCATGGTGCTCTGATGACGAGGCGACAGAGACAAGTCACAAAATGTGACGAAGCATCCCTTCACCTCAAAATTCACAAAGTTGTGAATTCTTAAATCTTTAATCAAACAATGTGGGTCAATAAAAACATTCCTGCAGGGGTGAGACGATTTAGGAGTTTGTGGGGGGTGCTGTAGGAAGAACAGGAATAAAGGCTTATCTGTCTCTTTTTACACAAGTGTTCATTGTTGGTCGGGACCTCGGGGGCATACCAGGTGTCCAGGCCTTGAGCTGGGGGGTAGGGTGGTGGGAGTGAGAGGGTGGGGGGCATTCTACTACACAGCGACATACCCGCTTAGCTATACTTTAACCAGAAGACTAACAGACCGGGTCATTATTTGGATAAAGTGAGAAATAGTTGGTCCTTCAGTGCTGCTCCAGCAGATCTAACTGCTGGGATTTTTATCAGGTACTGTTAGACATCGCAAATAATGCAGCTGTTAAAAGAAAGATGGCTCCGCGGGACATCTAAAATTTGTAGCTTTTGCCCTCTCAGCAGCGAAGCAACAAGGCCTAAAAAACCCTGAGTTTTGCTTTGACTACCATCGCTATCAGTGTCTCTGACATACACAGAATGTTTTTCATTTATCAGAATCTTTGGGCGACACTGACAGATAGCCAGACTAACGTTTTCTTGGTTGGATTTAAATGATGTTTTGAAACCTTGAATGAGAGTAAAAAAAGTGTGTGTTTGTTGGGGGTCTGTGTGGGTGTGTGTCACTAGAAAAAAAAATATGTTTTGCCTGTTGGTCTGCTGAGCTCCTGAAACAGCAGCACATCTCTCCTCCTCCTCCGACTGAATCTCACGCAGTTTGCTGACAGAGCACGAGACATGTGAAGCTGCTGTCTCGGCTGCTGTTTTCATCTTAAATGGATTTCTGCTTTAGCCTGGAACACGTCAGGCTTTTCTTGTATTGTCATGTAAACCGAGTGATGACTTGACAGTTTTGAAAGGCACGTTGCAGCGAGCTTCACAAGAACGACAGGAGCCTTTTTTTAAATTGTTTTACAACAGAGCAGTTTACCACCATAAATTATTTTGAACACAACACTTAATTTTATTTTTATCTTTTTCTTCCTGCTTACGGACTTGAATAATGTTTCTAGAAGGGGAACAGGAGCGATAACTATCAAGCTGATTTGCATTTCTGAGTTCCCCATTTTGCCTTTGAAAAAAATAGCATTTGTTTATGCTGCCCCCCCCCCACCCCACACCCACCCAACTCTCTTCTGCTTTATTCGCCCTGACACAATGGGTTTTAACTGCCTGTATAATTTCAATATCCTCAATGTGAAATTTGAGAGTGCGAAGCCATCATATAAGTGATAAATGTTGTTTAACGTAAAGACAAATGTCTCGTAGCGATGCCTCTGTAGAGAATGAAAAACAAGTATTTTGTTTTCTGATTAAGAAACATTCAGAGCAAAGCTTGATTGTTGAAAATGACATCACATGAAACACCTGAGGAGGCTACTTATTGACCTAAACTTATTGACTTATTGAGCTAATCATTACAGAAGTTATGCTATGATTTTGCTCAGATCCAAAAGGTTTATTGTGTTCGGCGCAAATCATTAAAATTCTAAAAAAAAAAAAAAACGGTTTCTGCGCATGTTTAGTTTTATGTTCCCTAACTGTCAGGCCGATGTGCAATAGTGTTGGTGAGTTGCTTCTTCAAAAAGAACAGGCCAACTGGGTGCCACACAGAACAAAACTGTCAGAGTGAAACAATGCAGGACCTTTTAACTGAATTGTCCTGTCTCTTCTAAGTAGCAACATAACTGGTTTGTCAAGTTAGGCCTGCTGTGGCGCTATTCAGGGATCCAGTAACAACTTGTCACTCTAGATACGCTCATGCAGATACCAGCACACGTAAACACACACGCATACATTTACCGTCGAAAATAACAAGGCTGATCCACAGAATTCAGACTCAGGTGTGGGGAAAGAGATAACTGCTCTCCCAAAACGTGCAAAAAGGCAGGACGCACAGGCGCAGGTTTCGTTTCAATGCATCAACCTTTGTGCCATAAACATGCCCCACCCGTCCCCTCCCACGCACCCTAACACTCGCTGCAGGTTCTTTTTTTTTTTCTCCTAGCAGCCCACACTCCTCTTTCCCAGAACTCCCAGCTGCTCCATCCTCCTCCAACACCTGGTGTCAAACGTAAAAAACCCAGACTCATCCCACCACAACCTCCATGCTGCTCACAGGAGTTTGATTTGAGAATAATTACATTCACAAAAAAGTTCACATGGGTCAAAAAGAACATTTATATTTCTTCTCTGAAGATCTTTTTTATCAAATAAAGAACAAGTGCTACAAGCTCGGTTATGTGTGAAATAACAAATATTAAAAACAATGTTTCCCTCAGTGTGACAGATACCTGATTCATTTCATCCATCCCGTTGCTGGCAAATTCAAACACCAGTTCACTGGGCTGTACTGCAGTCGTCATCGCAGTGCAGTTCAGAGGGCGGGGAGCAGACTAAAATATCCCCACTGTGACTACTCCTCCTCCCTCTCCGCTTCGCTCAGCTTCACCTCACAAAATGGCCTCTGTGCTCCGTCCTGTTTTCTAATCCGAGCAGTGTGAAGAAAGAGAGAGAAGAGAGAAACCACGAGCCGGCGTTTCAGTGCTGTGCCGTGGCTCAGGTGGGAGCAGCCTCGTCCCGCTCTGACACAGAGGCCGGGCCCCGCTGCGCCTGGAGCATCTACACCTGCGAGAGAGACGGAGAGGGGTAAAGGTCAGCAAAACGTATTAGAGCAGATGATTTTCATTGAGAAACAAAGGGCAGTTAAAAAGTGTGACTCCCCCGTCAGTGGGGTTGTCAGACACAAACATCTTCAGAAAGCAATAAAGGTGTCTGCGTTAGCTCTGTTTTTCAGTTTTGATGCTGAAAAGCCACATCTTCCCCAGAAGAAATCAGATAATTAGCAGGACCCTTTTAAGGGCCTTTTGAAAGTGATAAACTCACAGATTAGAACACCACCAAGCAAAAGAACAGACCACTGGTGTGAAAATCAGCAACAACATCATCACATTTTAGCAAGCGTGCAAAAATTATTTCCATCTTTTACACCTGATCATACTCAAAAGTAAAAACAGAAGTGGCCCGTGGCATAAGTAGTATAGGCAAATACTAAGGGCAACATCTATCTAGGTGGCGCAACAAATGGGGGACAAAAACATTTCTATAACTTTTTATCAGAGTATATTTGATTTAGTCTCCCCTTAGAACTGCTTCACTCCGCAGCTGCTTATTCACAAGAATATATAATGCTGTCTGCAAATGTTGGGAGGCATTAGGTAGACAAACTGCAATTATGTTAATTTGCACAAAAAGTTTTCACCTGCAAGTTTACTTGCATTTTTTCTAGGGGTGGGAATCTTTTGCTATCCCATGATTTGATTCGATTCTGATTTTTGGGGCCACGATTCGATTCAAAATCGATTTTTATTTTTTACTCAAAACTGATAATGTGCGCCCATTTGTCGTGTTCCCAAAGGGGTTCATCTTCATTTTGCAAACTTTGCACATAGTGAAGTTCGTGTCAAACTCAGACTCATTTATTAAAAACCTAAATGAGCCCAAATCTTTGCATTCAATGAAGTTTTAAATCGACATTTTAAATCGATTCTGAATCTTTGTAAATGAGAATCACGATTCCGATGTGAATCGATTTTTTGGTGCACCCCTAATTTTTTCCCCCTCATTGCTAGTCTGTAGCTTCAATTTCTAGCAGTTACTAACCAATATTGTAATACTTATTTTATCTTTATGTTCTATTTCTATAAATTTCATATCTTACTTTTTCTTTTAAAACTCGTACTTTTGTTTTTTTATTAACTTGTTTATGTTGTATGTTTTGCACCTCAACAACATGGGCAGTGAGATTTAGAAAATCGAACAAGGGTCTCCACCTGAAATCTTACATAGGGTGCCAAATTGGCTAGGGCCGGCCCTGTTTTTTGCATCAATTGATACCATTTATTGATTACAGTTCATATGATCCTAAAAACAGCGACTAATCCTAAAAGCCACTGGACTTTTATTTTGTAGCAGATGAGAGTAGCTGACATTTTGCTGTGCTCCTTTAATAAAAAAACAATCATGTGATTCATCTAGTTAGTCTACATTTACAAATGGTTCTTGTTTGACTTTTCTGCATGTTTTCTTAAAGGGAGGGTATTATTTATTTTACAGGCACAAAGTTCAATTATATACCATCATCAAGTGACTATGTTACCTTCAGTTGTTATAAAAATGCTCTATATATCAAAAATAAATTAGACTTTGCATCATCTAACAGCCTGAAGTTGGCCTCGGTCGCTTAAGAACCTCCTACTGTTTCTGACAATTCCACTTCAACACGTCTTCAAAACAATGCTTTGGGGGAGGGGTGCTCTGTGGGGTGGGGGTTCAGTTGCAGACTGAGCTCCAGGCAGTAGCTTTGTGTAAATAGGCGGAACTTTGTATCAGCAAGCGTTTAGGCAGCTTCACATGGCTACTGCAGGAGATTCAAGGATTTCTCAAACGTGCATGAATGAGTCAAAGCAAAACTCTGGGTATGTTTTTGATGAGAGAATGACTTTATAACATAAGGCTCAAAAAAGTCAGGGGTGGAGGTATAATGCAAAATTGACTTTTTTGAGCCTTTCCCATTTATTTAAGAAACATTGAAAAGCCACTCCAACAAATTCAAAATCTGTTATAGCAACAAAATCATTGCAAAAAATTAAATTTATCTTGTTGTAATTTACTCTGATTTTTAACACTGATGATGCCCCACTGCAGAGATCATAAGGCCTGGTGGTCTCATATGGTATAATCACATGAGCAGGGGGTGGCGTGGGGGCTGTGTAAAGGGAACCCCTTCATCTTCACAAAAAAAAAAAAAAAAAAACACATCCAGACTAAAGATTAGTAGTCTGAAGAAGCCCCTCTGTGCTGACCCTTGGGGCTTGGGGAGTAGCTCTGATCACAAGCTGAGGGGCGGGGGGGAAACTGAGTACATGTTAGTGTTAGTGTGTCCCAAACAACTCGATACCCAGAGGCAGGTTTTGTGTGCGAAGGAGAGGAACTACTGAAGGGTCGAACAACAAATAAAAAGGAGCAGGAGTGGAGAAGTCACAATGTTTGGTTTTGATCCCCCCCCCCCCAATCCAATGGTCACAACTCCTGCCTTTTCCCACTGCTGCAGGGTGGAGCTTATTTGCTTTGAAATGCCTGTGTGATTGCCAACGTTGCATATTCTGAAAAGAGGAATAACAAGATGATAAAAAAAAAACCTTTTTTCCCCCAACTCGAGTCGTATGAGGAACGAATTTTAAGATTCAATTTCCCCCAAGCATCCAGACAGAGAAGAAACGTGGCTGAACTATGAAACGACACGGTGGAGAAGAGAAAAGAGCCAGGGAAACCAAATCTGATGGCTAGAGTTTCACTTTACTCTGCCTCTTGTCGTCTCTGTCAGGTAGAGGCCACGAGTGCCCGAGCTGCTGCCTGCCACACATTTGGAGCCATTTGTGTTGAATATCTGCGCCTTGCAAGACGATAAAACTTGTTGCACAAGGTTTCCAAATTAGGCAAGCTAAAACAATAAATCTTGCAATAAAACAAAGGCAAAATCAAAAACAAAACAAAAAAAAAAAATGAAGTGGGTGGACATGTGTTTGCTCATTAAATGACTCTCCATGTGCAGTTTCCAGCAGACACATTTCCAACAGATGTTTTGCTTAACAACCCATTAACTGGTTATGACATCAGAATCAAGACACAAGTATCGCTCCTTTAGTCTCTCCTTTACATTCACATCTCTAATTTCTGCATTAAATTGGAAATGATTTTAAACCACACTGCATGTTTTCTGTATCTCTCCTGTCAGTGCCTCATTGATCTGGATGGGCCCAGTTGTCGGGGCACAAACAGCAGACAGGGATAGAAGGGAGCCAGCCATTTGTCAGATGCTGGCAGCACATTATCCCCCAGCACATGACAACAGCTGCCTTGTCCCGGCACAGAGGCAGGGTTGTAAAACTGCACCCACTACGTCATGAAAAGAGGAGGAGGGACAAACAGAGAAGGGAGGGATTTTACTAAGAAGTTAGTCAATGCATAATAGTCCACAAAGCAAATAGGCTGCCTGTGACTCGCTCTGGGTGGGGTCCGCTTTTGACAGACTGGAGGATTTTATTTTAACGCTGATACTAGGAGGCGAAGCCTGCAGGATGAAACACTTAACCATAGAGGCTTGTGATGAAATTCAACCAAACACAAGTTTCATGTAATCCACTATGAACTATGTCTTTTTTTTAATGGTAGCATTGCCTTATAACTCTATGCAGTGCTTATTAATAGACTTTCAGCACACATTTCTGTATTTGGTTGATTTTAAGCTCTGCCAGATCAAAAAGCAAGAACACGTGATCACCTTCGTCCTGTCAGTTGCTATTCTACCAACCAAAACAGCTGCACAGTGCAGCTGTGAGACCGAAACAATGCAGTCAAATTGAAGACAAAAACATCTGCACACTTTACATGGTTTTTTTTATTTTATTTGACTTTAATTTCACAGTTTCAAATAAAAATATTTCTTGATTTTTAAAGTATCAGCAATTTCTTCAAGTATAAAATTACTGCATGATGTCAATTTTATTTTTTTATAAAAAAAAAAAGCAGCAGATTCTTTGGAAATCTTTAAATCTTTGACGACTTTCAAAAGGGAAGCAACTAAAAATGTAAAAAAGTGAGCATAAAAAAGGTCATTTAATTGTATTTGTACAGCCCACATGATTAAAGCATTTCTATTCAGTTCACTTTTATAAAACAACAAATTAATAAAGGCAAAAATTACTATAGGATTTTAAAACTAGAGCTCTATTTTGTGTATTTTATCTACAGCTTTTGAATCATTAGTTGTTATATGATGTATGACGATTTGTCGTCATGACCATAATCATCAGCTTAAAAGATATCACTGCATTCACCAAAGTCATGTCACCACAGTCACGAGCTTCTTTCTGTCAGTCAGCTCTCCTCCAGCAGTTGTCACTGTCGTACATTGTGGCCAATCGCAGGCAGGAAGAAGCCAACACTGGCCTACTCCACCCCTTCAACATGGTGACTGCCAGTCGCAATAACAACCAATTAGACCGAGGATTCATGAACAAATGGAGCATTCCCAGAAGGCCCCGTTTCCCCCGCTTTAGTCTCCTCAGCTGAGCTCATTGTTGACCATGAAAGGAGGTAATTTAAGCCAATTGAATGACTATGCAGTGACTCACCCTGCATGTGGTGAGTGCAAACATTGTGAGATGCAAGAAAAACGACCAAGCAAACTTTACTTATCAGCCATTCTCAGCTCGGGTTACAAAAAAAAACTACAGGTTTGCTCATGTGACCTGTTGAGGAAAAATGGAGTGGGCAAATACCACAAAAAACCTTGGGATGGGAGAGTGGTGGCGTTAAAGTTAAAGCTTTTTTCCCCCCACACGGGTAAATTTAGCATAGATGTTCCCTTTATAGTGTGAAACAAACAAAACCAAGAGTTTTCTGTATTTAAAACACCTGCCTGCACACTCCAAACTATCAGAAACTCAAAGATCATTTATCTTACGAGACAGAGAGTCATTTCATTACAAATAATGTCCCTGTATAGGAGTCCTAGGACAGTTTTTGCTTCATACTAAAACAGATTAGCCACAAAAATGTTGTGAAATGGTCGTCAGCATAGTGTTTTTTCAGGATCCTCTGGGTTCCTGTAAAGGAAATGACTCAGAGATACGAGTCTCAAGCTCATTCCTGGAGCGCTGTGATAGCCTATATGTGTGTCAGGGGATCCTGAGCATCATTTCTGGACAGCAGTTCCCTTTTGTTTTACCCTACTGCAAATAAACTGCCCACCAATGTGTAACAATGGTACTTTTAGTGCCAAGGAAAACTAATAAAACAAAACAGTTTGGGGGAAAACACGGGTTGAAACAAAAAAATATATATACAATTACTACTAACTGAAGAAACGCTGATAAATTGTAGCAAAGTTGCAAAGCTGAAAAAGTATTTGCTTACAGAAGACGTCAATTAAGGAATTGCATCAATTCCTAGTTGGAAAGAAAAACACACTTATGTAGTTTTCATAATTGCTGTAGATTTATGCCAGCAACTTAAAATCTGTTTTGTACACACCATTTTACTCCTCTCCCTCTTGGATTGCGCATCTAAAACTCTAGTTTATCAAGATGAAAAGAAGAAGTGCTTTCACAGCAAAGCGAGGCGGATCAAATGGGAGAAATACACACAGACACCGGCTCATAGTTTACATCTGCAAAGCACCAGTCGTCAGAAACGCATGCAGCGTGTGAGGCGGCGTGTCGGCATTACTCCAGCAGGTTTTCAGACTGAACACAGACAAAAACCGTCACCTCCACCTCAGGCTTTTATAAAAGAGAATGGAATTTAATCTCATCTGCTGCAAACCTTGTACTTTTCCACTCCCGTCTCCGGGCTTGAAAAGAAGGGGCCATGCCCTCGTGTAATATCTGTTTGTGTCACTTAACACACTGTTTGGTATAAATTTGGGCTTTTTATAGAATAACAGACATCAGCTTTGGCAGGTTAAAATGAGTTAGAGATCAAGGATAAAAGCTCAGTTGTGTCTCCAAGCACTACAGGTCAAAACTGACTTGGGTGACAACAATCCACTTCTCTTCTTGTCACACCCCCACCCCCACAGTAAGTAAAAAGAAATGTCTCCATTTTGACACGAGCTTATCTTTTCTCTATATTTTTATCTAACATGTCAGCATGACAGTCTTGTTTAAAGCATATAAGAGAAATGACAGCTAGAAATAGCAGTGACATATTTTATAAAATTAGGCAGAAGAGAGAGAGAAAGGAGGGGAAAACATCTAAAAACTGACCTGTGAAGTTTGCATTCACAGGAACAACATGAGCAGTGGGTTTCTGCTGCTTCCTGTCTGTTAAACCACACTGAGAAGAAAAATTCTCTCTATGTAACAACGGAAAGTTCTCAACTCCCCCTCCTTCCTTCTTAAACAACATGCTACTACTTTCAAAGATTTGACTCTGTTACACAGGTAGCATTTCCTTTATGAATCATACACCTCGTAGTTTTATCTGGAAGTGTGACGTATAACTCAGAAGTGATCACAGCACAAGTGCATGTTTTTATATCGACACGTGGCATAAGCTTATATCTGTCGAAAACACCACCAGATGAAACATTACTAATGTTTTTCAACACCCTCTGACATTTTCAAGCCTGATAAATGATGATGTGTTCAAAAATGATCACCGGGGCCATCAAAAGTTACATCTTCCATTTAAAGACGTCTGCCCACAGTGATGACACAAAGTGTGCAGAAACGCACAGCACTGCTAACCCCAACCCCGACTCACATCCCTAACTTGGCCCTGTGAGTCAGTTTTCACACAATTTCTCAGAAGAAAACTACTAAGTTCCTGTCACAGTGCTCACTTTAAGACAAAATGGAACACAGGTAAATCAGATCAGACTGCGTGAGCAACCCACTAACCTTTAGTCTGAGTCATTTATGGATACGTTTTCATTATATTCATCCAATATTAAACTTAGAAATCTGCAAATGTAAAAAAACAAAACAGTTCTTTCTTCTGAATGTAACGCATGTTATTAATTAAATTCTATAATAACTGCTGTGAAAGTGATACATCACTTCGGACGAGCATGTTTCAACTGAACAGATGCAAACTACCCCCAGCAGCCTATTTCTGTAATGTGGCAACAGGCCACATGTCACAGATAGGAAGAACCACAGAAGTTGTGAAAACAGGACAGGAAATTGCAGAAAAGTCTCGGAACAGACAACTGCACCCTAAAACTTTCGCAGTTTGATGTGCTGCTCTGATGTCCAAGAGGCGGCTGCAGCTTTGATCAAAGGATCGGGATGTTGTTGCAAAGGCGAAGACGATCCGTACACGAACAG
Organism: Cynodonichthys magdalenae; assembly: GCA_031762555.1. Lineage (NCBI taxonomy): Eukaryota > Metazoa > Chordata > Actinopteri > Cyprinodontiformes > Rivulidae > Cynodonichthys > Cynodonichthys magdalenae. Next base: position 8,774,543 of record JARVJO010000269.1, read on the forward strand.
CTTTTCCTTTTCATATTAACACAGCAGTGATGTGAAAATCTACATCTACCAGCTGAGATAATCTGTCACTAGAGTGAAGTGACATTTTAGAAAGTAAGAGAAACAGCCGGTACGAGCAAAAAAATGTGAAGCCTGTCATGACAAATATGTGACCACTTACAAAAAAATCATTTAATTTCTTACAAGATGACCAGACAGGAACAGACCTAAATCAAAATTTCCCAAGGGGTCAGAAAAGAGCCACTGGATGTTTATATTATGTTGTAAAAAAGTATTAGGAGTTAGGATGTCAGACAGCAGCTTGTTCAGTAAGATCTTAGGATCTGCAAAACAACTCCATGTTATAGCCTCATTTGCCTCTAGGCCTGTCATGATAACAAATTCAGCTGGATGATAGATTTTATCAGAAATTATCACAATAAATTATAATATTGTTTGAAAAGCATTTTAGATTAGATAAACTTTAGTGTCCCCAAATTGCTTTAAATTTTAAACAAATAGAATCATACCCACCCCATCCCCTAATGAAGATTACGAAAGCTTATGACATTTACACATGTAACAAAAAAAACAACTTATGAACTGACCTGAAGGGGAGATTGGGAAAGCAACACACAACAGCTACTAAAGCTAACATTACTTCCCACCTCCTCTATCCAAGCCAGCACAATTTATTTTCCATATCTTTTGCTCTGGTTTCATAAAATAACTGCGGTCACCCTCACGCCACTTTTACGGAAATTTACAAAACGTTTTACAATATTTACGTAAAGTTATGGACGGGCCGAGAGTGGAGTTTGTGAAATAACACACAATAACAGCTACTGAAGCTGTAACATCGTTATTAACCTCTATCCAGTTTATTCTTTATGTGTCTTCCTTTGGCTTCATAAAACAATTGCGGTAACCCGCATGCTGCTTACGGAGTTTACGACATTTACGTAGTGTAAAAAAAATGAACTCTCTGCGAACTCCAGGTTTAGCACAGTGTCCTGAAGTGTCGCCAGCAGAAAGAAGGCGTCTGAAAACCAAAGATGCTCCTCTAGCTAAATGCCCATTCACTGGGCTCTCATGCTACAATGATAGCCTGCTATCTGACACCAGAGTTCACTCCTCCCTACTCTAAGGAGTAGAAAAGAGGGAGACACCAAGAAAACAAACAAGCAGGCAAAAAAAATGTAGAATAGGTTATCTTCAGGCCCTGGCCACCTTTGCAAAAGAGATCTATGCTCTCAATGGGATTTGCCTGATTAAATAATGGTAAATATTAATAAAAAAAGGATTATCAATTCATTTTAATTTATTGTGTGATTAATTGATTTTATCACTTATCACAACAGGCCTACTTGCCTCTCAGCTGAATCACATAGTTTTTAAATGTTAATGATGCAAAAAGAAATAAAAGAAGATTTAAAAAAAATACACAAGACAGTGCATGTGTTTCAGTTGCACCCCTCTGCCCTGCTTGTACTTTCTTTGCCGACATATTTGAACATTTTTGTCCTGACTGCATGACTCAGCTGTTATTTTGGCTGCTGTGTGAGGCCTTACTCAAGCAAAACAGCTAAAATCTTCTGTTCGCTCAGTTCTCAATTCCTATTGGCGTTAGACAAATATAACAGGTTAAATATAGTTTTAACCTTTCTAGATTTCCCTCTAAACCTAGCTGTTAAGTGATTGTTTTAAGAACACTGTTTCTATCCCTTCATATGCCTGGAGTCTGAGGTGTTTACATTCATATCAGTGCTAACGCGTCACAGCACAGGACCATGAGCAACAGCAAGAGATGACTTTATACCCAGAAAAATACCAGCATGCGCTCACCTTAAACAAAAACAATTTGCAGAATGACATCCCTCATTCTTTATTTACCTGTACAATTACAGCAGGAATACACCTGATACAAAACATTAAAGCAAAACAGCTGTTTTTTTATATCAAAAAAGGAGATTCTTTTACAGTTTTGCAGCACACATTATGAGGTATGTGCTCAGACAGAGCATACAAATCTCAGGGCTACAAGTTTGAGTCAAGGCTGAATAGGGGAACTGGCTCCGCATACCAAACAGGTCTGGACACACGCAGCCTGATGTGTCCACCCACAGTCAGGTATGCAGTGAAATGCAACAAGGAGCGCCCCTCGAGAAGGAACAGAGTCAGAGCAGGGATGATCTTTAGTGTCTTTTAGTGCAGTTTGTGTCAAGTTTAACAGTAACGTTCCAACATTTCAAAAATTATTTTTCTCTTTGCAGGGAGTATAAAAAGGTTTATTTTTTTTATAAAAAGCTGGTTCAGCAAGGTTAAACATGGTAAAGTAAGTGAAAGACCTAGTTGGCACAGATGAGAATTGTTGCCACCATCTTGGTAGGTGCTAATTTATTATTAGTTATTTAGATTATGGATTTAAGGAAAAAAACTAAAATTGTCCAAAGAATGTGTTGGTATTAATTATCAAAACCTGAATTTCAGAGATGGTTGTAGTACGTTTATCTTTTTTTCTTTGAAAATACTAGTTTAGTATATTGTATTATTGTACCAGACATCACTGATGTCTTTTAACAAGACTGTTTTAATAAACTAGCTGGAAATATATCAGAAATAGTAACATATTTTCTTAAATAATAGCCTTTAATCTACAAACCTTACCTATTTCATAAGTAAAAGATATATACTAAAAGTTAGTAATTAGTGTATAAGCTAGATAAAAGCTCAGTAATTGATGTCTAAATAGTTAAGTGCATGCTTTCTATCCATTCATTTTCTTTACCTACTTTTTTCTTTCCAAGTCACAGGGAGCTGGCGCCCACCTCCAGCAGTCACAGTGAGGGGTGGGAAACACCCTGTACAGATGGAAAAATTGTATTCCCCAAATGCATTGCACTAAACGCACCTTCAAAACAGTGTTTTTGGATTTAATCGCCAGAAAGACACAAAACCTCCCGCTTTTTGCCAACGTCACGACATGCTGGCTCGTTTAGCCTGTGTCCGTCATATTGTTTTCTGCGTTGTAGCGTGATTAAACAGTCAAACATGACAGCTTTCAACTTGCTTTTCAACTTTCCGCAGATCACGTTTCACTTGAACAGATTATTATAACTAAATCAGCTCTTCCCGCCTGATCCCCCTCATAAAGCCTCTCTGATAGGATCACTCACACAGCTTAGCCCCTTCAAGACAACTTATCTGATTTCACACAATTAGATACTGGGTCAGTGTGGTATAAGGTGTCACTTGTCAATGTTTCTATCTAATCTGGAATCCAGTAAATGTCTGCAGAAAAAGACAGACATGTAGAGTCCATGCATGTCAAAATGTAAGGTGTGTACTTTAAATAAAGACAGAGGGAAACATCAGAGAACACCAGTTATGATTAAGTGCTGTGGGACTGCATGTTTTTTCTAATACAACATTAAGTATTTAAATCTACTTTACATGTTTTCTACAGCTATGTTTGATCAGTAATTAAGTTATTTTTATTGATACCAGCATGTTTAATCTAGTTCATCCAGATGCAGCTCACATCAAACAAAGGCTTACTTCACTAATATGGAGAAGTGTTTGAGGCCTGTGCAGAAAGGAGAAGGACAGTCTGCCTCAGTGGGTCAATATTTGAGAGAGCTTTATGAAATAAGCTTGTTTATGATAGTCAGGCGATGAGGAAGGTGCAGAATGGCGATGAGGACAATAAAGTTAGAGGCAGAAATGTTCAACAGGGTTTATAACAAAATATATATATGTGGTTTTATTTCACCATCTTAAGGATCTACTATAATTAAATGTGAGGAGAAGATGTACAAACATGAAACAAGAGCATGAGGTTAGTAAAAATAAGTTTTCATAGAGATAAATACATGGCAGGCCCATGTAAACAATTAGTTTTCACTTGGATACTACTTTGAATAAAGAGGCCTGACAGTCTGTCTCCTGAGGGGCTGGGGTTATGTTATCCTGACGAGAATCACAATGCAAAAACGCAAAGGTAAACAAGGAGTGGCTGTTGCTTAGGAACACGCAGAGGGAGAGGGTTGTAAAGTAGGCCCTGTGGTACAAGAAAAACAGAGCAGGTGGGCCTCATTCAGCTCAGTAAAGGACGATTATGAGGACATGCAGAAACAGATGAGAGGGTGGATTTTAAAACCCTTTCTACGAGCACACTACTGTTTTTCTGGATGGAGTCCAAAATGAATTTTTTTGGAACTGTTTCGCATTTCCATGAAAGTATTTGTATTTGAAACACTGTGCCGCACTGTGCAAAAAGTTTAGAATGCACCAGGATCATCCACAACTACTTTCACTGTACGAACTGGAGAAATAGCGTGAGGGGCTGCAGAAGCTGGGTGGTCAGTGAAGCTGCAGGTTTAAGCCCATCAGGAAGGGCATCCGGCACAAAACAATTGGCAAATCTTTCTTGCAAGTTTGCTCGTTAAGGCAACCAATAAAGAAGAAAGCAATCAAAAAAACTCAAAAGATAGTGTAAAATTAAATAAAACATAAATTATTGCATCATATTCTTTTTGCAAAATACAATAAACAAAACATACAACGTCAAGTGAGCTATCTAACAGAATTATGTTGTGCTAAGCTAACTAGCTGCAAAAAACAAAAAAGATTAATTATTTTACTGTACATGAAACAGTGAAGCAGTGAAAAACTAAAATGATTAATGAATTTTTATATGGATTTTCTCCATGGGAAAATGGATGAATTGATTACCTTTTAATAAATCAAGTTTTGGGGATGCAAGCATTAACATAAAGGATATATTTACATAAAAAGGAATGATGGAGAAAAATCTATGGATTATGCTTAAGCTGTTGCAAATATTCACAAACACCATCATGCATGCTAACTGCTATTCTAAGGCAACTTGAAGCTAAATTTAAAAAAAGCTGCAAGTCTCTCACATTGTAGAGATTAACAGAAAAAGCTAATTAAAATAAAAAAGTGCCACTGAAACAGAAAAAAATGAAGGTCAGGAATAAAAATGAACCAGTTAATAAATCGTACTACCAGCTGTATTAACTGAAAATTTTCCACTCAAATGTTTAGTTCATAATTTGAGCGCAGGATTCATGGGCATTGCTAGTTTTCCAGATGGGAATCAGCTGCGGACGCTTCCAGACACAGACACCACTGCAGCTGGGTGTCTGGAACAAAAAAAAAAAAAAAAAAAGAAAACTCTGAAAAACCATGTGGGAAATCAATTTCCTTTTGTGCCTGGATCCGAGTGGCTCTTCGTGCCGAGAGATGCAACATTCTGTTTGAATTAGCATGCGAGAGCTGGCAGAGGACACAAACTAAAACTTACTGTGTCAGTGTTATGCTCACATGCACATCATGCAAAGGGAGAAGATTCCTGCTTGATGTGACCTCATGCAGGGTGGGACCCATAATAACTGGAAAAAATAACACTAAACCCATGAATGTACTTTCAGGCCACTCTAATATGCAGCAACAAAAAAACAAAAAACCCATAACTGTCAGCCAGAAGAGATATAAATGCATCATGTTTCTGTGTTTACAATTCAGTCACAAATGACTGTGTTTCAGCTGAAAACAGAGCCCAGCAGAGAGCTGTAATGGAATTTTTTATGATGTTCTGCATGCTGCGTTTATCTAACATGAAATAAACTTGAGTCTCAAACCTGCCTACACCACCCACACAAAGGCTGTGAACAACTTTTGATAGATAAATTTGTCAATAAATAGGATTTCTGTGTAGGTGAAATCTACAAATACCATTGCATTCATTCATCCATCTTAAATCCATCATCTGCTTGTTCCAGAATCAGGTCGGGGGGCAGCAGCTTGATCAGGGAGGCCCAGACGTCTCTTTTTGCAACCGTCTCTTCCAGTTCTTCGAGGATTCCAAGATGTTCTCAGGCCAGCACATAGACACAGAAGTCTCTCACATCTCGTCACAATTTGATTAAATCAGTAGACATAAAAGAAGTAGTTGTATAAGCTGTAGAGGGGAATTTGTCTGCGCCGTATAAATACTGTGATTTATAAACAAAAGCTGAAGTTTTACTCAACATTTGTTTCCCCCCTTTAGTATTTTTCTGTGTACACTGGCAAAAATGTACTGAGATCCTTAGTTTGGCTAAAACTAACAGAACTGCAAATGTAAACACGTGTGTGGATGCTGATTCAGCATTTACACACTTATATTCCTGCATTTTATTTGTCAATGTGATTTTTGCAAACTAACTACCAGTACTTCTACTTAAGCCATTCAGCTGTTATTCTGCTAGACTTGTGTTGCTTTTGGATTTTCCTTAGCCTTTTGGCACTTTTAGCTAATGCTTGCTTTTTTAGCTAGCTCAGTTTTTATGTATAATTTCAAATTTTATAAATAATTACAATTAGTAAAAGCTGAAAAGTAAACCTAGAAGAGTGAGAGATAAATTACTTCCCCATAAATGTGGGAACTACTGTAAAGTGCAGAATCCAAACGACAGATCTTTCAAATTGTATCTGAATTCTGAGGTACTTTCCAGAATTAGGCAGGACACTTAGTGTCACAATAATTCACTGCAGCAAAGTCACAAGAACAAAGAAACTTTGACCAGAGTGGAACATTACGTAATCAGGTCAGGCACCAAAAAGGTGTGACCTGATATTCCACATATTATCATTCGTATGCTCATTTTCTTTCCATGTCTTTGTCTTAAAAATACAATGCTCAACAAATTCAGCTCCATTGATGCAGTTAAAACACACCTCCTCAGACAAAAAGTCGTAATTACACACAAAAAGAAGTACAGCCCGAGTTGAGGCATCTCTCTGGATATAGGATGATAAATATACAAGGCATTCCAGTCAGTTCTGATTCCAAGATATTAGATATTTTTAAATTAGTTTGTTCAGCATTATTATAAATCTTCCACCAATGTAAAAATAAAAAATAGCTGAAAAAGATCTAATGTTTTACATCCCATGATAATAGCTAAATATGATTCTATTTAAAAAAATTCCTTGTGTACATTTATTTATTGTTTTATTTGAGTTGTATGCTCCACTTTGTGGCTTTCATTCATTATTGTCCACCACTAAAAGGCAGGAGATGTTTTTTTTTTTTTTACTTTGAGTGTGTTTTACAGATTTTAAGCTAAAGTTTAGTGTGATAGTAGCTGTGAGCAGAACTTATATTCTAAGCATGGGACACTGGACAAAATTATTTTCAGTCATTTCTCAACGTAAAATGATCTTAATGCTGCAGGGGAGATGTAGTTCTTCAAAGGAATTTTACATCTTTATTGATTTTACTTTTTTTAAATAACACATTATTTTACTGTAAAGTGATCAGATACTTTATTATTTAAAACAGGACCGGAAATAAAGATGAGCTTTTTTTTACTTTCCAGAAAATAAGCCTGAAGTCAAAGATTTAAGATGAAAAAATATATTCACCATTGCTTCTTGAAAACGAGTCAGAAACCATGACATAATGCAGGACTGAAATAAAGCTATCTGGATTAAAGAGAAAAAAAATATCTCCACATGTGATAATCACAACGCCTGTAGAAGAGAGAAACAAGCAGCCAGTCTCAGCACGCTCAAAGTATGAGGGTTGCAACATCGAGACAATTGCTCAACATCACTGTATTTATCAAAGGAGGGTTTCCTGAGTACCTGATGCATAAATGCACAACAGGCCCGAAGAAGAAATCCAGAGTGTGCCTTGCTCAGTGGCACCATAGTTAACAAAGCAGAGGAGAGAGTTACACATTAACTTTCCCCACCCAGATTTTCCCAGCTCGTCACAGGAATTCAAACTTCCCGTCACAAGTTCTCTCTCTCTCTCTCAGCAACCTTTGGGCTTCCATCCATTCCTGACAGAAAGTAACGCCGCTTTGAAAACAGAAACTTTCATGGAAAAATGTTAGAAACCCAAGCAGTAGGGTTTATTAAAACAAGTGACCCTTTGAAAATAAAGATGTGTATCAATGTGTTTTACTATGAGTCCAGTGGTTTTCAGCAGCTGCCTCAGTAATGGGACAAATCAGAGGTAGTGGTAAAGAGGAGTTACTGGACAACAACAGCTAAAACAAAAGAAGTCTTATTTTTATTACAAAAACACAACCACAGGGAAATAATTCTAACATAACCAACATGTTATGACTAGGAACCTATTTGATTAAACTAATCATGGAAATAATGGTATAATTGTAGTTTCAGTTCCGTTCAGCTCATCATCACTGACATCAACTCTGGATAAAATTCCTAATCTTTTTACAACATTGTGCCAAGTAAGTAAACGTTTTAAGCTACTAAGCTTTTCTATTTTAAACTTTTAAACCATTCACACATTCTTTGAAGCCCAAACATCCCCACCCCACACACCTGAAGTGAAACAGATCAAAAATGTCTTCAATAACTTGAGTCTGAGGTCTTTACAAAGCCCCTGCAAACACACAACCAACAGGGTCTAAAATGATGTGTTAGAAGTCCATGACACCATCAGAACACCAGCTGTGGTTCTTCTTGCTGGTCAGAGGCAAGAAGGCATAAAAAAGAAGCTAAAATATTGAGCAGTTGGTTGATGCGCTACTTTGCTACCACATTAAAGCTTCAATCTTTTAAAGTGGGGTTCTGTGGAAAGGGTTTTAATAATTAACATCTTACCTGTCGTAGATAGCTCTTTATATGACCTCAGTTTGGAGAAACAAGAGTTTATTTCTTACACATTTGACAAGCTAAGGGCTAGCCTGAGCTGGGTCAGGACCAAAACCAACTGCTGCCATCTTAAAACAGCTCCGATCTCATATAGTGGTTCATGCAAACGCTTTTGTTAAATATAATTTTATGCCGTGTTCAGTTTCACATCACACAGTTATTTACAACAGATTCTGTTTTTGGACAGTAAAAAATAGCAGCAGCGGCAGGTTGCTGTAGCACTTCCAGCAAAGATCATTTCCAAGAACATCATTGTGAGACACTGGAATGTAAAGGATAGGTAGTCTATTTCTCCAAACTGAGGTCATTCAAAACAGCATCTACAACAGGTAAGATATTAATATTTTATAGCTTTTCAAAAGATTTAACACTAAACATAACTAAGGCTTGTTTCTAGCCATTATTAGTAGACTGTTAGTGAACAAACATCCCTGCATTTTCTGTTGAATATGGGAAACTCATGTAGGTCTGTGTCAAAGGAAAATAAACATTTCAAAACATGTACCAGAACCAAAAAATGAGTGGGCCCTCCATTTTTATTTATTTATTTTTTACAACTGTGTCTCAGCATACCAAAGCTGTAGTAATATACCAAACTCCGCCTTCTCTCGCTTCTGTCATGCCATTTTCTTGCAATGTCTCAGTCATCTTACCCAAGCCTAATAATCTAATTACAGGCTAAGACTTGTTGACTTTAGATGGAAAGAAGGGCCAACCTGAAACTGCCATCCAGTCTTAAACAGCAGCTACAGTTCATTCACTGAGCCATGAGGGCCTCATTTACAATACAAATCAGGGTGGGAAAAAGAGGAGAAATTTAGGGCAAATGCAAACTCATATCTGAACAACAGAGTCTTTCTCTGACTGCGTCACGTGTTGATGCTGAAGGTGAAAACACAGATATTCATGTTCATTCTGAGTGGAAGTAATGAGCATCAAAAAGCAGTTCAGCAACTAACTCTAGAGAGGCGTTTTAAAAAAAAAAAAAAAAAGTCACTAATGATGAGAGAATTCATTAATTCTTCTACTG
>JARVJO010000269.1:8784261-8814030 GCA_031762555.1 Cynodonichthys magdalenae
TTAATTTTTAAAAAACAAAAAAAAAAAAAAAAAAAAAAAAAAAAATAGAGAGGCGTTTTATTTGGTATATTTTGAAATGATGTAAACACCTCTAAATGCCAAACTGATTAAATCCATGGCTTATTTTGCTAATAAATAAATTCAAAAAGGCTGACAAATGTTGGAGGCAAATGTTCAACACTGGCAAGGGGAAAAAAAAAAAAAAAAAAAGATTTCGGAGTACAAACTGTCTTACGGTTCAAACACTTAACACGTTTTTTTTTTTTGTAAAACAGTTTGCACACTGTGTTTTTTTGTGGTCCACAAAGTGCAGACTCCATTTCTGGTGAAACAGGAAGCATGCTTTTATCTCTGCTGCACTGAGCAACTTTTAGAAACAAGTGCTCAACAACTTTAAGCAGAAACATTTATTTACAGAGAGGCGTTAAAAGAAGAAATAAAAAACGTTAAGAAAAGTCCATGAAAGTGAACTTAAACTACGTCAGATTCAAACTATCCATGGAGGATAAATGATTTTTCTACAGTTCTAGCTGAGCAGCATTCTATTCTGGAGAAGTGAGAATTTGATGCATGAACAACTGCATGGATGACTTCATACACAGAGGTGGCGCTGAAAGCATGAACGACAAGGCGACTTTTGCCCCAAAATACATGTAGAAATTCACAGATTAAAAACGACAGCATAGCATCTGGTTGGCAATTACAGATCAAAATCCACACAGTGTATAATTGCTGATTACCACACCATGAAAAACACATGTGAGTTTGGGCCAGCGGTTTGCAAAACTGTTCCCGCCCTTGTTTCAACACCCCTTATAAGGCAACACTTTGTAAAAGAAATGCAGCGGACAGATGCAACAGTGAAAGAATTGTTTCAATCTTTTCTAAACGAACAGGTGCAAAAGTCAAACTCATACATTTATTTCATGAACTGTCAAAATGTCATTGAAATAAACTGGTATAATTCTTTCAAACTAAGCTGCCGTGATAATAAAATGTTCAATATTGTTTTATGTCACTGTTAAGGAGATTGAATATAGAATTTGGGCTGGAAAAAGTGAGATGTGGGAGAAAATACGCATCAGTTGAACTGGAACAACTTGTTAAAAGCGCCATTTAGAAACCTTTGATCTGACAAGGTGTGTTACAGTAAAGGCAATGAAGTCAAAGAAGCACATTATGTCAACATGTCACCTGTCTACGTTGGCACAGTTCCACAAACATACATTAGTGCTAAGTTAAAACTATTTTTAGGTAATTGTTTCACCATCACCACCAAAACTATCAAAGAAGCAAAAAGTTAGGAGAAAATTTCAACACTGACCTCAAAGACTCAGGATTCGGATGACAAGAAGATCCATTTTGGCAATCGAACACGTCTCGATCACAGCAAGCATTGAAAATAAAAGACAACAACAAAAGGTGAAACTGAGATAATCCAAGATGTGTTCGGATGAGGAGAACGGTGCCTAAAAGATGAGAACTGGGCCAGAGCCACACCGCTATCTCACAGTGACAAAACAAAATTGAACAAGAAGGGGAGGAAGAAGAAAAAAAAACAAGACAATGCAATGGCTGCTGTTTGAAACAGAAAAAGGAGAAGTGTAGTGAAGCAACTTGTCCTCTCCCTATGAGTCACGCAGCGCTGTCGCCATTGGTAGAAGAAGCCTGAGGCACTGTGCCTCCACCTGGCCAATCAGCGGCGGCTATGCAAATCCTTTCAGGTGAGCGGTGCTTGTGCAGCGATTGGACCGACTGCGCCGAGGGGGGAGGGAAGAGCGGAGAGGGCCGACGAGAAGGCCACACCTAGAACGGCCTGAAAGGTGATCAACGGGTTTCTCCTGCAGGGGCAGAGGAGGCGTAGGTAAACAGCTCAACAGGTATGCACCCACTGTAGACTTTGACCAAACAATAAGGGTCAGGCATGGTGATTAAAATCTGTATGGCAGCTCAGAGATAAAGTTCACATCTTTTTTTGTGTCCCATACTGAGTCTTTTAACGGTTTCGGTTACACAGTTAAGTGACTTACTGGGAAAGATTTGTTCTACCTGCTGTAATATGGATCATAAAAACAGACATTGGAAAGTAAAAACATTCCAAATGATAAAACTGACTACATTTAGGTATTAAAAATGGCCTCAATTACTTGTTTTCTCCTCATCTTCCTCTACATTTTCATCATTTTCACAAATAAAATATGTATCTAAGATGTCCTGATGCATCTCAGTAAGATGTTACATTCAAAGTATTATCGCCTGCCACCAAAAGCCGCATGTTTTAGCCTGTGTCTGTTTGCAAACCATGAATTTTTACAGAAAATAAATCGTGGATTTACCTGTAAGACTAAACAACTTTGTATAACTGTATTTTCAAGGTTATAACCTCCTAATTTCTCAACATAAGATGATCTGACAGTCAGCGGACAGTCTGAAAGGCGGAATGAGCATTCCTTCAAGAACTGCTGGGCCTTTTCTAAAAATAAGCAGCGAGTATCAGAATTTAGAGAGAACTGCATCTTGTTGAGCCGACGTTGATATGGTGGAGACACGATAAGAATCTTTATCAGAAATGACTCTTAAGCAAACAGGAAGCGGTGGTCTGTGGTGACTGTGAGCTCTCAGTGTCTTCACACTATGCACAAATTTATACACATTTTTCATTTAAAAGCCTCTAGTACTATATTTAACAGAGCCAAAAGCTAACTTACTTGAATGTCATTTAACAATAACAAAAGAGCACAGATATTAACTTTTAAAAACAACAAAAAAAAGAAGTCACTTTCAACATGTGAAGGGTCAGTTCGTCATGGACGCACAAATCAGCCCCTTAATCTTCATAAATGTTTTGATCGTTGCATCACTTCTTCTCAGCTTCTTTTCAATCCACTTCAACTTCAAGTCAAAAGCAGCTGTTAGTTTCCGAGCGAATTAATAGCCCTGCCGTGAGGGAAAGTTACACCAGACTAGCTCCATTTATCAGCCGTCTTTGGAAATACTGTCCACAACCCCAAAGCTTTGAAGGAAACTATTTGCTGCTTGCGATATAAACTCCTTAAGTTGATGCACTGCAGCATTAATTTCAACATCCCAGAACACACAGAAAGAGTCTAATTTTATTGCTATTTGATTAATTACTGTCCGTGGTTTAACAAAAAAAGAGAGGAGGCACGTTTTTTTTTTTTTTTGTCTCTGTAAATATTAGAGGTGCGCTGAATCAGTTCTGATATGTGCTCTGGGAATATGAGACAATTAAAAGAGTACAGCTGGAGATTAAATATCCAGTCAGACACAGACTGCTGGCAGAAAAACAAGCATCTAAAGTACCTAAGCTCACACTGTTGACCAAACTCAGGATATTTTTAACAAGTTTGATAATCGCTTAAGTTGTTTCACTGACAGAACAACTTTGAAGAGAGTAAATAATAGATGATGACTTCATCCTGAAGTAAATATTAGAAAGTATACATTTTCCCACAGGCGCCACCTAGTTTCATCTGAATCAAACAGGAACTTGTAGTTTTAGTTTAAAGAAACTATAAGGAAAGCAGCAGAGGAACTGCAGCACATTTATGAACTATGTGGCTTTTCAAGGCTTCAGTAATTTGGTGGAGGCCCTCTGCCCGCTCAGAAAATACCATTTAGTTTTAGTTAAGGGTCACATTAACAGAAGCCCCAATTATTTAGAGAAAACTAATCAGTATTCGGTGGCACGGTGGCTCAGTTGGTAGAGCTGTTGCCTCTCAGCAAAAAGGTCATTGGATCAAATCCCAGCCCAGGACCTTTCTGAGTAGAGTTTGCATGTTCTCTCCATGCATGTGTGGGTTTTCTCCGGGTACACCAGTTTCCTCCTACAGATCAAAAACATGAATGTTAAGCTAATTAGCAACTCTAAATTGAAAACTCCACACAGCACAATATTATCTACACCCTCAATCCCACTGAGTTCTGAGTTTTCATTTAACACAATTAGGCTGGATTGTCTCAGAAATTATTGCGATAAACAATAATATTGTTTGAAGACCATTTTAAGCTAATATAATGATAATAAAGTAAAATGCAAGTACATCCTCTCAAACATCAATAAACCTTAACTTCTAAAGAACATTTAACACTGGAACCAGAAGACATTTAAAATATCCAAATCTAATAAACAAAATAACCAAAAACCAAAACATAAGATGGACTCTCAGTCTCAAACAAAAAAACGCACTTGAATGAAAACCAAACAACAAAAAACAATAAGATGGAAATAAAAACACACAACCGAAACAATAAATAAAATGGATTATGAAATACGTAAATAAAATTTTCCTTAAAATGTACAGGAATACAAAAAAGAACAAACAAGGAGGCAAATGGAAATTATCAACCTAATTTAAATTTAGTTTATCGTGTAATTAATTCATTTATTTCTTATTGCAATAGGCTTAAACACAATCTAAATCACTATGCTATGTTAGCTTTTACATCCACATACTGTTTGGGGAGGTGACTGACATCTACAGACCCAAATTTGAACTGAACTGCACAAAATTTTAAACACGTGAATAATTTATTATGGTGTATTTCCTCTAAAGAACACAGAAAAACAACAAATGTCTATTCTATAAGCAGTTTACTGTGTTTCAAATGATCTTTTCCAACACCAAACACAAACTCACCATCTGCACAACAAATCGGCTCCATACTGAACGCTGGGGAAAAGCAATAAAAGTGAGGATCTTCAGACTGTTTTTTGCCTGCAGACATGTCAGTGGGATAGAATGAAATGAAACCTCTGTGTGAAAACACAAAAAGCCTCGTATCACAAAGTACATCTGTTCATTCCTGCCATGAATGTGTAGAAAACAGAGCAGACAAAATTACACCTTGATGCGTGATCAGTGCAGAGACATGCAGTATCTGAAAGGACACACCTGTCCTCTTCTGCCTAAGAATGAAAAAGAGGTCACTTCATCGTGTCACATGCCTGCTTTGAATAACAACAAACAGAAGAACGCCTCAAAGCCCACCTTTTATGGGACGTGGCCCCCATTGAAGCCCAACTGGGGAAACCAGATTACTAATCATATATTGTTTTTCTGGAGTGACTACCAAATTATTTTTTCTTTTTGATCAATGGTCTTTGTTGATTCAAACAACTTTTTTTGAACTCATCACTTTCTGATAGTGACTGAAAATAATCTAAAAAACATCCGATTCTTCTCTACAGTCTGTGTTGTAAGCCATCGTAGCAATGTTGTTCACATTCCCCTTTGACATCACTTCCTGTTACTTCACACGCAAATTCATCTTAGCAGCATGAATTGTTTTTTGCAACATGTTATCAAAGTTATCTTTCAAAACTTGAATTCAAATTTATTACAAAAATTAGATGTCACAGTCACTTTAAGACAATTAACCTCACCAAGCTGGGAAAAGCTCATCCAAGAGAACACCCATCAGGTTTGAATTATAATAAAAAACTGAAGGTAAATAAGGTCATAAAACAGTTATTTCAAACACCAGCTGGTTTGGGGTCGGATTGTTGTTTTAACAGAGTGGTTTGTTCAACACATTCACAGCTTGTGGTATCATCACTCTTGGACGGTGACTATCTCAAATTTAGCAATGACCTAGGATGATTCACCGCGACGATAGCAGCACAGACCTAACAATAAGTTTGGTGTGTGAACAGCTAGAGAGAAAACATGTTCAATATGCAACAACTCAGACTACTGAATCTAAAGGATTCATTAGCACCTCGGAGTAGAAATCCCACGCTGGACAAAGAGGGAACTGTAGTGTTCGGTTTATCCGACTGTACTTACACCAATAAATATCAAACCTGGAACATACAGTGAGCATAAAGACCTCTGTTTCAGTGTGTCGGCTTTGAAAACAGGCAGGAAGCAGTCAAATTTAGCTTTGACAAAATTAATAATTGTTTTTGAAATGTCTTTTGTGATCAATATTTGTCTTTAAAGTTAATCATGTAAGGATTTGTACACAATTATATCAAATGCCAGAACCTTAGTGTCATCTTTATAAAAGATATGTGAAGATACGTAAAGTTCTGTGAATGTTTTGGGGAGTTTTCCAAATATCCCGGAGGACAGTAAATATTTGAAAATACAACAAACTGTAGTTTTCTAGACAGGGTTTAGATCGATCAGTAATATTAGCTTTCCTCTCCCTGAGCCACATTCAAACATGCAGACAGCATCTCATTAAATATGAAACACAGAGAGCAGGCCAAGAATGCACATCATCTACATACGTCACACCTCTGCTGGCTATCTGAGCTGCCAATAATCAGATATGTTGGTTATGTTTTATACCTCACAATGTTGTCTCATACAAGCATGATAAACAATCACTCCATTTTTGATGGTCCATCTGTATCTCATCCACTGTTTCAGAACTACAAGCATGTTTTCACCAGCATGTGTCAATCAAACAAGCATTTCAACCCAGGAGCTCTTCATCTCTGGCTCATTATTAATAAAATGCCCTGGGATCCTTGGAGTATATTGTGCTATTACTCTGGGCCTTGATTATAATACCCACTGGCTGCATGTAGTTAAATAATTCAGTAATCCTGAGAACTGCCAGTCACTCTGAAATGAACCCAAAAGAGCTAAACTGAACCCAAAAGAACTAGAGCAGATGGAACTCATTATGAACTCTTTCAGTTCTTTTTCTGCTTGTGGAGTTATTTAAACTAAAAGTTAAAAAAGCTGATATCCTCAGATAAAGCTTGCTCTTTAAGTCCTGGAGACAATGGCTGAGCTGACGCATATAATACCTGATCAACCAGACCTCATTACCTGGAGCTGACATGAAAAATTATAGGCTGAAATGTGGTTATGCGCCAAAGATGCAGAGAAAGACAGTTTCTATTTTTGTGAGAAATTGCTTTCTGTGGTCGACCAACAGCAAGCTAGAACATTGCAAACTATAAGCCACTCCTTGATGCAATTACACAAATATCAGAGATGCAGCCCCTTGGACTGTGGGCCTGCACGGACCTCAGTAACACCGTAAGCATATCCAAGGTAATGAGGTTAACTCCTCTCATGTTGTCAACATGCGGCAAGAGCCAACAGAAAGTCATGCACTAAAGCTTGGTTGTGTGTGAAGTCAAACAGTTCATCCATCTTTTAGCTCAGGGCTGTAGGGGATGGAGCCAAATCTGGCTGACATGAGCAAGATATGGTGTAGTTTTGAGTAACAAGCTGTAGTTTTCTTAGTTTCTAAAATGTGTAAATAAACCAACCATAGTAACCATTATTAAAAAAAGCAACTACGCTCATTTTGTTTCAGTGCAATGTTCTGCTGGTAAAACTTGCATCTTGGCATTAACTCAAATATTACATTGGCGATAGTTACTCGTGTAAACAGCTTCCATAACCAAATCAGTTCTCTACAGTCGCAGAGCCCCCCCGTCACCGATGACATATGTTGCAAACAAAAAAAAATACTTCGAACATGAAAACAAGTCTGAGGCCTTCATTCAGCCTCCAAACATCCCAGATACCAATCGAATTTGGTCTGATGGCATCGGCAGGAAGTAAGGTTTTTATTTTATTGCAAAATTTTAAAACAAACAGAGCCTAGACTCATGGCAAACTGTGAGGCAGTCAGAAAAAAAACTATTTTTATGTCATGGATAAACAATTTTTTTATCTAAAAACTGAAACTTTCTAACTTTGTGGCTAGAGAATTGAAAAGTGATATAAAAAGAGACAAAACACATTTCTATGTAAAAAAAAAAATGTGAAAACATCATGAGGTAAATGTTTGAAAGTATTCTTTATAAAGTCATCTAAAAAAAAGCCCCAGCATGCCTACAAAATACACGCCTAAAGGCTTGCAGAAGCTGGCCAATCAGAGGAGGACAGGCCTTTCAGGGGGTGGGTCTTAAAGACACAGGAGCTACAGCAGGTTGTTTAAGATGATAAAATGACTGGTGGGTTATTTCAAACAATACATTTTTTAAAGATAAATTACACAAAACATCAGGTAAAGAAAACACAAGATTAGACACAGCTGTGACTTTAAAACCTTGTATTCCCAGAAGCAAAGCATTTCATCCACAGCTTTTCATGTCAGTTTTAAAGTACCTGTGACATAATTTTTTTAAATAAATATGAATGCAGTTTTTGAAAGAGAACACTGATAATATATTGGAAAAAAACAAGTCATGCTACTGAGATGAACAGTTGTTGAGATATTACATGTGCAGGAACAGGAAGTGATGTCAAAGGGGAATGTCTGAACATGAACAAAGCATCGCTACAGTGGCTAACAACGCAGAGTGTAGAGAAGAATCTGATGCTTCTTTAGATTAATTTGAAATCACTATCAGAGAGAGATGAAGAAGAGTCAGAGTTCAAATAATATTGTTTCAATAAAGACCAAGAAGTTCCTTTTATTAAAATGTTCCCCTTTGATGTCACTTCCTGTTTCACTTTGACTAAGCCAAGTTCTAAAGATGATATGCTAGTTATGTGACAAAATGGGTAAAATCACGTGTATTCCAAGTTTCTTAAATATGAAGTTGTTCTGTTTGACCTTTTGTATTTGAAGGATATGCAGGTCACAGGCACTTTAAACTAAGATTATTTTATAATGAAAAGTGACAAAGTTGTTCCCTTTTGGTCAAATTTTATAAATGATACTATGTTCAATCTCCTGCGAGATCTTGTGTCTGATTGAAGTATTTGTTGAAGATGACTCTAAGCTACTACCACACCAAATTTTAGCTGAATATTTGTAAAACTTGTCAGGTTTTAGCCCTTTTTGTGGTGACTAAGGTTGTTTAGGAGTGCTGACCATTTTGATGCAGATTGATTCCAAAAGTTAATCAGCGGAGTACATCTATTATCTTCTGAGAGTTTAAATTTTATTATTTTGATAAAGAGATAAAAGGTTGAATGCAACTTTGGAAGAGGTGGGGAGTAGCAAGTGATTGAGGTGGGGGGGGGGGGGCTCAGTTTGGCTTAAAAGTAAGAAAGGGGGGCTTTGAGGAAAATACCACCCTACTATTTGTTCAATAGAAATATATAAGAATTTAAAGAATTTGAACACATTCTCCATTCTTTTTCGGGGACAAAAAAGGAAAGTTCCCTCCATTTCGCAACCCAGACTTTGACTTTTTTGACATCATAACACCAACTGAAGTCATGTTTTCCTTCTGATTATTGCTAAAAATAGCTTGGATTACATCATGATGATACGCAGAAACATGGAGCAGTTAAGGCAAGATGACTCGTCCAAGTCACATGCTCCAGAGCCGGGCGGCAAGAGAGCAGAATGAGGTTGCAGGTGGAATTTCCCCTTGTCTCTCCTTACTCTCTGACGTCACATTCAGTCACAGCGGTTCACTGCTGCTTACTGCCAAGCAATCGAACATGTCTGACAAGCTGACAGTCAGGTGTGAAGAGCCAGCGTTGGTTAGTTAAACAACAGGGCACGGTTAAGGAACTTCAGAGAACATAACTTCCCCCTGCAAGCTCTTAACAGAAACCAGGCCAATTGGGGGGATGTTTGTTTTAAAGCATAAAAAAGGGAAGTTCAAGAGTTTTATTTCTCTTTTCACAAGTTACTTCCTGTCTTTCTGCAAATCATCTGAGGTTTCAGCCATCTCACATGGCTGTTTAGTCAAAGCATATGAACATTGCCATCTTGTGGTTATTTCCAAATGCTACTAATTTACACAGAATATTATATAAAGATGGCATCAGAAAATGGAAGTCATTACACATTTAAAGCCTGAAAAGCAAAGCTTAAGCTGAACGGATTTGTGCAGATAAAAGCCAGAACTCAGGGTCGGCCCTAGCCAATTTGGAGCCCTAGACAAGATTTCAAGTGATGCCCCTTGTACAGTTTTCTAAATCTCACTGCCAATTTACAAACATCAAAATTAAATTGTTTTGTCTTTGATATTATTTTATATTTATAAACGAGGTTGTCCAATTAAAATAGATAACAATACAATGCATTGGAAACAGAATACCAGAAGTCTACCACACCTGTTGGTGTTAATGAGCAGCTGTGGAGTGAAGTAGTTCTAGGGGGGTCAATGTGTACACTCCTGCATAATATTTTGTAAAAGATCTACTCAAAGCTCTGCATTTTCCAGCCATTTGAAGAGCATTTTACTAAACTCTTGGGATTAGTAAAACAGCATAAAATTAGTATTTTATTAAGGCAGAACACTGTAAACCAGACTTTAATCTGAACTTTATCTGAGATCATAAGTGAAACTTCCATTATCCGTTTTCTTTTTACACACCGAGCATCAGTAGTTAGTCTTAACAGCATTATATGATACTTTTATCACAAAACATCCTCTGAACTATATAACACCTCACATGGTAACAAACCAGGCTGAGAAATCCATAGAACAAGTTACTAACATAAATCTGAGTAACTAGTGATTATTGCACAGACTAAATCAACCATTTGTCCCTCATTTATGGCGCCCCTTAGATGGACGGCGCACTTAGCATTTGCCTGTACTGCCTATGCCATAGGCCGGCCCTGCCAAAAGTCAAAATTAAATCTCTCATTTCACCGAGTGCATGAAAAGGAAAGCTGACTTGTTTTTAAAGATTACCACACGTGCGAAGTTGCAAAAGGAAGAGAAAAAAGCTGTAGTAATCCCTGTCTTGCAAAGCTTCTCTGAAAGCTTTTGTGAAACTGGAGTGCTGCTTTCTGCAAAGGATAAAAGCCCAGTTCTTCTTTTTGTAAAGCCAAATCAATATCAAGGCCCATTAACGGAGGCGAGTACATCTTCAGAAAGATGGAGGTATCTAATATCTAAGGAGCCCTTCAACCACAAAAATAAAAAAGTGGGGGAAGAACCACAGCTCCTCTGCAGCCGTCCTTGGTCATCATCACACCCCTCAGCTGTTCTGACTGCTGACGATGACAAGATAGTCACAGGATAAGGAGCGGGAACTGCTCCAGCCTGAACACATACAAAAGCCTTGAATCAGCTTTTGCTCATTTCAAGATATCAAAGCAGAAAGGAGGCTGATATGTGGGAGGGAGCATAGCAAAATGTTCCTAAAACAAAACAGGCAAGATGACTCCACATTAGCGTGTACTTGGAAAGTCTTGCTCTGGATAACTGTTTTCCATGGACTTAAGTTTCCAATTATCCACCAGCTTGTGTCAGTGTTCCCACCACGGGACGACTTCAGAAAAATGGGAGGGTCTGTTTAGGGTTGGTGGGTCTAGCTGGTCCTCTCTCTAGTGGGACTGACAAACGAACATCTTGCAATTCTCCCCTTTCCCTCTGCGTCACCTCCGCCTGCTCTGAAGTGAGCAACTGTGGCTGACCAATGAGGCTGTGTTTGTCCGTCCCAGGGTACAAGCATCTCAGCCCCAAAAATGTAAACATCTGGCAAACATTTAGACTCCCCACAGATTAGGGTGGATAAGCAGCCTTAAAACTACAGGCTTATAGTTGTAGAAATCATCAACACTCATTTATACTGGTTCTCAGCAAGAGCCAAATAAATCCATGATCCTCGTTCTCTCCCATTTTCTAGTCAATATTTTCAGCCAGAGGCCTTTTAATGGAATGAGCAGCACAATGTGTGTCATCCTACAACAGCCTTTTTCCTTAATTCTAGGAAAAATTAAGAATATATAATCAGGGTGACCTTAACTTGATTGTTTACATCATGAGTCATATAATATTCATTTGTAGGGAAAAGTACAAGATGTACAAGTTTGCATATTGCTTGGAGACTCTTTCTAGTTAAAATATAAAAAAAGGAAAATTAACCTGGGGTCAACATGACATTTTTCACATAATCTTAAAATGAAAGTGATATTCTTCTTGAAACTATTATATAAACTACTGCACTGTTGTTGTTGTTTTGTTTGTTTGTTTTCATTCTCATATTATCAGTCACATGTCAGCTAAATAACAGAAAGGCACTCTTGTCACAGAGTACAGTGGTGGTTGGATTTTAGTCATATTTCTAAATTAGGATAAACTTTAGCGTGTTTAAGTGGATTCTAAGGCATCTGATGCACTAACTGTTCCAACATGTTCAACTGTTTTAGATCCCAATCTGCTACAAGTCTTGAAATTTCACCTAAAATTCATATTAAAAGGGGGGGAAATGCACTATCCAAACAAAAATGAAAACAAACAGCTATGAAGAGTTTAAAGTGAACTTACCCTGTTGGAAGGTGTCATCAGTGAAGCATGTTTGGTGGCTTTACTGATAATTTTTGGTGAAACCAGGCGACGTTACAACACATAATGGTCCTCGGTTTTTGGGAGTTGGGAGGCTGTAACGGTGCTAAAAAGCTACATCATCTCACAGACCGTCACATTACCCTCCTGCCACTGCTTTAATCGTCTGTTTCCTGACACAAGGTCGCAGTTTTCTCCAACAGAGGCTGCTGACGCGTGGGGAATTCCTGGCAGTCACATTTTCCTGGGAAATAATAATCGGGCCAAAGTTTGGTGGTATAAAACCCTGGTAAGATGTCGAAGATTCAGCGGCAGGTTTTCACAGCTGAGGGACAAAATCCATCGCGGTAACAACGCGGTAAAACTAAAAGTTGCAATTGTGATTTTTGCGTAAACTAACTGACACAAAATAAATTCTACGCAATTGTCCAAACGTTAAACAAACTTTTTGGTTGTTACTCACTCACAGGTGCACCTTAAATGCTGGCTCAAGCCCCCGTTTTTGGCGATAATAAGTTGCAGACCAAAAAAATGTTGGTTGTGTTGTGTAAGCACGTTTCGCCTGCATCAACTATCCTGACTCAGTTAAGCAATGGGAGATTCAAGTAATGGGTATCTTCCGGGAACGTTCAGCCTCTTCTGAGATGCGACAGTAATTCCTCAACGGGCGGGGTCTATTATGTATTCCAGGGAAAACAATAAAATGCCTCATACCAAAAGCAGATATTACAGGCAGTTGTGTTGACGTACTGTTATTGAAAGATCAAAGAATTCGCCTATAATGACAAAACACGAAATGGAAAAAGTAGTTCCCATACCGGGAGTCGAACCCGGGCCGCCTGGGTGAAAACCAGGAATCCTAACCGCTAGACCATATGGGATTGATGTGCACTCTCCCACACTTTCAACCTTGTCTGATAAATAAAACTTCCGCGATCCCCCGATTTCTGTTGCATTTATTGTGTTGCTCGTGCATCTTTAAGCCTTATTGTGTATATTTGCAATGCCCTACTTGCGATGTCTTTCTTTGACAATCGAAATCTAGAGACTGCACCATCTTGTGGCGTTGCGGTGGTATTGGTACCAGAAAGTACTTTGTGTAAGAACGGTTTCGTTGTTTGACTACATAGAAAATAATAAATAGTAATATTAATATAAATATGTCAAATATATAATTACAAACGAGGATGATAACGATAAAAGTAGCCGATTCGTTAGCTCTTACCAAATAACCGAAATATGGGTGCAAACATATGACGTAAATAATTTCGAAGAACCCAAGCGGAAGAATAGGGTGCATAACTCAATGTAATAAATTCTCCAGCTACATTCATAGGGATTTGATCATTTAATTTATGTTGATATTTTAATACTGAATTTTTATTTATTTTACAAGCTTGTAATTTTGTTGTTATATAAACCCCAAAATCTTAAAGATACTCGACGACCTCCCCCCTTTTTTCTGGTGTAAGTGGTAGCGCCTACAGACACGGGGAAGCCAAGTATTTGTCAAACTAGTAGCGATCGTTTGCTGGCTAGCTAGGTGTTGGGAACATTTAATATTACCAGTATATATTTTTACTTTTATTGGAGCCGCTAAAGTGTTTGAGTATAATTTAGTTGTATGTGTTAAAATATGTCAACTCCAGCAAGACGACGTTTAATGAGAGACTTTAAACGGTAAGTAAAGGGAAACATCAGAGCTAACTATTGCTAACATCCCGAAGCTAGTTTGTTACCGTTCAAATGGCAATATTAAACACCACAGAGCCTTAACGTCAATTTAATTAATAAGGTTTAGCTAAGTGGGCCTTAATGTTATTTCTGTTTCGATTTTAATCTGTATAGCGCCTTCTGATTTTAAAGTTTTAATAGGTTGAGTAATCTGACATGTCGCTGCTACCGGCGTAGAAACAAGTCGGAAGTTACAGCGATTTGGTTTTGTAACTCAGGATCGCTGATCGCTTTATACGTTTTAAATAAACTATATGATTTGGGGGGTAAAACTAATTATGGCTTTAATCATATGTGAGTTCTGAAGACTTAACAGATGTAGTTTAAATCTGTGGGCAGATGGCCCCTTGAGAAGGTTCCGGCAGGTTAGTCGGAACATTCAGTGATAAAGCGAGCTCCTTTCCCCGGGCTGTTATAGATCATCGCTTAAGATTCAGGATCAGCAACCATCTGCCACGAGGTCACTAAACACCTGCACACACAGACACAGCACATTCAGCCGGGGCACAGTCTACACATGTTCTAGTTAAACAGTACTGATAGTCACATTTTCAAAGACATAATCTTATTTGACCCACGATTAAAACCTGACTTTGTATTGTTAGTTAACATCGCGAATTACCAATAACTAATAATTTTACAATTTACTCTGAACCTAGTAGATTAAGGTGGTAGGTACCATATAATGAATTGCCCAGTTCATAGTCGTTTAGCAAACTGTTTTCTATTGGTCTTCCCACCAGGGCTGGAGAGCTTGTTTAAAAAGGGTTATACGTTTTATTTTGGTTTATTAATATTTAGAATTAGCGGTCATTTGGGCTACTAAAGAAACGTAATGCAAGTATTTGTTATTTGTGTGAAATCAGCATGCTTTCTAATTCGACCGAATTTTTCTTGCATCTTTCAGGTTGCAAGAAGATCCTCCAGCTGGAGTTAGCGGGGCTCCATCAGAAAACAATATCATGGTGTGGAATGCTGTCATTTTTGGGTAAGTTTTATTAGCTAAAATCTACTTTACTACAAGTGTACATTTTATTTATTATACTCTTTTTGTGCACCAAAACATAAAAATATCCTTCAATGTTTTTAAAATAAAGAAGTACAACCTGAGATGAACAGTAAAACATCAGAAATCAGACAGTGTCGTTATTTATCAAAATGAAGCTAAAAATGGAAAGGTATTGTGTGGTATAACTAAGCACACTTCTCAGGTGTGTCTATTCCAGCAGGCTTATCCTAAAATCTGATTATTCAATGTTAAGAATAAAGACAAAACTCCTGCTTTTTAGGTCTCTATTATAATTCTTAAAGTTTAATTTGACAATGCAAGTAGTCCAAAGCCAACACTTTTTCTGGAAAGGTATCCAAATTCAGATACTTCAGTGATTCTGTGAGGAGAAACTTTTGTCACACTAGTAGAGAATAAAAAAGTCAGACAAGTTATTAAAAGAAAAGTAATTACAACATTTCGTATACGATGGCCAACAGCACTAAGGCAGCTTTATAGGCTTGGTTTGCAGTCGCAGGACTTGGGCACTCTGCATGTTTTGTATTTAAAACCTTTGTAGAGTCAGACACGATACCATGAATTTGACAGCTAATGTTTTATGAAACCTGGTCCTTCAAAAGTACAAGAATCCCAAGCACAGCAACAAATCTAAAATAAAATCAACATAAAATAACAGTTCAAGGGAATAACTGTCTAAATTTAATTCTCAGCCAAACTGAAATGCCACAAAGATTCCTTTAAAAAAAAAAAAAGAAAAGAAAAGCTATGCACATCTAAAAATAAGAAACTTTTTTTTATAGAGAAGTGCACTACAAATCTTCCACATTTTATATAAAATCTGAAAAAGACATATAGATAACTTGTTGTATTTATTGGTGCTATTATTTGCTTTATAGGGTGGGCTTAGTGTTTACATATTGGTTTGTTTAGTAATAAAAACACAAACCCTATTTATTACGTGATAAGTTGTTTTAACTTAATTTGAACCACCTGTTCTGGTATATAAAACCCCTGCTATATTTTTAGAGTAAGTGTGACTTTTATAACTTGAGTTTTAAGTTAACTATCACAGAATGATACATAAGCTGGTTTTGTTTGTTTGTTTTTGTTTAGACCAGAGGGAACACCTTTTGAAGATGGTAAGTTGCCTAGATTCAGTTACATTGTCATGTCAATTTGCTAATGAAGTTAATCAAGGATTAATAAATTGAGAATTTTGAGGTTTGGGAAAAAAATATTTTTGGACAATTACATTTATTTAATTATTTACCTTCATTAACCATTGCATGTGAAGATACTGTTTCTGTTTATAGGTACTGTGTTAAGAAAGACACATTTTTTATTTTAACTGTTGTAATAACTACATATTCATATGTATTCATTTAATACGATTTCTCTAATTCCAGGAACCTTCAAACTTACCATTGAATTTACAGAAGAGTATCCAAATAAACCTCCAACAGTGCGATTTGTCTCCAAAATGTTTCATCCTAATGGTATGCAGTATTTATTTGAATTACGGATGTTTTGTTTTATTTTGTTTTTCTCGGAGAGATGTCAAAAGACTTTGTTCTAAATGCTGTTTTGCAGTGTATGCAGATGGTAGCATATGCTTAGATATACTTCAAAATCGTTGGAGTCCAACCTATGATGTCTCTTCAATCCTAACTTCAATACAGGTAATTTAATATTCCCTCACAGAAATAAACGCATTTTGTGCCGGTGTAAAACATTTAAGAACATGATGCGCAACACATCACCATAACTCTTAGCAACTGTGCTTTGTCTAAAACCTTCTTAGAATCCTAACCTACTTATGCTTTCTTTTGTACATTTAAAGTCTTTACTGGATGAGCCAAACCCAAACAGTCCAGCCAACAGCCAGGCAGCCCAGCTCTACCAGGAAAACAAACGGGAATATGAGAAAAGGGTTTCTGCTATTGTTGAACAGAGTTGGCGTGACTGTTGACCTTTGTTGTTGTTGGGAGTATGAACAACCCGGAATCAAGAAAACCACAGATCAAGAAAACGCAGATGTGATGACACACCTTTTAAAACCTTTCATTATATTTGTCCTCGAACTGTTGCTAAGTTTGTGAGCTGTAGTGCTTTGGCATTCACTTCTGCAGAATGCTGTTGTGGGACAAAAGCAGTTGTTTGTTCGAAGTTAATGTACCTTGTTATATCTGGGTTACTTGCTATATACCCCAACTTTTTTTAGTATGATAGCCTGCCTTTCAATTGGAACAGCTTTACCTGTTTAATTCCTACATGAAGTTTACTGGTTGCCTGTGTGGTTTGCTGTGTTGATACTGCCAGTTAACTTTGTACAGCCATGTCTTTTGGTTATAAAATTGTCATCTTTACTCGACACGGAAACAAGACATTTAGCAGCTCTCTGAATGTTAACATTTAACCTATTTAGACCTTCAACACATTTTTTTCTTTTATTTTTAATGTGTTGTCTCAATGGGTTAATGTTTGTGTGAAAAATACCAATGCTGTTTTACAATTTTATATATTAAAAATAACTGGTTAGACCTTTTTTTTAAAAAAAAACAATTTTCTTTCAGGTTATAAAACCTTGCACTGGTAACCCATGTAACAAAATGTACATTTTCTTGTAAATAAAATAAATATTAAACCACTTTTCTTATGCTTCTTTATATCACAATACCATTACTCCTGAATGAAGTTCAGTCAGTTTGATTCAATTTTAATGTATTCCGTTTACAGTTGTGAAAACAGACAGGCTAACTGTACTCACATAAACAACTTACATTTAACAAAGACCACAGTTTTAAAGATTTTCTGATCACTGATGCAGTTTGCAGAAAAATCTCAATCGTTGAAAAAGCAAATAATGTGAGTATTGCTGAGCAGATGTGTCACTACAGTGAAACTGGTTGGAGCTCCTACCTACAGTTGGATGTTAATGCCACTCTAATCCTGGTCTGTGAGTCATCTGTTGATGGTTTATAAAAAGCAAAAAGAAAATGCATATTCTGCCATATTTATAAACGAAACACTGGTGAAATGTTCGAAGTATTAAGACGTAATCCCACAAAGCATCGACTACAAGCTTTAATGCACAAAAGTTGGGGGGGATCATTCTACAGCCTCCTGCTGAATCAGAAGAGCTAATTTTAAAGAAATGAAAAAAATGTATTAAACCGGATCACTTTAATATTTTTTAAGTGTTCAGTAAATGTTTCACGCTAGGACAGACATACACTCATGATATGTTTTCAAGTCTAAGTTTATGGAAACTTGCTCATGTTTTTCATGCATTTTAATGAGAGGCCTGAGGTTTGACAAGTTCATATCGTCCCACTTGTCCTTCCTGTAAAAGCTGGCCGATCAGCTGGTCTTTGTGTACTTTCCGACTGACGATGAGAAAGCGCTGCCGCCCTTGTCCGTACGACTTGCTCCGCAGGCCATATTTTTGAGAAATCTGGTGGATCTGCTTACGTTCGTCGTTGGTGAGTTCGTTGGAGAATCGAAGGTCGTCCGTTCGATCTGAACCGGCATAGTTGCGAATGATGTCCTCAATGTCACGCTTGCTGAGCTGATTTCCTGTTTTGTCCATGTCCATACCAAAACCTTCTCTGGAGAACTGCTCCTTCACTCTGATTGGTTCCGCGATGCCTTCCCCATCTCGGCCCAGACCGCCACCTTTCCAGCCCATCTTGCGGAGCAGCTGGTTTCCGATGTTGTCCTCCTTGATCTCTTGTTTCATGGCCTCCTCACCGGAGCGAGCCAAAATCTGAGAACGTGATATAGCGTCGCTGTGTCCCTCCTTGCGCAAGTTTGATTTGACCACAGCCTGGGTCTGTCTCAAAGTGGCTAAAGCTTCGTTTGCTGCAATGTGCTTTACTATTTTCTTTGGTCCAATTCCTGCAGCAACAAACTGTCCTTCAAGGTAAACTTCACACTTCCAGCGATGATCAGGCAGAACGGAGAATTTGTAATCAGCAGACACTTTATTAAACTGAGCCGTGTCGTTAATGATGCAGATGGCGTTATCAGAGTTCTCCAAAATCACCAGCTCACTCAGCTGCTTCTTCCTGTTACCCTGTGGCCCAAAACTTTCACTGGAATCAAACTGGTTATTTCCTCTGAAGTACTGCGATTGCTGCTGTTGTTCTCGTTGTGCTTGGTTCAAGCGAAGTTTTTTCACCGCTTCTTCAGCTGCAGCGTGCTTTGAGCTCTTTTTAGATCCTGTTGCCTCCGCTACCAGCTCATCCTGCAGGAAAACTCTGCACAGCCACAAATTGTTGGGTAGCTGTTCAAACTTGTAGTCGATCTTCATGCGATTGAAAGCGTTCGAGTTGTTCAAAATACAGATGGCATCGTGAGCGTTGTCCATAACCACAAACTCTGTCCAGTGTTTATGTCTGTCGGGCTCATACTGACCCTTAGAGCTGGGGGTTGGTTTATCTTCTGGATTCCTGAGTGCAGGTAGGAATGCTGGTGTCGGGCTGTGCATCTGGCACACAACCATGTCGTTGACCATTAAGTGTCTGTACTTACGCTGCACAACACGAACCTCAACTGGTTTTAGGAAAAGCTTTACGGCCTGCTCAGAAGCCCGGTCCCTCGCTCCATTTTTACTGCCAGAGTATCCAGTAGCAAGATACACACCCTGACATCTTAGTTCACAGGCATAACCATCCGTTGGTACTTTCCTGTTCTTTGGCAGGTCAGCCTGAGGAATATCCTTCAGGTTGACATAAATGTACTCTGGGTTGGTTTTGCAAGCCTGGATGCTGCGGCTCAACATAAAATTATAATTTGGCGAGTCACTCCCAGTTATTAAAACAGGGTCCCTGAAGGCCGCAGCCAGTGCATTACCAACATTAACAATCAGCCTTTGCTTTTCAGCAAATGTGGGTTGAGATATTGGAAGAGGCTGCAAAGATCCAGACTGGGAAACATTAGAACGAATGCTCCTGCCTGGGCTGTTGTAGACTCTGCTAAAAGGCCCGCTCGATGACGGCCTGTCCTGATGACCATAGCCCAAACCCTGACGTCCGGAATCCCAGCCTCCAGTTCGGTCCCTGCCCCCATATCCATTGTATCTCTGGGGCTTGGTATAAGAGCCTAAACTGTGAGAAGAGTTGTGGGCTTCATACTTGGCTGTGTAGTCATACTGTGTTTTTGACATGAAATTTAAAGAAAGCCCACGACCTCCATAACCTAGTCCACTGGTGCTGCCTGAGGAAATCTCTCTGTCACTATCTCGGTCTCTATGGGAACCCCAAAAGTCACTTGAGGATGATGGCACACGGTCAAAAGCAGGCCTGAGAGAAGAGAAGCCCTGCGCTCTGCTGCTGCTATAGGAGGAGGAGTGTTGAGAGTCCCGCTGTCTCGCCCCGTATGACTCAGTCCTCCTGCGCTCCTTATCGTTCTCCTTCTCATCAGTGCCAGTTCCCCCACTGCTTCCACCACTGACGAAGTGCACAGGTTCAAAGCGAGGTCTGGAACTAAATTTTGTGACAGGCATTTTCCTCATGGGCTCGTCACCTGCAATAACAAGACTGTGTATTAAAAATAAGGTCCCACCAGCTGTCTCATGATTACATCAGAATAATGTCTGATTTAAAGGTAAACAAGCTAAAGAAAAAATATGTCTCATATTTTATATATGTTTAGAAGATATTGCCAAAAAATAATAATTACACACTCCAAATTATTATTATTTTTTCATAAAAACATTCTCTGCAAGATTAATTTAGGATTAATTGGCTTTACGCTGAGAGTGAGACTCACCAGGATACAATTCAGGACAAAACATAAGTGAAAGCTACAAACATTACAAGAAATTGAACATCTGCCCCCCTTCTGGGCCTAGGATATTTTATATCACTGTGAGCAAAGGTTCCCTGATATTTTAATTTTTTTTTTTTTCCAATTAGTTTTCAGTTCAATCACTGCCCATGACTACATAACTACTGACAAAAAGGCACCATCCAAAATATGTGTCCTACAGATATAAGCAAAAATATGAAAAAATAAAAATACCAAACACCTGAGAGATTAATTTGGCCTTTCAGTTGATAAATATTTGTAAGCTTATTAAATAAATTCTATGTAATAGCTTTTTAGAAAGCTTGTTAAACATTTGGAAACATTTTTAAACTTGAAGAAAAATTAAGCTCCCTGGTGCAAAATGTACAAACATTTAATGAAAAGCAGCTCAAGAGTTTTCGTAATACTGTAACTATCAGTAAATCAGTTTGTTGTGGTTTAGTAAAATTCATATGTATAACTGAAACATTTAATAATACAAAACAATAAAACCGAGAATTCAATCCTCAAATACAACTGTGACAACTCACGGCCATCAGAAGATGTAGGTCGCTTTCTTGTTTCTGAATCAGGACATTGGTCAAAAGAGGGCATTTCGCCAATGTCAGTCCCTTCTGCCATCACCAGCACCGATCACATCAAATCCAGGCCATCCCTGTTATTGGAGATAACAATTTGAGATTTTATTAAAAAGGGGGTAATGTACATGCTAATGAACATGCTTGTATTCAGTGCCATCACTTGCAAGAATGAGCAGACTGGAGTACATATTGTAAAAACGTATTACTGCTGACATTTTTTTTATATTTTAAAAAGAAAAAATACATAATTTGAACTATCATCATCAGCTTTGGCAGTGACGCAGTCAATCCATCTGATATGTAAACACGTTTACCCATCTGTTTTTTTTAGCATTCAACGGCACACATTTCATTAATTAATTTTATCGTATTATTTACCTTTAAGTGTAGCCTTTAGTCACTCTTATACTTCTGTCATTCAATCAAGCATGAGATAGTTTTAAAACGTTATAATCCACCGGTTAATATTATCCTGCTAGCGTCTGTTAGCTAGCAGCCATTGACAACCCACTGCTGCTAGCATTAGCCACCGAGCTAACCCAGCTCCGCTTCAACGGCAGCAGCCTGACATTTTATAAAGTTATCGGACTCATCGCGATCTCTAAAGAAGCCGGCATGCTAGTTTGTAACTCTACACGGGACTAACCCAAACGAAGTAAACATAACGCAAACTAAACTGACAATGAAGAACGCACATTTGGCCAATAGGAAGCATCCATTTTCTGGTCCCAGCTTCAGGAAAATCATGGCGCCCGTCACCGACCCAGAATCCTTTGCGCTGCTAAGCCTTCTGTGTACGAATAGTTTATGGTTATGTGTTGTCAAATACAGTACTGTTGACAGTCTTCTTTAAAATATTAATTTATATTCCTACAATATCAGTAATTGATAAATAGTAAAAAAATGTATAGTTTCGTTTACAAAAGAACAAATAATTTTAAAAGTATAAAACTCTTAGATTTAATTTAAAAGCACGTATTTATATGTTATTATTATATTATATAGGATTACTTAATATTAGGAAACAGGATTTGGAGTAATTTTTATTAAGTCAATAAATTTGAATCACAATGCTATATTCAGGTTTTATTCTTAAATCCTAAAACATATCAGCTTTTAGTTGATTTTTTTGTTTTTTTTTGCCTGTAAACCATTTTCAAAGATGCTTGGTTTAACTTTGTCACAGTTCATCTGTGGATTTACTCAATCTCTGCATCTTCTGATCCCACCACAGAACAGCAAGGTCATTTTTTTTCCTTTTTGTGCTGAAATTGTTTTCAGAAATTAGGTTTGAATCGATACACAAAACAAATACTTCCCAAGACTGAAAGATTTGATCACAGGTAAAAGTTGCCTGGGTGAGGGGAAAAATTTAAATACACCAAAAAAGACAAAAGCTTAATAAATTTAGGTTAGTTTTTATTCAAAATGTACATAAATGAAATCAAACTAAAGAATACGGAATAATTTGTAGTGTTGAAAAGGTTCTGAATACAAGAGGTGATGACTGATGCTAGAAAAACGTACGGCAAATTTTGACACCAAAATGTCACTTTACACTCAGAATCACATCCAAACATCATAGGGAATAAACAACAAATATCCACTTCAATACACAAAATATATCCTTATAAATTATATAAATGCATGAGTATTTTAATACTCTTATCTGGGCTTCTGTTCAACAATATCTCATACTAACATTTGGCAAAGTTGGAGCTTAAATCATAGGACAGAGCAAGTTTTACAATAAATAAATGCACCATTTTATAAGAAAATAGCAATGAAAGTAAGACTGAAAAAGCTGAGTTGTTCAAGGAGTAAAAAAACAGAAGGTAATAGATCACAGCAGTTATTAAATAAAATTTAAAAAGCATGCAGTGTATATTAGGCTGGTGAATATTAAAGCACGTGTAATAAAAGCCCCTGACATGTGACCTTCATGGTATTCAACAGTGGCATGTAAACATGGGAACCAAATGCTTTGGCTTTTCTATCATTTTACTTATGTGCACAAAATGAACGTAAAAGCCAAATAATTTAATATTGAATTAGATTCAAGAAATAAAACTTTTAATTTCATCCATTAAGTTTTCTATCCTCAATTTGTTTTAAAAGCAAACCTTCATTTCTTTTTCCTCTTTAATCGAGTGCATATATATCTATATATAGTGCAGGTCATGTTAATACAAAAAAAAGTTTTACCAGTGAATCCTAAAATTGTATGAACCCCTCCTGAAAACTCTCTCTGTACATTAAGACATAATTGTAGGTTTTGTTGTGTACCTGGTTCCCCACCTGCTCAGGTTTAATAGCTTCATCAGGTGGTCAGAAATACCATGCAAGTCCACATAAGGCCATACTCAACAAAAGGAGATGCAATGAAGAGAATAAAAGGTTGATACAAGAAAAAAATATTAAAATAAAAAACAGGCAGAGGTAAAGGGTTCTTAGTTCTTGCTGAAGCTGCAATCCCCTCTTCAGGTGGTCAAAGACAGATTAAAAGAAGCTAAAGAGACAAAGAGAAACAAAGCCAAGAGTTAGATAACTGGCCAAACCACCAGAGATGCAAAAGGGAATCTGAGAAAGGGAAAAGCTGAAGTTTCGATCTTCATAGACAAAATTATTATAGCAAAGTTTCAAAATAAAGTCAAATGAGAATATACCATGCCTACTTGAAAAAGTCCCAAACAGTACAATCAAATTTGTGGGAAAAAGACAAGTTAATAACTTTGATGCATAAGAACACTTATATTATTAAACTAAGTCAATAATTTAACATGTCTTGTGTTGTTTCTGCTAAATAGTGGAAAACGTGTTAGTCACAACAACATCCAACAGTGCGCAGGCAAAAGCAACAAGTGGAAAAACTGACCGCTCAGGTTGAGGTTAAAGCAGCAGTGACATATAACAGAACAAGTAATGAATAAAAACCCTGCAGGATCCACATAGTTTCGGGTCACATTTGAGGCCCACAGACCCCACAGAGGCCGATCCCTTATCAAAGCTCGGGAAGTGGGGGGCTGAGGACCTATTCAGTGCAGAGCCACGGGTTACTGCAAAGGAAAGTGAAACCACACAAGACCAGTGAGCTGAAGACTGGGAGGAGGTCGCATCTCTTCTGCTGCTTTAGTTTAACCAAAACTGTGAACTCAATTTTTACAAAACAAACGTGACACTGAAAAGTGGCAAAAAATAAAACTCAAGTTAATTTAAAAGTAATGCTGGGTGCCAATGCTATTTATCACTGCAATTCATTCAGAAATCCATTAAAAATCCAAGTATTTCCACATATTTATAACATTTTTTATCATACACAATGATTGTTGCTCCAGTTTTATCATTTGGTGAAAAAATTGGCCTTTATTTTCTTCAGAAAAGGTTTCTTAACACTGATACAAAACAACGACTGCCTCTGTCAGGACAATGGACATCGGGACTATTTGACTTTTAATGTGCCCTTGTATAAAAATACAAAAAAAAAGAAAGTTACAATTGCACTGACAATATATACTTAACAAAAAACATCACATTTGTGTATAAAACAAAGTGCAAGTATAAAAGCTAATATAAGTATGCACATCAAACATGGCAATGAATGAGGTATGGGAGAAGTGGCAATAAGATTAGGCTCGCATCTACTCATGCATCAGGCTAAAGTGAAACTACATCAAAAAAGAGGCATACTGTATTTTAAATAACTACTTCAATTTTGAGGTAAAGATTCAAATTATATATGCAAACCTGCAGGGACATATAATGAAAACTATAATAAAAAAAAGATAAAAATATTTCTAAAATGTACTCATCAGTTTTTAAGTCTCACCATTAGATGCATGTTTCTCTTTAGCCTCAACACATTTCTGCCCATTACATTGGTAGTCATGTATTTAAAAAAAAAAAAAAAAAAAAGTTCACATCATGCAAAGAAATGCTGAGCACATAAATATGGAATGTATTTTGTAAATTTGCATTAAAAAAGGAATCAAATTGAATGGCTGCTTGTACGACACAAAAACCAACAAGCATCATTCAGGAAAAAAACCTGTGACGTCAAATTTTCTTTTTTTTTTTGCAATGCCCAGCATCATCAAAAAAGCGGTGGGAGGCAGATATGTGTAGGGTGGAATTATGGGGTTTGGGTGCAGGTGAGATAAGGGAGAAGCTGTAAAAGATGATGAGGGGAGTGGAAGCTCATTCACAGCAGGATTGCCACAAGGGGGGACTTTTTTTTCTACAGGAATCCTCAGCTGGAAATAAAAGAGAAGGGCTGTTAGTGGTTTCTGATATGTTAAAACAACACATAGTTGTACATCAGCATTAGCACCTTAGACAGCAAACATGCTTTTAAGGTCGTATTATAGTGA
This sequence comes from Cynodonichthys magdalenae, assembly GCA_031762555.1. Lineage (NCBI taxonomy): Eukaryota > Metazoa > Chordata > Actinopteri > Cyprinodontiformes > Rivulidae > Cynodonichthys > Cynodonichthys magdalenae. The sequence goes on from JARVJO010000269.1 coordinate 8,809,966, forward strand.
CAGTGAGAGTACATTTGACTACTTCTTTTAGTTTTCGAACAGCCGGTCTGCTCATCTTTCTCACCATACAGCATCTTATTTTTCTAAGCAACACTGAGATAAGTTTACAGAGTGCCAGGCTATTTTCATTCACTTCTACTCCCCCAAGTGGCCAAGACTCGAACACAATTTGTTCTTTTGTATCTACCCAAGAGCAAAAGGGTGGGTCATCATATGTCAACAAAACATACCAGCTCTAAAAAACAAAGATGCACCCAGAGGCTGTTTGCAGTTCTGGTGTGACCTGCTGGTCTCAGCTCAGCCTTGAATGGTTCTTTGTGTGACGGTTGGGCCGGGTGGGAGCCACAAAAAGAGAGTGTTGTGGTTTTAGGGAGGCAGATGGAGCAGTGCATCAAATGGGCGTGTGGGGATCTAATGAACTGGTTGATTTAGAAGCTGGCGGGGCAACGATAAATACTGCCAAGCTCCCAGATATGGTGGGAAAAGATGCTGCTATGAAGTAGCGCAAGTTTGCCAAGCTTTTAAGTAACTATTCTGCAGGCTGCTGAATTCACACTGGCAAAAAACGACTGCAAACATTTAGAAGTAGTCACCTTCAAATATGGAGTTAGCTTGTGTATAATTTTAATTTAAAATTGCATTTAATTTTTATTATTTGTGCTGTAACTCAAAAAGGGAGTCTTACCAGAAAAAGGTGCCTCATGCAGCATGCAGCAAGTGTGGGGAGGAGTTAACTGGAAAACATTACGGATGCAACATAGGTGACACATGCGCTAAGAAAACATCCACATAACAAGCAGAAACAATTAACTGTGTCTCCTAGGGAGTAATAACAATCACCAGAAGGTTAAAAACAAAAACACACACAGTTAGCATCTGGTTAGCGCGTCAAGTGAAGGACCTCACTTGTCTGTTGACTGAACAGCTGCTACTTTTGGGAGAGAAAAATTCAAGGCAACGATCACAAGGAGGAAAAAGTGGTGGTGAGGGAAATATAAATAGAAGAAAAAGTTACAGCTAATAGAAATCCTCTCAGTGCAAATGTCTACTTTCTTTTCTGAACAGGCACATCTGGTTTATACCACAGCTAGGAGTTTATGAGCAAAAATGTCAACATCTGAAGGAAGACATGGTTAAAACTTATGTTGCTTTAGGGTGACATATTCTGCTTTTAAATCCTTCTTTTTCACATTAAAATCCTTCAGTTGGGGTCTATAAAAAGTATAACTGCAAAGCTTTGGTCTGAATTCTTCCTAACTGTAACTCCACAAACCCCTCTTTCACCCATTTTTTGAGGTGTGTCTCAGATCAACTCGTTTTGATGCTGTCTCTTTAAATCCAAACGAGGCGCTACACACCTTTTACTCCTCCAGCTTCCAGAGTGGTCCACTCTAGTTTGATAGAGGAGTTTACAACTATATAGTGGCATTTTATTTACAAATGAATTAAAAGAAGACAACAAGGGAAGACTTGTCCATCCAGCCTTACATGTTGGAGCCAGAGTCTGACCCAGATCCAGAGAAGAATGATCACCAGAATGTAGTTTGTGAGTCTAGACCTTATTTGGCAGATCGGTTGAAAATACTGTGATGTAACAGTTCAGAAAACCTCTAAGAAAATAGACAAATATATGAGCCAAAAATGATCTGGTGACTAAATTCAAATTTTCTGAGACTCCAAGTACACAACAAAATGTATTTAAGGGCTAAAAAAGTGGATTTTGCATGAAATGTCCCCATTAAAGACAAGGTTCTTAAAAAACAGTTTCATTTGAATCATCAGATATACAAATAAAAGATTTGAATGTGAACTTATTGATCATAAAGGCTGCTAAATAACTGACTGATAGAAGAAGCTGCATATTTTTGATAATGACGCTGAAATAGTAAAGTGCACTAAAGTCACATTCAAAGTTTCCAATTTAGTGTTAAGTGAGCAGCAATATTTGCTGACAGCATGATTTTTGACTGGAAGTCGCTCTGCTAACAGCTGGCTACGTTCCAAGTGCAGCTCTGTCTCCACCTGTCTGCTTTTATTTGAACATTTAAATTTTAATCTAAAACTACCAACATGGGGCTTAGAGTCCACTGCAATCTCTTTGATTACACAGAGGAGAATGGATGAAGCATTCAACTTTCACTCAAAAATAAAGAGTTGACAGAATCATTTTCTGGACCAGTTGTCTCAGACTCAGGGGTGGGGGGGTGATACTTACTTTTTCCTCTCTTTGTCCCTCTTCAGCGTGGTGGAGCCCCCTGCCTGCTGGGCTTGGTTCAGCAAAAGTTCTGCTGCAGTCTTTTTCTGTTTGAATGTGTTGACTTCATCATCTAGAGACTTCTTCTTCTCCTCCAGTTTCTTCTTCTCGTCCTGGTGGAGCTTCTTCAAACGGTCAAACTTCTCGTGCAGCTAATGTCGCGGGGAAAAGAAACTGAACTTTGGTGCTGAACGGGAAAGAAGCTGAAACATGTTTTTAACAAAGCGACTGATATTTACCTCCTTCTCTGCTTCTTTGAGCTCTGCCTCCTTCTCTTTGACCCGCTGAACGAACATTTGTCTCATTTCCTCTTCCTTCTTTTGCAGCTCACCCATGAACTCGTTCCGCTTTGCCTCATATGTCTCTTGCAGACTGGCCCCCAAAAAAGGCAAAAATATTAAATTATAATGATGCAAGGGAAAAGCAACAGATCCAGAAGACATGAAACCATTTCAAGTCTTCTACCTGAAGGGTTTGCTGTCAGGGTCTGTATCTTTAAAGCCCATTTCTTCCAGCTTGCAGCGGCGGTAGAGCTCATAGTGGCGTGTATGAGTCTGTTCTCGCAGGTCCTCCATGTTCACTCTAATCAGCATCTCACGAAGTTTGACAAAATCACAGTGACTTTCATTTTCCACTGTGAGAAAACGAAGAACGTCAGTCAGCATTTTATCAAATATAAAATCATATTACTGCAGTTTAATGCCAAAATACTGAATGTTTATGCAAACTTGAAGAGTAAAATTAAAGATCATTTTATATAACATATTTAGGACAAAGCATGTATATGGTATGGTTAAATATGTCTGAGGTTTCTCTATTCAATCTGATCCTGAACAAAACACAATGCAGGGAAGGACATTCCTCTAAGAAAAAAAAAAAAGAGAAGACAACCATAAAAAACTGTCAGAGGTTCACAGTATTATTTAAAGACCAACAGTGCTGGCTAAGCTCTGTGTGTTCTTTATTTGGCCTCTGTGGTTTAATTAAAACAGCTACACCATTGTGTGGTGAAAGCACTGGAAAATATTTTGCTCTGATAAAGAAAAATGCAAGAAAGGTTTGAAAATTCTCAAGACGGGTCTTGCTCACAGACTTACACTTATATACATAAATGGATGAAGTTATGTATATACATATATTTAAAAATAATCAGAATAATGCATGAACAATGCCAATTATAAGTGTTATTGTGATTTTATTCATGTCTCACCAAGATATTAAGAGTTGAGTGTGACTTTATTACATTACAAGAGTCTGTGCAAACATTTACAACAAGTTTTTTTTATTTATATTTTTACTTTTTTCCTGGTATTCTTTTCTCCCCTAGCATATTTTAGCTTGTCTCAATTTTTGAATGAATGCGAAAACAGTATGTAGACACAAACAGTACCTTCTGTATTTTTACATATCTACGATAATCCTTGTGAAGTTAAAAAAGTTGGCACTATAGCCTGTTTGGAAGATATTCAACACCCTCTATTTTAGACTCGTCAAGAAAAATCAATACCTGATCAATAAAAACACCATTAGTGAAAAAAAAAAAAAAAAGCGCAAAGAGCTGCGGGAGGATGCTGCAGCTAGATGAGGTCACATAACAGGTTCTCAGTTCAGTTAGAAATAGCTTAAGAGAAGCAGCCCTATCAAGGGAGCGCATGCTTTTAATTCCTGTCCAGGATGTAACACAGGCTTACCCTGCACCGTCCCCCAGGGGTACTGTCGGGCCTTCACCATCTTATTCCCAAGCTTCACTTCCTCAGTGCTCCCCACCACAGCAAAGGGCAAATGGCTCTGTGAAGCAGAAGGGAGCGTGC
>JARVJO010000269.1:8827094-8854614 GCA_031762555.1 Cynodonichthys magdalenae
ATTGTTGAAATCACAGCATCGCAACTTTCTGGAGAGACTGAAATAGGGAGGAAACAAATGAAAAAAAATGTGAAAATTGAAAATTCCAGGACTTTCCAGGTTTTCCAGGACCGGTGGGGACCCTGTGGTAGGATTTTTTTCTTTTTTCGGGCTCCTTCCTCTACCACTCTCATCTGTTAATGCATGCGATGCTTTGATTTGTTGACAGATGTGTGAATGGACAAGTGTAGCCAGATCTAAAAGGAACAAAACACTTTTCCTTAAAACAACTTCGCCTGAAATACTGAATAAACCAATCGTAGTACTTCTATTTTTTATTGTAAGACTGAAGGAGTCATTGTGGATAAGTTTATTTATTTGGGTTTGTTTTCATGTCCTAGTTGGTTGTTAGTGGAGGAAAGTGTTGAACATAAAATCAAACCAACATAAAATGCAAACAGACTGACTGTCCACAACAAAATACCAATAAATGGTTCTCAAATGACATAGCGACCTGCAGATCACTTGATCAAATCGCCATTTTTGTGGGCACAAATGCGGAAGAGTGGATAGTCTACAGCACAGAAACGTATACAATATTGTCTGTGGTCTACAGTCTAGATTGTTTATGCAATCGTATGTTTTTGGTATAATTTGATTTAGAAGTCATGGAGAAAGTTTGCATTGGAGTTGGTCATAAAACTGTGCAGCAACGTGATTATGTGGCTGGCGACAATCAACCACAGACAGTTCACCCCACCCCGGATTCCAGAGTGTGTTCAATCTACCATGGTTAGTGACCGCATAGTACGTTAATTACATTAAAAAAAGAAGACGGTTGGGCACTATGAACAGTAAGGTGTTTTGAACATTAAGCAATCTACCCTGGCCTTTTAAACGCGCATTTACGATACATTAACAGCATCAGATTATAATCACAAAAAGTTCAGTATTGTGCAGTATGTAAGATATAGTTACTAATAATAGAGAAAGTCAACACAGCCTCTCTGTCGGCTCTGCAGACTTCAGCAGCTCGTAAGGATCGTTAGTTTCAATAAAGCTAAATACCTTCATTTAGATTCATTATTCAGTGGATCCATGAATGTCCTGAAAGGCACGTTTTAAATACAATGTATTATGATCATGGTAATGCTTGTCTGCGTTGTTCAGTGGCCTTTTGGCAGTTTTTCTCTTCGGTTTTTGTGGTTCTCCCATACTGGTTTTATCTCTACAAGCTAAATGTTAGCCCACGAACGGGGTCCCAGGCGTAAAAAAGGCCTGGATGAGGACGTCGTTGAGAACCATCAATGATAAAACCGATTTGACTAATATGTAAAGCATCAACATTAATACATTAATATGAGGCTGTGTTTGTAAATTCAAAAGACATTGCAGAAAAAGAAAAAAATGTCAACATCAGATCCATCAGTACTCACCTGATCTTGTTACCGGTCTTCATTCTGATCCACTGAGGAATCGGCCTGTTCTGTTTTTGCTTTTTGGCGAGAACGCGCTTGATCCTGAAAGTCTTGTGGGACGACTGAAAACACCAAACAGCCTGGTCAGCAACAGGTTTTCATCTAAAACTGCGCATCCATTTCTGTATTTACAACACGTTTGTTCTACGACGTTAGCTATAAGCTAACGTGGCTAGCATGACATCTAAATGCATTTACTAACTTTAACGTCAAAATTTCGTACAACATATAAATGTTTTGTGCACCAATGCAATGTTTTTTTCATCATTTAGCGTTTTGCTGGTGGTTTACAGGTCATACTGGAAAGGATGTTTAAAGATTTAACATTTACCATCTTCTCCACAGTCCTTTCCCCACTATGGCGGTAGTGGTCGAAGAGAAAGAAGGAAGTGACGTCAACTATTTTATTCAATGAGTCGCTGAAGCTGCGACACCAAGCGGTCAGTGGACGAATTGCACAGATGTTGAAGAAATCGAATTTCAGAAACTTTTAGAAAGGTTCATATCTATTTGAATAACTTTTGGACCCAATTTCATGCAATTCATTTTTTTGATATAGTACCATTTCACAAAAGGATAATCTCAGGACACTGTGCAAAACATTTCACACATAATACATATATTATACCTTTAATGTTATTCAAGAATGTATGCGACTGTGAATTTTAAAAGCAGTTTTGCATAATTTTTAAGGTGGTAGTTGCCTTTGGGTTTCACTTGATCATATTCTGAGATAGACAGTGCAGAAAAGTAAAAGCAGAGACTAAATATTTTAGGAAACACATTTTATTTTCATCAAAACATGTCTATTTGTTAGTCCCATCAGCAATAATACATTTCCATGCTGTATTTCATTTCAGAGTTTAAGTTAAGTTAGAAAAAGGGGAAAGGCCACATGTTAAGCACTCTGATTATTTTACTTGTTTACATGCAAGATTAGATGTCACATGGCAGTATATAGTCAGAAATGGCTAGTTCTCCTTTATTGTTGCATATGAAAAAGCAGTTCAGACTCCCAGACCAGGTGTGAGCAGATTAAATCATTCAGTGTTTGATTTACATACACTTGGGAGTAGAAATTCAGAAATTCATTTGAAACTGAAAATAAAATGAAGAGATTATCCTGGAAACAGTGTAATTAGTGACAGTAACTTTCTTTTAGATGTTCACATGGTGTGAGATACTTTTCCATCATTGCAACAACGCTGAAGTAAGGTCACTTTGAGTTTGTGGTCCTCAAACCCTTTGGCTTCATCTATTATGTCCTACAGCAAAATTACAATTACAGAGGGTCACATTCAGGTGCTAAGCTCAACTATCAAACCTCTACCTCTGAGACTGGGAGAGCTGGGTGCATCCCTGACATGCCAGCCGTGCACGTGGCTGTGAGACCACAAGATGTTGCTCTACACCTCACAGGTCTGTCTCCACGTCAAATTAAAAATGGCAACAGCAGAAATCGACTCAGTCTTCTCCTTTTTCAGACACTTTCTTGCTCTCAGCATCTGGTTTCCTGTCGACAGAGTTGGATTCTCCTCCTCCTGCAGAGGAGCGGTTGCGGTTCCTGGTTCCCGGCTGGTACAGCTGAATGGCAGGTCGGTCCTGATAAAAACAAAACAAGAAAAAAAAATGATTCACTCAGAGTTTAGTCAAGTTTAGTTAATAACTTGAAGGTTTGACATCCTGGAACACCTACCTTATTCCGTAGGCGCTCTCTTTTGCTACTCTCCTCCTTTTTATTCTCTTTGGCAGGTTTCTCCATCTTCTCTGAGTGGGAGTTGGACAGATTTTCACTCCTCCTCTTCTCCAAGGCTTTTTCCTTTTTAACCTCCTCTTCTCGCTTCTTGAAGGTGTTCTCTCCATCCTGCTGTTCCCTCCTCCTCCGCCTTTCCTCGTCCTGACGTCTGGCACGCTCCTTATCCCTCTGCCGCCGATCCTTGTCCCTCTCTCGGTCTCGATCTGCGTCGCGCTCCCTGAACTCCTTTCGCCCTTTTTCATCCCACCTGGGAGTAAAATCACAACATCTGCTCAGTTACTTTGTTCAAAAATGTAAAAATAGGACAAAAAAAGAAACTGACTTCTTCTCACGGTCCTCCTTGTTTTCAAAGTTCTGTCTCCTTTTTTGATCACTGCCTCCCAACGATCTGTCCTCTTTTAGTGGCTTCTCTGGTTTCTTGACCTTCTCCTTGGGCTTTTCAGACTCTGCATTATCAGATCTGTCTGGCTTCTTTAGGAGCTAAATATTAAGACAAAATAATAATTAGTTATTATAAATTTGAAAAGGTTTCAAGCTGTTTTTTTGCACTGCAATACAAACCTTAATTTTTGGTTCTTCTTTAACGTGGTCCTTGTCTTTCTCTGTGGGCTTATCAAGTCTTTTCATCTTGTCCGCCTCTTTTCGTTTCCTCCTCTCCTCCTCTCTCCACTTGCGACGCTCTTCGTCACGCAGACGCTTGCGCTCAAGCTCCCTTCTCCTCCTCTCTTCTTTCCTTTCCTCCCTAATTCTCTGAACATTAGATAAGGAAGTGTAAGGCCAGTCTCTAACATGCAACACACATATCTTGAATATTACAGTGCAATTCCACATGTTTACCTGTTTATTTTTAAGGAAGTCCAGCAGAGGAGTTGTCTTCTTAGCTAGATAGAATAAAAAATATTAAACTGAAGGAATGTATGTCACCCATCTCCCTTTATGAGTTTTCAGCTAAGATCACCCCACAATAAGAGATGCGTTTGAGGCAACTCTGATTAACCTTGCAAATTATGTTTTGCTGCCATGTTATGAAGTTATCCCATTACATTCATACAATGATGGTTGTGGAAAACTAATGTAACAAACCTTCAAGTTCCTTTGACCTTGCCTCAAGCTCCTCTAACAGAGTTTCAGTTGTGGACGTCAACTTCTCTTCATCACCGTTGTAATAATCAAGAAACTTCTTATAATCAGGATCTGACAGAAATGAAAACATATAAAAACACATGAGCATAAAATGTCTTTGTTTTTATTTTTGATACAGTATAATACTTCATTTAAAAACACCTCAAAGCAAAGATTTTTTTTTTTAACATTTGACCTAATGTAAAGAACAGCAGCAAAACTGATGAGTTCGGAATCTGTACTGAGTCATCTTCAAAGTTAGTTTTGTTACTATGATAAAAAAAAAAAAAAATGAGCTAAAAACTTGTAAACATATACCTTCTGTAATGGTTCCACATTTTGAGTCTTTCTTCTTGCTTCTTTTTTTGGCTATTTTCTGAAAAGGTGCAAATTCCACAATGGCAGGGTACTCCTGTCCTGTTAAAAAACAATACAGGGACAAACAAGTTATGTATTTGATCCACTTTTAAAACAACTCTTATTGTTGTCTATTTAACTTGAATTTCCCTACTTACCTCTGTGGTCTATAAACACATATCCATCGAATCGATCCCTGAAAAGAACTATGTCGTCCTGATTTTTAAAACTGATGTAAGCCCTTGCGAAGAGATGGGGGTAGAGGCTGAAAGATCAAGACATGATGAGTGATATGAACAAAATGTTAGTGTACTTTTTTAACAATAAGGCGGTTTTCCAGGTGAACCCACCTGGTGTCGTTGGAGAAAAACTCTAAGTAGTCCACCTCTGGAAGAGGCTGCAACTGCTCCTCTAACTCCTCTTTAGTCAGATTTGGTGGTAATCGTCTGATTACAATCTAGGAAAATAATTTTGATAGTTTAAATTAAAACACTGAAGATACAATCAACTGCAAACTTGATCAATTTATTTTAAAGTTGATTGTTGTCAAGTGAAAATAAGTTCAGCGTCCTTTTAAACTCTATTCAAATAATGTTATAAAGATGGATAATATTAAAACTACCCAAACACAACGAGGTTAAAAACAGGCTGAAACTTTTACCCTCTGACACTGATAGCTCGTAGCAACATTAGCTTAGCTAGCAACTTTTACCTTTGTCAAGGCCTCCTTCTTTTCCTTAGACCTCTCTGTCTTCTCTCCGTCTTCACATTTTATCTCCACTCTTTTCTCCTTCGGACGAGTGTTTTCTTTGTCTTCCTTCATCGCTGAAAAGCTACAAAGTTCCAAGTTTTTTTCTCATGTCATCAAACAGACTTGTTTACTTTTTAGCAAGTTAGCCAGTAACAACCGAACTAACCGCCCTGTAACTTCCTCTGTGAAACGAATAGACTTGCAGTACAACGTGAGCACACGAGGGAGCGCTCTAGCGTTTAATTTCCAAATGACCAAATTTCCGCTTTGCTTTTAAAGTGCATTTTTAATAAAAGCGCATAAACCGTATTTTTTATGTAAAGATGTTTAACATTTATTTTTAATGGCTTTAAGCTGAGTGCATCATATCCACTGTGATATCCTCTGTGTAATCGAGTTGGCGTTTTTTGTTATATTTATTTATTTTAAACTTCGATGTTTTATTTTGAAAAGCTTCAACAGGAAGTACTTCTTGGAGCGGAAAACGGGTCATCCGGACGGTCGACATTTTGGTAGCTTCTTAGCAAAATAAACCGTTTTCGGGCAACTTAGTTGTCCTCAGTCCTCAGTTTTCGGGAATTCAAAGGTAATCAACATGTGGTATGAAATTCTCCCCGGTGTGGGAGTTATGTTCGCGTGTTTGACTATTCCTGGCATTGCAACCGCACGTATCCATAAGTACACTAACGGAGGAAAGGTGAGGACGATTGTTTCATTAAACTTGTAAACTGAGTCGACTTTTTGCTTTAAACTAAGTAATTCTGTTTCCCATGTAGGAAAAAAGGGTCGCTCAGAATGAATGGCAGTGGTTCATGATGGACAGGGACAAGCGAGTGTCTGGAACAGGTCAATACTTCGACTCCAAGGTTAATTTACATTTCCAAACGCTAACTATGCACATCCTTAAAGAAAATAAACAGTTTGTGTATAAAACGCATTATAACGAACTTAAACTAAGATTAGTGTTTTATGCAGATTTACCCTTAACAAAATTGAGTCTCTGTTTTTTTCCCCATCAGGGACTGGAGAACATCAAATGATGACAAGAACCACAAAGACCTCGATGACAAGAAGGCTTATGTTGTAAATTTACAATTATAAACTTTTTTTTTTTCAAAACATGTATTTTAAATAAAACTATTAATGGCCTAAAACCTAATTAAGTTTTTTATGATTAATGAAAGCAACAAACATAAAATGGTTAAAATAAAATTTCCACATTTTTTTATATTAAGTTCAAGCTTTAAATGAGGATCATGTTTTTTTATTAGATGTTTGTCTGCAAAACAACCAAACCTTTCAGAAATGCTACACTGTTCTGTAATAAATACATTTAATATTTTAAAACCTATGCTGTTCAGACTAAAATGTAGTAAATTCATAAATAAAGTAGAAAAAAAACAGTAAAAAAAAAAAAGTTCTGAACAACAGTTACAGATTTAATTTATGTGAATCCGATTTTCTTGTTGAGTAAATATTTGACACCTGGTGAAAGGATAAAGTCGCTTCATTTAAAAAGATTTATTTACTGATTTGGTAAGTTCCATCAGAACAAATAATAAATAAACCATTAAAGAAATAGTAGCAATACAACAAAATATTTTCCAGACATTTCTTTACACTCATTGAAGAGAAAGAACATATACACGGTATATTTTAGCAAAATTTAATGAAACAGAAATCAGGAAGCCTCTTAGAAGTAAAAAAAAAAGTAATGTTACTGAATAAAAAGAAAATGTTTCCAGTGCCTGAAAAAAACAAAGGAAACAACATTTACTTCTCCTCCTTGCCTTTGGTTTTTCTGTACACCATCTCCCTGAAGCTCGACAGGATCTTGCTCTCCCTCTTCCTCCTCTCCTCCTGGTTGAAGGAGGCCAGAGCTCGTTTTTCATCCGCGCTGTAGATCTGGTTTTCCTTTCTCAATCGCACAGCCTCCATACGACGATGTCTGCAGAACCACAGTAAATATAAATACCAGCATTACAGAAAGATCAGGTTGAATTATAGACAAAAAAACCCACCCTGAACCAGGAAGTGCTGCTGTTAAAAGAAAACAAAAATGTCTGTATGGTCTGGATTGTGAAATAATCTTGGAGTTCCTAATTTCTGGATTTGATCAAAGGATTAAATCAAACATAAATGGTTCCATATAAACAATTTTTTATTTAATTTAAACTGTCAAACAATGTGTTTATGCCTATTTTTATTATTAAATCAACACAGATTCCAACCAGCCTAATGTTGGTCTGTCTCGTGACTGAAGCTTTCACATGGTTTTCAGTAGATTCAGCCGAGTGCTTTGTTTACATTGAGTGCATACCCACATTTCAGAATTACACATCAAGAAAGCTGGAAACCACTCAACCTGCACCATCTGATCTAGTTTAAATACCCTTTTTTATGTTTTAGTTCATACTCTCCAATGCGTAGCTATAAAATAAACTAAAAGACAAAATTTAACAGGTTTACAAAGATTTTTATGGCCTTAGATGGCTTGAAAATGACTTTTTCCCTCATCAAGTTAATCTGATCCACCCACCAGTAGATGGCGCTGCACGTCTTTTCTCACTCTGCTCTTATGTTGACTTAGTTCAGTAGCAAATGTTTCATTACACTGACTTACACTTATAAATGTATCACAGCAGAAGCGACATTTCTCACCTGCTGCCACTCATGACGTAACCAGACTTTTCAAAGTCTGCGATCTCATCACTGGTGAGACCGATTTCTCCTCTTCTTGGGATACGTTTGCCCGCTTTCACGTACTCAGCCATGGCAGCACCTTCACCCGGCAGCAAAGCATGACCAAAACTGAAAAGATACAGAAATAAATAAATGTCTGGAGGCTTCTGTGCTTTTTTTAATATATATGAGCAATGTCACATTTGAAGTTTTGTCTTAAAATAAATGAAATAATTTAGTTTCACGTTTACACTTGTTTCTTTGCAGCAGATATTTTTTGTAACTTGACTGAGATTTCAGTTTGAAAGTTGGACATTATATTGAGAAAAAAAAGTAAAACTCACTCCAGAGGTTTGTCATCCTGTGAGGTATGAGTGAGTGGAGCTTCAGGACCAACTATGTGTTCGTCGATGCATGTTTTCTCCACCCACATCACTGCACCGGCCTCTTCCTCCTCTTCCTCAGATTCCTCGCTGCTTGAGTCACTGGATTCTTTCCTGTTCTTCTTAATCTTCTTCTTCTTCGACTTCTTAGACCTTTACCAAAATGCAATGTTTAAAATCATAAAAATGTACATGAAAGAGTGAATAAAGGTGGCAAGTAGTGAAGGTAAAACTCACTTTTTGCTCTTTTTCTTCTTTTTCTTCTTCTTTGCTTCTTCCTCTGCCGTGTAAAACATACATTTAGCTCAACTGGTTATAAAAAAAAAAAGAGATTGTTTGAACAAGTGCATTTAATCATAACTTCTTACCATCTGAATCAGATTCTAGCTCGCTGTCCTCTGAATGTTTCCTGTTTTTTCTTTTCTTGGACTTCTTTTTCTTCTTCTTCTTTTTCTTTTCCTCTGTTAATCACAGAAAGAACTTGAAAATGTAAACAAGCTTCAGACAAATGTAGGCATGTTTTGTTTTATTTTATTTTTAAATGATATAGACAATTATTTTTGTCTGAGTTAAGTCTATCTTATTATTCAGAACCATTTTCAAATGTTCACAGAAAATAACAGAATGATCTGAAATACTTGCTGCTGCATTAAAACTGGTCTATTCAAGATATTTCCCAAAGAGACCAATGAGATATCTGTGCTCTCATTTCAATAACTGGAAAACATATCTTGAACATTTCATCAGTGGGGCATGTGCGAAATATCAACTCCATCTTTACAACTGGTCTTCAGTGTCTGCATACCTTCTGAGCTTGATTTTGAGCTGTTGTTTTTCTCATCTTCTTCAACCGGTGTGAATTCATCAGAACTGAAAAACAGAAAAATCCACAATTACCAAAAGGCAAACAAAAAAACAACAATGGTTCCCTAAAAGCAACAACCTATGAATTAATCGTTTGATGTGATGATGGATTCTTACTCTGGCTCCTTTACTCTCGGTGAGTAACCCCAAACTTCAGGACAACCAAGCTCCCCAATCCGCTCCCTCTCCTGCAGGCGCCTGAAACAGGAACACAGATGGTTCAGTCTGCTGGTCTGAATTAAAACACTGTCTAAATATCCACTTTATGAAGTAGCACTGAGCTAAACATCAATGTTAGAGAGGTCAGTTTCCAGATTTTAGAAGAAACACGTTACAGAGGTAAAGTACAAAAACTCGCTGTGTTTAAATATATATTTCAACACAAAACAGGTAGGAAAAAATGTTTACTGGATTTGGTCAGAATTATAAAAATTTAAAATCCTATCATTAGAACATAAAATCTGCAAGACTGCTAGACTTGAGTTTATAAAAATCTCAGTAAGTGGCTCTTGCTAAATTTTACCTGGCAATAAAAGCCTCCTGTCTCTCCCTCTGAACATCGTCCCTCTGCTGCTGGTAATAATAATCATCTTTGAAGCTGCCGTGTTTCCCAGCTGTGTCCCGCTGCTCCGACCAGTGGTTGTGGTTCTGGTTGCTGTTGTGGTTCTGACGCTCTCGGGACCGAGACCTAGACCTAGATCTAGATCTGGACCTGGAGCGGCTTCTACGGGGACTTCCAATTCGAATTCGCCTGATGTTTCTCGCCTCTTTGAAACGACGCCGCCGCTCTTCTCGCTCCCTCTCTCGGTTGCGTGGTTGCGGGAGTTTGGGCCCAAAGCTGTCCGGAGAGAGGCTCCGATCACGGCTGTCCCCGCTACGGTGTCGTCTTCGAGCCCGAGGACTGCGAGATTCACCGCCGTCAGAGCTCGACCGATCCGACAGAGGCATACCGTCCAAACTCTGCTGACTTATCAACGAAAAGAAACAAACCAACTTTAGCTGTAGCTCCAAATTTTTAATACGCAGGCAATAACAGGAAATGTCAATCTGTCCGTCACCAACAAAGAACCGATATTATTCCAATTCACCACATAAAGTTCCGCTTATTCTCAAAGTAAAAACACACTATTTTGTCTTACATATTTTAAAAGGATCGCTTTAAATTTAAACTCATTATTTCAATTTAATAACTATATACTATATACTAATTACTAACTTTTTGTGTGAAAATAAAAGATAAACTACTACTTTATATGATTATGTAAATACAAATAATTTGACACCATAAGTGCTAAAATTCAAACCACAAAATAAATTCTTTCAAAAACTAAACAGGGCTTAAAAAGTAACATTTTATTTCAAATATTTTTCCTGCGTATGGTTATCCATAAAAATTTATGTTTATTTTTTATGTTTTACTATTTTCTGTAATTGTTATTTTCCATAACAAAGTGGAACACACGTGTACCATACCAGATCACATTTACTATAAAAAAATAATTCTTTCTAAATTTAAAGCACCTTTATAAAAAATTGTCTTAAGAATATTTTCTAAAAACACCAATAAAAATCTAAAACAACTATTTTTGTTTGCCTTTAAAACATAGACAAGGGTTATCAACTTTGAATATATTTCTACATTTTTTAAACTGTGCCATGATTTTATGTGGCGAAAGCAAATACTTGACGTGCTTTGATTTTGAAGGCGAAATTGATAATAGTGTACTTCCGGTGGTGCAGCTGGCAAGCATTTCAGGTGTTGTGTCGGAAAAAGCACCCCGGCTAATTTACTCGTTGGCTAGCAACGTAGTAGTCAGCTTAGTGTTGACTAAAGTATCATAATTGCAGGTAAATAATATTCATCTTCATGTATTGCTTTAGAAAATACGTTATTTTTTTCTGAGAGACGTTTAATAATTTGAGATTTGTATTTGAAGCTGGCATGCTAAGAAGAGGCTAACAGCAGGCCGCGCTTCCTCCTTATTAGGAGGAAACCGCGTTATCTTTGTTAGCAAGGCTAACAACAGCAGCTAAACATGTTTACAATGAAAATTCTAAATAAACAACGCCATATTTATCTTAGCACCTAGAGCCTTTTGTTAATTATTAGTAAGCTTAGTTTTACACATCTGTAAATCCACGTAAGTTTGAAATGTCAGCAACTAACTAACTGAACGTTTTTGAATTAGGGTCGTTATTTGTGCAGTTTTATCAAACAAGCCGACTATTCGTTGACTAGTTAACCATCTCCTCACTGCATAAGAAACTGGTTAAGTCATGTTTGAAAATAGATTTTTCCGTTGGCTTGTTTAGTCTGCAGTTATTACCTTATCACACCGGCTCAGCAACAACAGCTAATAAAAGTGAAAGTGCTTTGGGTCAAGTATTATTTATAAATTGTTTTGTAATAATTAAGTGCTGTTTGGACACTTTACATTGGGTAAAGTAAAATCGTACTACACAAATACAGTATGTGAAAGGTTAGACTGATAGTTTCTGCTTGCTCAACTGGTATTGTTTTATAGTTTTAGATCATAAAGTTATATAAGGCAACTTGTCTGTAGTTTTTTTTTTCTGCTATAACTTACACTGAGTGTAATTTCTGATTTGTTTTCCTTGATTTATTATTTTACTCTTTGCAGAAATGCCAAATTTAAAGCTGATATCTGCAACTGACACACAGTATTCAGCAGAAGTCCTGAAGTCGCTGAATGAGCAGCGAAATCATGGATTGTTTTGCGATATCACAATTATCATACAGGACAAGAAATTCAGGGCCCATAAGACAGTCCTGTCCGCCTCCAGTACATACTTTTACCAGCTCTTCACGGTTGCCGGACAGGTGATCGAGCTGAACTTTATCAGACCAGAAATCTTTGAGCAAATTCTTAACTACATTTACAGCTCCAGAATTGTCCGCGTTCGCTCTGACATGGTCGAGGAGCTTATAAATGCTGGACAAATACTGGGAGTGAAGTTCATCGCCAACTTGGCTTTACCTCTATCCCAGGTGAAAGGCATTTCTGGTTTGTCTAAAGGGCCGGAACAGAAAAATGATGCATCTTCAGAGAATATGCCAGTCATCACAGAGTCCTTCTCCATTTCTGCGGAGGAATTCAACCAGCCAAGCAAACCTGCAGGAAACGAGGACGACTCAGACGATGTTGTGTTCGTCTCGCAGACAGATCCTCAAAGCAAACCAGCCAACCAAAAGGTCAGCTCTGAGGTCATAGATTTGGATGCGATAGAATCCGAGAGTGTGGGATCAAAACAGAATTTGGAGTTAAATAATGGTGTTGGCGGGCATGCAAAACAAGCTACAACCCCGCAGAAGATGATCTCTGCAAAGCTTCCCAGCCTACTGGTAAACAGCCCTCTTCGTAGTCCTGACAGTAGCTCCAACGTCTCGTCTCCCCCTGCCTCAGTCTCCACAGAAAGTGTCCCTTCAGCTCAGGCCAGATCAAACAGCCTTACCTCTGGGCCGCCAAATGCCCCTCACTCCTCTGAAAACAGGGACATATTGGGAGTCCAAAAGAAGCAAATCACCACTTCATCCCAACAAGGACATTCTAAGATTAGACTTTTAGATGTTTCTGAAGCTTCAGCACTGAAACCTAACACTGACGGGCCTCATACAGCAGCTAAAAAAACGGTGAATACACCTACAGAAATAGATTCTTTTTCATCAGGCTGTAAAGTGTATGCTAATATTGGAGAAGATACATTTGACATTGTCCCAGTTAAAGAGGATCCGGGGGAAGGAGGCTCTAAAGCCAGTAAAGGGAAGAGATCTTTTATGGCAACACCCTTGAAAGCCTCTGATAACCCACCTTTGACACTAGACCTAGGACCAAACAAAAAGAGGAACAAAACAGAGCTTGAGGACCACTATGAGCTGGTCATGGATGGGAAGACCTTCTTCGTTTGCATCATATGCAAGCGTCCCTACGTGTGTCTGACGAGTCTGCGTCGTCACTTCAACACACACTCGTGGGAGAAGAAGTACCCCTGTCACTACTGCGACAAGGTCTTTGCCCTGGCTGAATACAGAACTAAACATGAAATCCACCACACTGGAGAGAGGAGGTACCAGTGCCTGCTGTGCAACGAAATGTTCCTGAACTACCAGGTACTCTCCTCACACTGCAAGTCGGTCCACAATCAGGATCCGAGCGGGAGGAAGGAGAAGGATGACGGTGAGAACAACTTGTACCGCCTGCTGCCAGGTAAAGTGGGGCAGAAAAGGATGAACACGTGGGAGATGGAGCCTCTTTTATCTCAGGACGACAATGTGCATCCCATGAACACAGGCGGCGAGGCCGTCCTCTCATCCACCCAAAGGTTGGAATGGGAAAGCATGTTTGTTGAGCCCAACGCTCACATGCAGCCGGACACCGAGGCACAACCGGGGTCGATGGTGAACTCTCCTCCACAGGAAGCCTCAGAGTTTGAGTACATCACACCAGAAACTTATTAAGAAGCTCTCACCAATCCTCAGCAATTGTGCCTTTTTTGGTTTCATTTTTATTTCAACAATCATTTTGACGTAATTCACTTTAATCCATTACAAACAAAACTAATAAATATTTGAGAGGTTAGCAGTATTGTGAAAGAAAATAGTCCCCTTCTGTAAAATAAATAAAAAGTATACATTAGGTGTGTTTAAAAAGACAACACGTTTGTCACTTCAGACTTAAAGTTCAAAGCATCAAATTCTTGAAGTAATAAAAACTGCGTTTGAATTTATTACAATGAAATTAGTGGTAAACCTTTGTAATCTTAACTTCACTCAAGAGTTCTGGCTGTGGTTAATAAAAAGTTCTGAGCTGCCCCAACTGTTTTACTCTCAGAAATGTTGACAAATATTTAAATCAGCCTTTTAATTTTTTTTACTCATTTACTCACCTGTGCATTGTAAAAAGATAGAGATGAAGTTAAACTCACAGTTCAGTAAAATTGTTTTGATAAAATAGATTTATCTGACTCGTGTTGAAAATGTTATATTTCAGTGAGCTCTTATATGGTCAGGCTAGCCCTCATAAAGGTTTAAACAGATTTTTGTAGGGCGAATTTTGATGAAGAAATCAAAAACATAAAGTCGGGCGATTAAACGCTAACGTCGAAATCATCTGTTTAACATTCAGGTCCTAAACCTGATCATTCAACAAAAACGCAGTTACCTGGTTAAATACATGAAACCTCTGTTAACCACATTTATCATGAGTTACTTCTTAGTTTCTGTCCTGTATGCATATTACTGTGATTGTTTTTCAGCAAAACTGTATGGGATATAACTTATTAAATGCAACATATTTGCTCTTGTCAACTCAGTGCTCCATCTTTTGTTTCATTAGATGTTAAATCAGACATGGAACTGATAACTGTTTTCTATTCTTTTTCTTTAGTGAATGCTGATTATGATCTAAAATCTATATTTTTTCATCACATGCTTGTGGCCACATCTGGTTCATGTAGCAGAAAAGTTGTACAGTTATTACTTTTCTGAGTAAGTTCAGACTTTTTTTTTTTTTTCTTAAAGTAATTAATTATGTAAGCTAGAAATTTAGTGTACAAATGTAAATTTAGGATTATTAACTCAGGATAATTAGTGTTTGTATTTAGCATCTGGCACAGGACCAATTGATTTGTCCACATGTCAGAATCTGGACTAATGTAGATAAATGTTAAAAATAACACAAATTCTGTTTGTGTCATGTTATCAGATTAAATTTTACAGTTTTTTTTTCCAATAAAATATTCCAAAAATGTGATGAACTGTTTATAATTGCTTCGTTTTTGTTTCTTGTTTAGCAGCAAACAAAAAAATATATTTTTTGAATGTGATACTTTATTTCAAAGGTTTACACAATATTCTGATGGACCTTTGGTGGCGTTCGCTGGTGGTGTGCCAAAGAAAAATCAAAAGAAAAGTATCCTTGTTGCAGGAAGGGTGTTTTTATTTCTATCAGCACAGCACTGTTTTGTCCTTTCTTTAAATCAGCCTATCACGCTAAGGCTTGGCCAATGCAGATCAGTAAAAAGAATGGAAATAAGTCAGCCTTTAAATGTAACACAAACCAGGCAGCTGTGCATCATATTTAGTAATTTAATGGAAATCCATCTTTTTTTATTTACACTTGGTGTCAAAATTTTAACCATCAAAGGCTCGTCTGTCATGGTGGGTTTCATCCCCTGGAAAGTGATCAGTGGAGAGCTGACGGCCACTTTTCCACCCCCACAGCATAAACATAACGCACAATATGAGTCACAGAACAGCAGAAAGTAAAAAGAAGCTAACAGCTCCTGAGTGTGGTGCTGAAATTATAACCAGCAGTGACTAAGAGTTTTCATAGATATTAAAGAGGTTTTATATCTCAGTTAATATTCATGGTTTTACAGCTGACATGATAAACACATTACCTGCTTTTCAGTTTTTAATAAATAGCATTCAAAGTGTCGACTACATCTCCTCAGCAACTACTGTTGGTACAAAAGTTTTCTGCTTTTTTTCTAACCTCAGAGAAGAAATAAATACCATGAGTTGTTCATACCTTAGACCTAACTGTGGTAACTATAACATACTGTTGTACAACATTACAGCTATTTGTGTCTTTAATCATGTTCTGCTGAATTAACAACTGATTGGAGGTAAACTCTAAAGTTTAGGCTTTGTTGAGATGATTCAGTGAAAATAGGGCTGGGCGATCTGTCTGAAAAATTTATCAGGATATAAACTCTTCACATCAGTCGATATGGAAAAGCATTCACATTGAGATCAATGTTTTTCAGCACGTATCTCGTTCTGAAATTTTTAGGCTATTTCAACAATTTATACATCTACACATTCAGATCCTTCAGGACATTCCAGCTATGACTTTTAGTATGTCAATTTATATGTTTTGAAATATTTAGTTTTTTCAGACATTTTTTTCTTATTTAAAATGTGTGGAGCCGTTTTCAAAATATTTGTTCTGATTCTGCTTTTTTTAACTCCTTTGTTCTTATTTGAGCTTCTGCTTCTATTTAACTGATTTGAGTTTTTTGCTGTTTTTGTAGCTGTTTTTGTATTCTTCTGATTTAAACTTTCAGCTGCTTCCTGCTAATTTCAGCTGTTTTCTGTGTTTTAGCTACTTTTTAGCTAATTTCTGCTTTTTTATGCTTAGCCTCCTTTTGTGATAATTTCAGCTTCTTACTGCTTAATTCAGCAAACGTGCTCTAATTTCAGCTACTTTTTAAACCTATTTTTAGGGTAGTTTCAGCTTTTTTCACTATTCAGAAAAAATATTTCAGTAACAAGCATTCACACTGCATTTTTGCAGGAAATGTAAATTCTCTTGTTATTGGCTTTTTTTGTTTCTTTGTTTGTTTTACCTATTTAAAATAAGGACCACAAGAAAAAAGGCTGATTAATGCTGCCAAACTGGTGACTTTCCTCTTTTATCCACAACTTCCTCTCGAGCCTTTGCCCCATTTTCTCTTTTCCTTCCACGTCGTTCTTTTTTTTTAAAGCAGGTATGAGGCGAAACATGAAACTGCTACATGTTATTCAGCAGGTTGTTGCTAGCTGACCAAAAAATGAGCGAGTTGATGCCACCAATCTTGTTTAGCAAGAGGTAGAGCAGCTAAAGCCTTTCCTCTGCCTACATCCCCCAGAATGCCGTGCAATATTTTGTATTTTCTCTTATTATTTATCATGTATTTATTGCAATATATCATTATTGTTTTATCGCCCAGCCCTCGGCAAAAACACCAGAGCTTTTATCGAACATCAGGCAGGACTGGTGAGTCTAAGAGTTCACATATTCACAGTGAGGAAAGTGTCTTCTGTTCCACTTGGGAACATTTATAGTTTTTATTAACGACACGTGAACCTAAAGTCTTAACAGGAAGGGAGTTTGTGGACAGAGCAGAGTGATGCATTAAGGCAGGTAGATGTGTAAACAGTCCTGACACGGAGCAGGTCGTGTCTCTCCCGATGACGTCGTTCACACACACAGCAGACCGGAGTGAGCGCGACGCCCAGGAAACACTCCGCTAAGTTGCCCTGACCCGTAGCCATTCTCTTCCTCACCTACTTTTCTTCGACGCTGTTCCGAATGATTGTGAAGAAGAGCCCAGAGAGACCGAGCGCGCCACTCCAGCGCCTCACGCCTGAAAACATCCCAGGTGTTTGCTGTTTCTTATGGGCTGTATGGTGGGGGCTTCTCGTCTGGGTGCTCATGAGGAGGGGAGTAGCGAGGAGGGATCATCGTGGGCCAAAGGTGACTGGCTCCTGACTGGGAGTCATCCGACAAGCCTGAGGAATCAGGAAACAGGTAGGAGCCCTGCAGAAAACATTAAAACACTGCTTAAAGTATCTGTATTAAAAGCAGACAGTTTTGTTTTATTTAAACATATTAAAATGAATTTATTCTACTCAGGGCTGGCCCGAGGCATAGGCAGTATAGTCGAATGCTAGGGGCGCCGTCCATCTAGGGGGTGGGGCACAAATGGAGGAGGAAAAAATTATTTTCCAACTTTTTATCAGAGCATAGTTGATTTAGTCTGTAGAATAATCCCTGGTAACTCAGGTTTATGAACGTAACTTGTTCTGTGTGTTTCTCAGCTCCTTTGAGGTTATATGGTGCAGAGAATATTTCATGATAAAAGTATCACATGAAGCAGTCAAGACTAAGTACTGTGGCTCAGTGTGTAAATAGAAAACAAAAAAAGGAGTTTTCTACCTTCATAAAATATTGATATTTTTTTTGTTTTTTTATTAATCCCAAGAATTTAGTAAAATGCAGAATTCTTAGAAGATTTTTTGCAGCATTTTCTGGGAGAGTATAACCCTGGACGCCCCCTAGAACTGCTTCACTCCACAGCTGCTGGTTAACATGAACAGGTGTTCCTCATTGCTGTCAACAGATGTTGGCACAGGTACTTTTGGTGTTCTTCCTCAAATGAATTATATTGATAACTATTTTAACTGGATAACCTGTTTAGACAAAATAGACAAAACAATTTCATTTGGTATGTGAATTGATGGCAATTGGCAGTGAAAGTTAGAAAATTGCACAAAGGGCGTTTCCTGAAATCATACCTCGGGCGGGCCCTGATTCTATTGACATTTGCCAGTAACAGCTAGAGAACTACACTGTTTAAAAATGACCACAACCCCTTTAGTAAACCACTCTGTTGCACTAAGTAACATTTAAATTCCAGATTAAGACAGACCAAGCCCACTGGCTCAGCTGTTGATGGAAACCCAAACACACCCCTGTAAATAACTAATTTAGTCCCTTTTGTGCACAACACGTAGCATAAAAGTAATAAATCTACAAATACAATTAATTCCCATTGCTTTACATTAAACCTGAGCTTGCTTTATAGTTCTGTTGATTCCTTTCTGCACCTGCAGGTCATAGGCTGTGTAAGGCGGCAGGCAGGGGGCAGCGTTGTGGTACGAGTTGAGGGAAGTGGTGGGTGGAGGGGGCTCTGAGCGGACCGGAGCGACTACAGCCTCTGGTTCAGATGTTTCTGAGGCAGGAGATGGTATCTAAAAACAATAACATTTACCTTTAAAATGTTGTTTACAAAGATGTTCGCATGCAAAGTTATGCAAATCACGATTATCATTGCTAACAGATATTCTCTGATAAAAACTTGTTATGGGGAGGTACCATGTCTTTAAAGCCCCCCAGGACAGCAGCAGTAATGATGCCCAGAAAGAGGGCCACGATGTTGAGGATGGTGGCAGACCACAGCAGGTGGTAGAGGTGCACCACGTCCTGGCAGCTCCTTACGTCTGTGTACGCGTGGTAGCCGCCCATCAGCTCAGATCGGCTAGGCCAGTTGGTGTGAGAGAGGGAAACAGCCTACAGTCAAGCCACAAAAGTCACTGAGAGCATTGAGTAGCTTTTAACAGATCATCTGCGTCAGCCAACTGGGAAAAACGGTTTGGACAGGATGTGATTTATGGTGGTAATAGGCTAAAGGTGGGGAACAGGAGGAGGGGGCATGGGGCAAACACAACAAATGGTGCCCTACAACACATTTCTACAATGAAAAAAATTCTACATCTACATGGAAAAAAAAGGGAATGAACTCCATTATCAGTCTAAAAAAAGGGGGGACCTACTTCCAAATCATGGATGATTTCCTAAACTTTTTCAAAACATCTTTATTCTGAAGTCCCATAAGAGGATGTTCTCTGAAACAAAAGTCAAAAAGAAAAAAGAAACATTCTTGTTCTGATACAATCAAAGCTGCAATGCAAATAAATCCACTCAAAATAATCTAAACAATGAAAGCGAGACTGAAACAAACAAAACAGGTAGCCAGAGCTGGGTCAGGTGTTTGTTGGCGTACTCACTTCCCGCAGTTGTAGAGTTCGCAGCAGTAGCAGGTGTTGCTCTTCACACGCAGGTTGCAGGATAAGTGCGGCGTGTGGCACTGCACCTGAAGGTCACACATTATTACCTGCTTTAAATCGTTCAGTTGACGTCTATATGAAGTGGAACTGCAATGCTTTGGTCTGAGTTCTTCCTTATTGTAACTCCACAAGCCCCTCTTTCATCCTTTTTTTTTGAGGCGTGTCTCAGATCAACTCGTTTTGAGGCGTTCTCTTTAAATTCAGAAGAGGTGCTTCACACCCCGCCCACCTCCAGCTTAGCGGTCCACACTTTTTTTATTAATTTATTAAAACAAACAAAAAAATCTATATACAATAAAAAAAACAAATCAAATTATAAATGAAATGAAAGGAAGCAGAGGGAAGAAAAACATCTTATAACATTTGCCCCTTTTTTTTCTCAAATAAATTGAAATAATACTCATACAATCGTTTTTACAGACTCAAACTTTAAAATAAAAACAGCATCAGGTCCATCATTTGAACAACAGTTTGTGTCGATACATACTACTGAGCAAAATAGAGTTGTTGTTTTTTAAATCTCTATTCCTTTAAGTTTATATTGACTCTCTCTTTTAAAAACAAATAACTGAATATTTACAGATAATAAAGTTTTATCAGCATTACACATAACTTGTAAGATACTATAATCAACCAAATCATAAAGATTTTATATTTTTGGTTGAAAAAAAAGAGAATATAAAAATATCTTCGCAGCACCAGGAGAGACTAAATTAAACATTTCTGCACATCTAGAGACTCCAAGTTCACAACAAAATGCATTTAATGGATAAAAAAGTGGATTTTGCATGATATGTCCCCTTTAAAGTACATAAAAAGAGTGAAATATATATATATATATATGTATATATATTCAAGTTTTCTTACCTCTTGGTCAGATGAAGTCTCACTGGAGTGATAGCCACAGCGACCGGCATACAGAGGCCTGAGGTCCTGCAGGAGAACAAAGATTATTAAATCTCTCTGCTCAGACACAGATTAAACAATGACAGCTACAGTGTAAAGCTTTAAAGGAGAGAAAAATCAGAGAAAGGCTTTTATTTCTACACATCTGGGACTGATGTAATTTAATAGGCTGCACACTTTCATAAGAAGTTTTACTGATTAGACCTAATGACATTTCAGAGCCATTCTTTTATTTAACATGATGCTGATCTGCTTAAATAAACAAGTTCAATCAAAACCTGAAACTAACAGGACAAACTGTTATTTATATCTCAGCTCGTGGCTCGTTTGGTTTTCAGCTGCTGGGAAAATACTTATATAGTTTTACATGTTTACTCTCGTTTTGCCTAAAAAGATAAAAAAATAATATGAGGGCATCGAAAGGTCACAGCTTATTCTATTTTTAGTTTTATTATGGAAAGCTCACAAGTGGAGCAGGACATCTGGGTTTTAAACTGCTAAACTTATTTTGCATGTTATAAAAAAGACAAAAAAACAAAACTAAATCAAATAAGTTTATGTTCTTTTCTTAAACTTAATATGTGACCCCCTCACATCAAACAGAGTTAAGTCACCAGGTGGTCTGTGGAGAAAAAGCAACGATTGCATCTTGTCAAAGTATAGTGAATTATCTACGGGTCATTTAAATGAAATTACTGAAATTTAATTTTAAAAGGAATTTTTTAAGCTCTTTTTTTGAGCAGTAGCTACAAAAATTCCTCATTAGAATAACATAAAAATAGGATTCAGATTTGACTTAATCCTCATGAAAGACATTTTGTGACTGATTAACTGAATGCTAGATCCAGTATTTTTATACATTCTGATCATTGCAGCCATATGATTTAAAACAGAGAATGAGAGTTTGTGCGTTGTATCAATGTGTTCTTTCTGTCTTCATAAAAAGTTGGTGATGTTCAAACATCTGATGTAAAAGGTACCACCTTCAGGGGGGTAACCAGGAAGAGAAATATGTTAAAGGTTGATTTGTGATCATGACAGAAGAGGTTTTTTGTTAGTTTCTGTGCAGTCTGTTTCCTTCTTTGCATGATGGAGACTAATTTCCCTTTGCTGCTAAATTTATTTGTCCCACTCAGACGGATGCAGGAGTTATCCGAGCGGACGAAGCCACTCTAGGATTTCACTGAATATTAACTATTGCACAACTCATCATGGCACGAGAGCTTTTTGTTGCTATGACAGTTATAATTAGCTGATTAAAATTACTCACAATGTGCCTCGCTGCAAAAACTCCGTCCACGATCGCGCAGCAGAAAGCAGCCACCACTCCAAAACTGATGAAAACAATAGATGCCACTAACTATGAGGGGTGAAAAAAACAGAAAAGTGTCAGATTTGTGAGTACAAATATAATAAATGTGAACCACTTCTGTTTAATAACCAGTTAAGCTCAAGACACTTAGATTCCCTGGACAAACAACGCTAACATATATAAATGTGCAGAAATGAATGCAATGTGAGGAGCTGGCAGAAACTTCTCTGTGTTTACTTTAGTTGTCTAAACTGTCACCAAGGTTCTCAAATTGTTGCAGTCGCTGCAGTGCTAAATGCATCACTGCTCACTAATGCAACTTTTCTTTTTTTTTTACTCATCGGGGAAAGATGGCGAGTATTCAGTTACATCAACCCTGTCTGCAGACCCCAAAAGGGAAGTGACTCAAGTGATGCCACTAATCAAAGAGCTGTTGGGTAAAATGGACGAGCTACAGTAAGTCCAGAATTTAAATTTTCAATTGAGCTATTTGGTCCTACTTATGGAGCCCGTCCAGTAACAGGATAAAAAATACAGTGGCCACGAGATAATAACTTGTGGCCATGAGATAGTTAATTCATGGCCATTAGATAATAACTTGTGGCCACAAGACAATAACCACTAGATGGTTGATGCATGGCCAAGAGATAATGCATGATCAAAGATAATAACTTGTGGACACAAAATACATAATACGTGGCCATGACATAGTAACTTGTGGCCATGAGATAGTTAATACATGACCATAAGATAACAACTTGTGGCCATGAAACAATAACTTGTAGCCACTAGATAGGTAATGCTTGGCCACAAAATAACTTGTGGCCATGAGAGTTAATGCAAGTCTTTGAACTGTTTATTCTCTACATCTGTTAAACTGGTTATTTATTATTTAAAGTTTTTGATGTACATAAGAGTAGTTAGTTTTGTGTTAGCCTGATGTTCTTTTGTGTGTAAGGGTATTTTGTAATAATAATAATAATAATAATAATAACAATAACAATACTAATAAAAATGCATTACTAATAAAAATGCATTAGTCTTGTACTGAAAAGACACTCAAAGAATTTTCATGCATTATTCAGTCACACATTAATTGATGGTGGTAAACTTCATTGTAGCCACAGCTGCCCTGGGGCACACTGACAGAGGCGGGGCCATGCACAGGCACCACCGGTGTTATTTTTATTTATTTATTTATAGATTTATTTACTGTATTTATTTCAATTTTTCACCCCAGAGGTTAAATTTAATCAGTAAAACCTGTAAAATCTGGCACATTTACATGACAGAATAAAAAAAACAAACAATAAATAATCATTGATCATCATAAATACTTTACTAAACTTTAATTCTGCAGATGAGTCATTATCAAATGACCAAACAGGATTTATTTAAAGCTAAACAAATAGTTAATTATTAGCAAACTAACAGAAAACTGGTTGGCAGCTGAACCCTGTACATTTTCACTTATACTCTCTTTACTGTGAATGTTATGCGTGTCCTAGTAAATACTATTTTTTTTAAAGTTGAAAATAAATCAAATATTCATGCAAGTAATTGTAAGACTGAGTTCTGAGTTATTTATCTTTGTTTTTCTGGAGAGGACACAGTAAATAATCCAGCTGTAAATACTGTCATCACAGTTTGTGTCACATGTAAAAACATTTTACTATGATGTAATGTAATGCAACATAGCTCCGTCTGCAGTGTGTCAAACGCTGACTGGAATGTTATGGGAGAAAGGTGTCACGACATAAACCCATTCTGACAGACCCAACCCAGAACCCCCCCCCCCCCTGCTCCGCTCATCTGCAGTTTCCTTCCCCCTCGGTTTACCGTAGACATCTGTCCTCCTCCTCTTACAGCCTGTTTCTATTTCTGGCAGCACAAACCCCAACAGCCCCACAAAGTCCAGGGTCCTCGCTCCAATGCACAACTTCTGCTGGGTGTGCTGCTTGTTGTCACGTTAACATAATCAAGTCCAATCCAAACAAAACCGAGGCTTATATGCTGTTTAATCTTGTGACAACAAACATGAACAAACATGAAAAGTGACATAAATGTTATAAATTTTCTTACCATTTGCCGCTTGTTCTCTATCAAATGTGCGCCAATAATTCCCAGAAAGGAACCAAAGCCCAGCTAGAAAGAACAAAATATATATTTGAAGGTTTTATGATATAAAATTAGCACAAAAAGTAAGAAAATTTGTGCTTGTTGGATTATTTCTTTGTTGTAACAATGCTTCTTGGCAATAAATCTTATACTGTTGGAAAGCTTGTTATTTTCCATTTTAAAATGGAGCCACATTTGTAAGGAACATGCATTTGTGGGATGAGCAGTAGAGTAAGTATGTGGGTTGCGCACTTGAAAGTTTTATCAAGCTTATTTTATCTTTGTTATTGACACTTGTTTGAAGCTTCAGGTACCTCCAGGCACTGTCAATCAGGTGCCCAGTATAAGATTTATTGACAAGAAGTCTTGTTACAACAAAGAATTAATCTACAAAACACAAATATCCTTACTTTTTGTGCTAAGTATATGTCATCTCAACATGGAGTCTGAATAATTAAGATGCAGAGTGGCCTCTAAAAGAAGGTGAAACGCTAAAAGTGGAAGAGTTTGAGGAAAGTAGCTTTATAGATTTAGATACTGGGCATCAGGGACTTTATTAATGAGGTTTATAAGAATGGAGAAATTAGCAGAGTATCAAGAAATACTTTTACCTCTCAGCAGATCGGTTTGCTGTCACTTGGTATGAATTGTGACAGTAAACAGGCCTGCTGTGTGTGTGTGCGTGTGTGTGTGCGTGTGCGTGTGTGTGTGTTGCTGCTTACGGGTGTGAATTAAAGTGCCTGTGACCTGCATATCCTTCAGATACAAAAATTCAAAGAAAACATTTTAACATATTTAAGAAACTTGGCATATTATTCATGATTTTACCCATTTTATCACGTAACCGGCATATTTTCTTTTGAACTTGGCTCAGCCAAAGTGAAACAGGAAGTGACATCTAGAGGGAACTGTTTAATAAAATGAACTTCCTGGAGTTTGTTTATTGAAACACTATTATTTAAGTTCTGACTCTTCTTCATCTCTCTCTGATAGTGACTCAAAATAATCTAAAGAAACATTAAAGTCTTCTCGACAGTGTTATTAGCCGTACCATTTACGCGCAGACATTCCCCTTTGTCATCACTTCCTGTTACTTCACATGCAAATATTTCACCAACAGTTCATCCTAGCAGTGTAAATATTCTTTTGAATATGCCATCAATATTATATTTCCAAAAATCCATTCATATTTATTACAAAAATTTGATGTCACAGGCCCTTTAACACTCACAATGGCTCCTGGGTAATAGCCTCCAACTGTGATGTTCTGAGTCCTGGTAGTCGCCGCCAGGCCGAAGATGAGGATGAGCACAGACACCATGAGCAGCATCGCCGTCACGATTATGGATTTCCTCTTTCTTCTCTTAAAGGAACCTGGAGGTTCCACAAATGAAAAAAAACAGTAACACTCAGTGAGATCAGTGCACTGATTTAGTTAAAACCTGCTAACTGGGAGCCCATAAGCACTGTTGTTGTGGGAAGTCACTAAAGAGATTTGAGACTAAACTGCCATTGATCCGGCTCTGTCACTTTCACTAATGACTAATTCTGTTGAAGCATTTCAGAGGAAGTTATAAAAAACCTCTGCTGCTGCTAAGATGCCACAAATGATCATGTGAGTCTTTTTCCCCAGAAAGTCATTATTAGACTTGTTTTCTGTCAAAAAAGTAATGAGAAAAACTCTCAGGATGACTGAATTAGAATTTGATAACCAAATAACAGTAACAATAACAATAATAATATCAGAGATCTGAATCTTCTTTGGTTTGAGGTGAAAATTAAATCAAATCTCATTTAAACTGAGATTACAAGTGAAGAATAAACAAATGATATGTCCTGTAATCTAAGATAACTCTATCTCGTGTTTTTTTTTAGCAGCAGCTCCATCTGTGTCGTCTCAGATCAAATCTCCTCCATCAATCTGATTATTTCCTGTTTTATATTTTTATTTCATCAATCTATCAATAAACAGATCAGCCAAATCTCCACTTCAGTCTGTTTCAGCACTTTGTAAACATGTGCAGAACACAGATTGACTGCTGCTGACTATTGAAGCAAAAATCAGGAGATCAACAAGCTTTCCTTCTGTAAACAAGGGGATTCTGTGTCACCATGGCAACAAATGAAGGACTCAGCCTGTGAGACAAGCGATTCAGAAATATGAGATCACAGAGCTGATGGTTAGATTTTAACAACTACACTAAACAACATATCTGCATTATTGTTGGTTTATGTCACAAACCTCAAAATAAATTATAATAAAGTCTATAAAATAAAGTAGTAAATATGCTGAAGCAGAAATCCAAGAACATTTATAATAGAACTGAACAGGTGTCAGTGTTTTTCTATGAGGACATTTTTGTAAATTTAGTTAAACGTTTAAAATATTAAGTCAAAGAACACTAATCCTAATCATGCTTTAATTCATGAATGATTCAATCAGCTCCAAGTATGTGGGGAAACTATAAACAGGAAAACAATTATGAACACCTCATGTTGTCATATTCTGAGAAGAAAGGATTTTATTTTGGATTAAATTGTAAAATAAAATAGCCAATATGATTTTAGATCTTTGTTTTAAGCAGAACAGTTTGGACATTTCAGAATAATCATTACAAGTGATAAGTCAACTCTCCACTTTATCACCTAAATATACTTTATTGACAAATCTAAAATAAATTGTGTGTCAAAATGTGTATTTATGTACAGTTTAATGTTGAAAATTGTCTGTTGGCATCTTGTTTTTATCTCATAAAAGCTTGCATCACTGCACTGATTTCCTGTCAGGTTGCCCTCTAAGCATCTTACTTTATGTGAGTAACAGCAGTAGCAGGTCCATTCAATTGACTGAGCCTCCACACCTGCAGTGACGCGATGCGGCCTGGACCAAAAAATACCAGTCTGGTGATGCAACGAGTGTTTTGATCGATTTTGGAATGAGGAGGAGACACTTGTATTTGCCTAACATTTGAGCTTTTACTAATTACCCATTTACAAACAGCTAAAAGACGCCTTAAAATAAATATACCCAGGTGGCGGTATTTATTTTTTAACTGATTATAAAAACCTGCAGCAGACACACCGACCAGGCAGGTCACCTTGCGCACACACACACCTACCTATGCTCGTTTCAGAGAGACTCAGCCCGCTGGATTGAAAGCTGTGAGAAGGAGGCGGCATGCTTCTTGTTGATGTTGTTTAATTCCTCTTGAAAGGAGAAAAAACAAAAGCAGAAATCACGACTCTGTTAATGAGCGATATAAACATGAGAGCTAGCGGCTCACGAGCCAACCCCGACGATGCGTTCACTGGCTGTGGCATTCTCGGAGCACCAGCACTGCCGCTACGTCCCGATGAATGTGCCAGAGCCCGTATCGGTTACTGCCCCGCGGCTGTTG
>JARVJO010000269.1:8857430-8874843 GCA_031762555.1 Cynodonichthys magdalenae
TGGGTCTTCCTCTCCACAGCGTGTCGAACAGCAGATCGCTAATCTTGCTGCTGAGTCCATGTGCGCATGTCACATAAAAAGCATAACTAGTGGTTATTCTGCTGCTGTGACGCTTATTTTCCCAAGCGTGCTTGAACGTTGCACTTTGGCAAGCTGTCATCCGCCATTTTTATTTAATAAAGCGCGTTAATTAATTAGCTAACTTTAATTATCGTTATTTAAAGACAGCCTCGGAAGAATGAAACAATTAATTAGCTATGTTATGAACAATTTAGAGTTTAGGCTTCATATAATTCTAAATAACTTTCTAAATATTTTCATTATGCAGCAAACAGAAAGTTGCGGAAATGTGTAAACTGGTCAACAGCTTAAAGGTTTAGCATACGTTAAAATACTGTAAGTAGCCAGCATCAATCAGTGGCATATGATATTTTATATGAATTAGAAAATTTTTTTTAAATATTTGAGAGAAGCTTGAACCTGAGCGTTGTGCGCCACCATCTGTCATAAACACGGTGATGCGTTCAGGAGTAAGTGGCTAGTGACTATGCTGTCTTCAGGGATTATACATTTCAAACTCCACAAACGTCATATAAAAAAAGAGCAAAATCGTGGATTTTGAATTGTCTATCATATTCAAAACTTTGTTTAGATATAAAATAGTTTCAGATATTACTTTAAAATTTAGATTTTAATCTATAAAACGAGCTATTAACTAGACTAATTTAGTTATTTCAGTATTTTTCATGTAAAATTTGACTGTTGATTCTGTTGAAATGACTTATGTTAGTTATATTACCTAACAGGAATATTACTTTTTAAATACAGTATTTCAAAACACAAAATTAATTCAGATGAATCACTAAAAGGAGATTTTTTTTGTATAACAAATTTAATGTGGCCAAACATCTTTAAAATTGTGTAAATCCAGGGTTGTGTTTTAATGTTATGTTTGTTAAATATTTTTTTAGTAATTTAAACCCCCTCTCAACCACCATTAAATTCCAATATAACAATCTTACAAAAAGAATATTGCTAATCTGCAGAAAACCCATTTAAACTGAAGACATTGTTTTCTGTTAAGCAGCCTTTAATTATAAAAAGTAATTTACAAATATTTACTAATGACAAGAGAAAACAATTAGATTCATTGTAAAACATCCAAGAACTCATGTTGCACGTTTTTGCTGTGCAGATCTCAAACAAGTCACTTTTTTATTTATTTATTTTTTTCAGTGACGTAATTTCTTTTCAAGTAAAAAAAAAAAGGAGGGGTGGGGTGGAAAAGACCCTCAGAATTTCCCCTCTCTCACATTTACAGGGGGGCAACTGAGCACTACGTGACTGGAGTGCAGATGAAGGACCAGAGAGGAAGACTACTTGAACTTCAGCAGCAGGGAGCTCATGGAAAACGGTTCAGGACTCAAGGTTGGAAGCTGCTGGAAAAGTGTGCATGCATTGAGCAAGGACAAATCTGCTTTGCATTTAATTTCTGATCCACGTTGGACAAATAAATCAAGATGAATGAATGAAGCATGTCTGTCTGTCTGACCTGTGTCAGGATGAGCTGTAAATATTGCATTCAGGCTTTATTTCAACTCAGCAGACAATAGCTGATGGTGTGCGTGTACAGAATGCAGTGCTGGGCTTCGGGCTGCTGCCAAATCCACTCTGAGACCCAAAAAAGCACTCAGTATCCCACCCCCGGGTTTTCTCTGTCTAATCTTCATTCACCATGAAGCGCGCCTAGTTGAAGGAGGCTCTCGGCACCCTGTACCCCCTTGCATGGCTGAAAACTTTCTAATGAAATCCCTACACACTTTTTGACAAATATTGTTTCTTCATAGGCTTCCAGAGGTTCACTATCAAATCACTTCACATCGTTACTGAGAAGAAAACTACAGGTACGTTTTTGTCTTTTTAAATTGTATCTGTGGCTAATTTAATGAGAGAGACTGTCATTGTTTAAAGCATGCATGTGTTATTTGTTTTATTTGACTGGATAATGTAAGCGTCACTGGTTTTGATGAATACATTTTCTTGCTGTTAAGAACATGGAGCCCAGTTCCACAGAGGGAGGATCTGAAGAGAAGGTTGTTAAAAGTCCTGTAAGTGCTAAAATTAATTTAATTTATTCCTAATTTTTCTGTTGGAGTAGATGCTTTAGCTGTTTTTCTTTTAATATTATTATTTTTTAGTAGCGCTGAATGAAATATTCTTCCAGTGTAGTTAAAATAAATCAACATCAGATTCTTTTAAAGAGCAACCTTATATTTTTTCATGGTGTTCTGAAGTGTCCCCTGCTTCCTCTGGGATCTGTGTGTCCTGGCCAGCAGACGCTGAGAGTCAGTGAGTAACATCTGGATGTCAGGTTGACCTTCCAGCTCTGCTTTCTGCAGCTGCTGCTCCAAGCAGGAGGGTCCGCTCAGCGGAGGTCAGATCTCCCAATGAGTGCCACAAGGTCACCGTCGAGTTTATAATTTCCAGAAACAGGGGACAGGACCATCAGTGTGATGTTCATTAACATGCAGAGCACTGCCTCGCAGTTTATTTTATCGGTCATACTCGGCTCAGGAGGCATGCCATTTTTTTTTTACATTTTTTCTTCCTGTGATTTGAAATTATAAGAGGTTGACTGCAGAACTCAGCCGTTTTATGGACATGTGTGGTGAGGGCTTTTTCTCTTCTTGTTTTCAACAGCCGACCAAAGTGATACTCAAACATGGCCAGGAGTTGGAGGAAGAGCAGGATCAGCTGGCCGAGCATCAGCCCCTCGAGCAGGAAGACCTGAACTTTGAAAGGTGGAAGCGCAGGCCCATTCCCAGGAGGACCCTCCACCAGAAAATAGCCGACTTGAAGAAATACCTGTGGAATGCAGAGACCAACGAATTCATGGGGCGCTCTGGCAAGAGCTGGAGTGAGTTCACGAAGCAAAAGATGTTCTGTGCTGTCAGGGTGTTGGGAGGAACATTTGGATTGATGTACTTTTATGTTTTAATGCGTTTGTCCAGTAACAGCAGTTACTATTGCGTACTTTGTGGTTGACTCGTTTTAAACAAGCTCAGGAGACAACATGGGGGGTTTGAGTGTTTTTTAAAGAGCCCCTCGTGGATAGCCTGGGGGGTGAGAAATGTCTCCGCAGTCACTGTGCTGCATGTGTCTGTGTGTCCTCAGCCTCGATGTTTACATAGGTGCATGGACGATTCAGAGAGTCCCGACAAAAACAGACTGCCTGGGGACGCGTCCTCAGCAGGAGAACAGTGTTCCAGGCCTCGTATTGGCCAGGAGTCACATTCCTCTACATCTTACCATGCTCTCCACAGCCTCGTTCCCAAAGCCTCGGCGACCTCGTTGCTAAACTTAAAATGTTTATGACAGCTTAGTTGCAGTAAAACACGTAGACGTGCTTTTTTTTGTTTTTAAAGCTCTCTGCCAAAACCGAGCGCTTTGATGCAGAGTTTGTCGAGTCACTGATGATGGAGCAACTTTTTGGTATTCTAAAGTAGTTGCCGTGAGATGCAGTTGTACCCCCCGCCCTCAGCACCGTGCCACACAAAAGCCAACATGATCCAACCGAGTGCAGACACTAAATGGATTTAGAAAAAGTGTGTGTTGCACATAAATTGGAATGCTGCGTCTCCCGGGCTAAGAGCTGATTTCAGCTACATAACCGGTGTGCGCACACTTGTGGAGCAGGGGGCCCATGTGTCCACTGAAGAAAAGCCCTGAGTTGAAGTCTGTGCTGCGTGTCCTGTGAGTCGAGTGTGTAAGAGGGGACACAATGCCAGAGTGGGGTGATTGGGGCTCCTTGGAGCTGGCTGGGCCTCTATGGCTGCTAAAGACCTTCACTACGATGGCAACCGGAGGTTCACTGTGTTCCTGAGTGAAAGGACAGCCGGGAGAATTCTCACTGAGCGCAAACAGAAAGGCCTTTGTGGCTCTGGGGACGCAAGGCTGGCTGCAGTTAGTCCTCTGTGAAATTGCCCGCAAAGCAAAAGCCATTTAATTTAGGAGTTACAAAATACAGTGTTAATTAAAAATTACGAAACAATGCCGGTTCTCCGAATTTGGTTCTTATATTAGCTCACTAGTCTAGTTTATACAAAGTCTTTTGATGGTTTTTGTTGGTCTAGACATGAGGGGAGGCACTACTTTTCTGAGTAAACAAATCATAAAAACTGGTTCAGGATTTCTATTCGAATGAATCTTTTCAGGGATGTGTTGCATTAAGCTATTTTTATCCACGTGCTTCAAAAAACTTCAAAATAAATGACGATTTATAACTAATTTTTCCTGTTTTCTTCAGGCCTCATCCTGCTGTTCTACGCTGGACTTTATGTGTTTCTTGCAGCCATGTTTGGGGGCTGTTTGTTTTGCCTCATGTGGTCCATTAGTCCCTATCATCCCACCTATAATGACAGAGTGATGCCACCAGGTAAATAAAACCCCAAACTCCCAACTTGCAACCCCGTGTCTGTCCGTCTTTCTTCTGTGTCTTCTTGAGTCTCTGCACGGTTGACTGTCTCTTGGTCTCCACTGGCAGGTATGACGATGGCTCCGCACCTAGAAGGCCACGAGATCGCTTTTAACGCATCCGACCGCAAATCCTGGAAGAAGTACGCCAGGTCTATGGACGAGCTTTTAAGATGTGAGTCATACATTTGTGTTAATGTTGAGAAGTGAGGTTGTTGAGTTTGTTGGAAAAGAAGACATCTTTTGTGTTTCCCACAGTGCATGCTGGGAAGGGAAGCCTTTTTTGTGGGCAGAAAGTAGCCATTCAGTACAGTTTTTTTTTTCACACCCAGCTTTTGTCAAGCTTTTTTAACCAGAGGCCTGAGCCTGGCAGGACTTTGCTGCTGCAAAGGTTTATTTATGCCCCCGCTCCTCCTCCTTTCTCAACCCCCCCACTCTTCGTCTCTGCTCTCCACTTTTCAGCCTATAATGATGGCGCCCAGGACAGGAAGAATATTCGCTGCACACATGACACATACTTCATGCAGGATGACCTGGAGGAGAGCGCAGAGAGGAAAGCGTGCCAGTTTAAGCGGTCCTGGCTGCAGGACTGTTCGGGGCTGCACGACCCCCACTATGGCTACTCTCAGGGAAGGCCATGCATCCTGCTGCGAATGAACCGGGTAAGAAACGTGTTTCATCTGAGCACAAGCAGAACATAAAAGAGCAAGTTTTTTATGTAATGTTTTACAGTGACATCTTGTGGTCACTATAGGAAGAACAGGTTACTCAATATTTTACTGCACCATTTGTCTTAATGAATATTTTGGACTGGTTGTTTTGTGAAATTCCTTATGAATAAGCATAAAGTTTTACTATTTTTACGAAAAATATATGAACACAAATGTGCTATTTTTGATTCTCAGGAGTGTTATTGTTAAGCTAAGTTTAGAGCAAAGAAAAAAACAGTTTTTAAATTTAAATTGAAAACTTTAAAGTTATTATATCAAACAGGATGCATCTATGTTGTTTAATTTGTTTGTTGTTTTCTAACTTTTTTTTTAACTCTCACAGATTCTTGGTTACTTACCTGGGCAGGGGAAACCAATAAATGTGACTTGTGGAGTTAAGGTACAGTTAACATTAAAACATTTAATTGTGTATCAAAAATAGGAAATGCATTCGAACCTACACACATAGCAAAATTTGTCTGGCCCAGTATTGGCCCACATAATGCACTAACACTCAACCCAGATATCACAAAGAATGACGGCCCTTTGGTGGCCCAGATTTGGTTTGCCAGAGAGGGTCCCTATATGGGGCCAGCACCACATAAACCAAAACACAACCGGGCCAGTTGTGGCATGCCATCTTAAAATCAGTGCAATCCAGACCTGTCTTCTATGTGGGTAACATGTAAGTGGGAACAAGTCAAAGTAACAATGCTGTTTTTCCTCTCAGAAAGGACCACCTGAGGCCTTAGGAGAAATCCAGTTCTTCCCTAAAAGTATTTTTGACATGAAGTATTATCCGTACTACGGGAAGCTCAGACATGTGAGTAATGATTTATGACGGACTGCCGTGGAAGAATAGTTGACTATAACACGTGTCAGAACTCTGTTCTCTGTCTGCTCGGTCACAGGTAAACTACTCTTCGCCTGTAGTGGCTGTGCGCTTCGCAGGAGTGCAGTATGACACTCACATTCAGGTGCAATGCAAACTGAACGGAAAAGGAATCATTAACGACTCGCCCACTGACCGCTACTTGGGCAGCGTGACCTTCTCTTTGGATGTTGGAGCGTAAGACGTTGCTGCCAGCGGGATGCTTCAAAAATGAGAAAATATGTATAAGAAAAAGAGTTATTTTGAGTCCTTATTTTTCATGAATTATGTTATTTTTCTTTTCCTCACCTTTCTCTTTAATATCAACGTCTTCTCACGTGAAACAAAATCCTCAAGAAGTAGATTTATTTTGTGTGGCGTGTACCCAGCACCCACATCAAGAAGTGCTGAGCACAAGATAAGTGCATAATTACAATTCAGTTCCTGATATGTATTTTTTAATGATTAGAGAAATTAATCCAACTAAATTAAACTCTGCCCACTAGTTAGCTCCTGGCTATGCAAATTCAATCATGACCTTAAACAGATAATATCAAATTAGAGATGTTGCCGTGTTAGATTTTGGTTTTGCTTGCATACCTTTGTGTGACAAAGTACTAATTTTGTTTAGAAATATATTTTTCAAACATGTATGTTGTAAGAATTCAAAGAACTATCATGTAAACACTGAAAACAAGACTTGTACTGTACTTATACAGTAAAAAAAGACATAATAAAGAAAAAGACATGATTACAATATTTCTGTTGAAAATAGTTTTTGACTTTTATAAAACTTTTTTGTTAAAAACATTTGGTTTGGAAATGAAATATTAATCTTTATTAGTAAAGCACTATGCTGAGAGGTAGTTTTAGGCTTTTAAACATAGTCCTGCAAGACGTGCGGATCAATGTTAGCACAATCTTTTAAATTTTATCAGATTAAATTAATCTTATTTTATAGAAGTGTTTTTCTTAAACTTCAATTTGAACACCAGTCAGACAGCTTTAGGTTCTGATGGGTTGGATTATTTTAATACATTAAGATGAAGCGGTATTAAATTGAAATTTGGTTCTATGAAGGGAACAAAAAAACTCTACAAAGGGCCATATTTGGCCCAGGGACCACTTGTTGAATATGCCTGAACTATAGAATGTGAAAGTCTTTGCAGTGTTTCGCTTTCAAGTTATTAGTTTTAAATTGTCAGAGCAGCAGCTGTTGAAGAAATACAGTACTACACTTGCTTTATTAGATATAGGCTACAACTTGTAAGTACCAGGTTTCTGCTCAGACCTGCTTCAATTCTTTGTGGCATAGATGAGATGTTGAAAACATAACTGGAACTGTAATTTCCCCTTGGGATCAATAAAGTATAATTCAATTCAAAACATTACTCAGACATGTTAGCACCACAGAGTTCTTGCAAAGATGCTTGATTGGTAGCTGTGGAGACTGTTGGGAGTCCAGTGAACGTAGACCCACCAGACCAGACAGTACATTCCAACCTCTTGATGTTTAATAATTTTGATGACTTGAACCGTTGCCTCAGTTCTTGGCTGAAAGTAGTGGCACCAGCTTGGTCTTCTGCTGCTGGAGCTCATCTGCTTCAACATGTTTGTTCAGAGATGTTATTTGAGCTTTTCTGATGTCTCAAACCAGTCTGACCTCTGACTTTTGAAATACTCAGCCCAACTTGTCTGACACAACCAACCATGCTACATTCAGAGATACTTAAACCTCAGTTCTTCCCCATTCTGATGCCTGGTCTGAACGGCAGCAAGTCATATTCGTCACATATACACACTTAAAGCTGCTGATAAGCAATTTGTACCAACAATCACCTGAACAGGTGTGTCTGATAAAGTGGCAGGTGAAATTAAACGCTCTTTACCAGGGGTGTCAAACTCCAGTCCTTGAGGGCCACGATCCTGAATATTTTAGAGGTTTTCCTGCTCCAACACACTGATTTCAATGGATGGGTGATTAACAGGCTTCTGCACAATTTGAAGGGTTAATTCAATCACTGAATCAGGTGTGATGCAGCAGGAAAATCTCTAAAACATGCAAGATCCAGGCCCTCAAGAACTGGAGTTTGACACCCCTGCTCTATAGGGTCCACAGAAGAGCTTCAATTTTATAGAACTAAAATACAAGGATTAAAATGTATGGCTATGCATTGATTTATAATATAGTAAAATTTAAAACCTTTTTTTTCACTAGAAATCAAGGTATTTTTATTCAATCCCCTTTGTCACAACTGCAGGAACCGAGGCCAAGACCGATTATTTGGGTCAAAATTTACCACAAAACTCAGCAGTGGTGGGGAAGTTTCCTGACTTGTCAGGGCTGTGTGACAGAGAAGCATAACTTTTTATTTGTGTTGATTTAGTCAGTAGAGGTTACTCAAGTTTATGAAGGCAACTTGTTCTGCTTTGTTTCTACATGAGGTATGTGGTGCAGATGATACTTTGACAAAAATTTCACATGATGCAGTCAAGACAAACAACTGGTGCTCAGTGTGTCAACAGAAAATAAAGATAACGGAAGTTTATGATCTCAGATAAAGTTCAGGTTAAAGTCTGGTTTTCAGTGTACTACTTTCATAAAATACTGGTTGTATTTTGTTTTATTAATCCCAAGAATTTAGTAAAATAATATCAAAGACAAAACGGTTTAGTAAACTGGCAGTAAGATTTAGATAACTACACAAGTGTGCACCACCTGAAATCTATGAGGCACCAAATTGGCTAGGGCCAGCCCTGCAAAACAGCAGAGCTACTGAGAAGTGAGGAGAAATATTAAAGGTTCAGGAGCAGTAACCTGACATGGGTCATCATGCAAATGTGTTACAAACTATAAAACACACCTGGTGGACCAAAAATATTCATTTTAGTCTTTAACCTTCAAATTGAATTCTTTTGCATAATAAAAACACAGTTCACAACATTAAGAAGGACAAACATACAAAACAAAAACTAAACTTTATTTAATTTGTTCCCCACTTGTGTTAATCATTGAACCACATTCTTCATCAGATGGAGACGCAAGTCAGAGGTGCACAACAGAAAGGCACAGAACTGTCAGAGGAACTGAACATACAACCAGGGAACATGAGTGAAACCACAGGATTTAGTGAACTTCATGTTTGAAAGGTTAATGCCTCATGTGGATAAATAAAGCATTTCATTACTGTTATTAATGTAAACGGTTTGATCACAGTGTAAGACTAAATTGACTGTGAAACATCTAAAATGTCAAAGAATTACAAAGAAACAGCACGATAATTTACCAAAAGTCCTCAGATACAAGTCAAGAAAATAGGTTTTCAATTTTAATATCTCCAGACACAAGCCGCATGCATTTTCAAAAAATAAAATAAATTAAAATAAAAACCTGGTCCCTTTGCTGGTAAAGTGTCTGTTATTGTCCCTTTCATCAAGCTACAATTAGTTTGTGCAACAAGTTTAGTTCAGCTGTTATTTCAAGTTATGATAGTTAAAGAATCAATGAAAAGCTGATTTTTTTTAATGAAGTGGCATTATTATCTTGCTCATACATTCGTGTCATAAAAAAAATCGATGCCATTCATTCTATACAAGAGATTAATTTACATGTCTGTTATTGTACAGCACAGGAAGCGAGAGGAAAAAGCCTCTCTGGGTTGGGAGGAGGTGGAGGGCTATTCACAGCGATAAATCTAGTTTTATAAGACATGCAATTTATAATTAAATTATTTAGTTAGCAATCAAATATTTTTGTACTTGATTCAGTTGTTGGCGCCGGAAAAACAAAAACAAAAAAAAGGTTAATATTCGGATGTGAGAAAGAAGCCAGAAGTTGTTGCAGGGAGACGATGCCTCGAGGGGGAAAAGTGAAAATTAAATTCTGGGAATGTTTTGGATGCGCGGACAAGTCGGGCGAGATGGTTATTTAAGAGCTGAGAGGACGTGGGAGGAAAAGGAAATAAAAGAGTGTGGGTTGGACTAAACGGACTGGTAGCCGGTGCGACTCTTCCGACGACCAATCAGGTAGGAAATGAGCACAAGGATGATTAGGAAGCTGAGCGCCACGCCCACGGCAATGGGAACCAAAAAGCTCAAATCAGAGTCCAGGAAGCATTCCTCAGCTGACATAAAAAGACAGACAGACACCAATTAGTGATTCAGCAGAAAAGTAGGTGGAGGTTAGAAAACAAACAAGGTTAGAAAAGAGCTGAAAGTAGCAGGAAGAAACTAGAACCTACAAGAAAATGAATCAGTGGGGTTTTAATAAAAAAAGAAACCCAAATACAGACAAATTATAGGTGAGTGCAATTATTTAATTATAGATATTCTAATCAATTCAGAGAAATGCTTCTTCCTGATAGGAAGAAAACACCTCTGTTGGTTTAGTTCAAAACAGTGATCAGCAGGGCTTAAAGTCTGGAAACACTTCATTATTTTCAAAGCTCACAAACAAAAACAAGGACATTTATGTTTAAAACATTATGTTTTGTAACAAGGCTTCTTGGCAATAAATCTGAGGAGTTTTAATAAACACAAATCTGACACTTGATTAGCAGCACCAGAGGCTTAAAACAAGTGTCAATTTGCCCAAGTTTTTCATGTGTGCAATTCTAACAGTATAAGATTTATTGCCAAGAAGCATTGTTACAACAAAGAAATAATCTATCAAACACTAATTTACTTTTTGTGCCAAGTATACATTATTTAAAAGCATCTGGAACAAATCGAATCCTGACAAATCAGGATGCCACAAAAGTCTGGTATATATTTTAAAAACATATCTTAATCTCTGTGGATTAGTTCATTAATGGAGGTTAACGAGAACCTCTTGAAGTCCTTTCTTGTTTCCAGTTTTTATGCAAAGCTGACCAGCTGTTTGAAGTTCCTGTCAACTCACCCTCACCAACAAATATAATCACTCCCAACCATTACTTACAGTCACCACTGAACACCACATGGAAACATTGAAACACTTTTTTGTTTTGACATTTAAAAAAAAAAAAAAAAAAGGTAGCAAGACAACAGGCAGCAATTATCCCTTGTTAAAAAGAAAGCTCTAAATGAGGGGAGTAAAATCAGAAGGATTGGTAGCCGGAAGCCATGTTTCTCCTCCTCCCGATGAAATAGGCCACCACAACAATAAGTATGAGAATAACCAGGGCAACGCCGACAGCTATGGGGACAACGTAGCTTTCCGCCTCGGCCTGGCAGTCCACCGCTACATGGAAGTGAAGAGAGCACAGAAGAAAATGTCTGACTTGTTAACAAAATATATATAGATTTTCTCTTAAAAAAAAACAGAAGAAAAGGGGAATGCAAAAATGTATGCAACAACATGGATCCAATGTTTTAACTTTTTTTTATTTCCATTGAAAATACTATAAAGCTCCGATCACACAAACTGAGTTTCAAATCATTTTAGCTGACAGGAAGCGGGAGTGCAGATAAAAATCAGCTGTCTGCACAAAACGCAGTAACTGAGATGGTCCTGCAGCCCAGAGTCCCTTTAAATCAACACGTGCAATTATTCCCCAAACAAGGAGGTGAACTAATTAATGAGGCAAACTCTATATGTTGTTATGACAAGCTCGTCAGATGATTTATAAAATCTTAGTGGTGCTGCAAAACCATCTTCATTTAATTAAGGCAACTTTTACAAAGCTGAAATACAGAAAGACGGCAACAATCATGAGCAACAACAACCAAAAAAAATTCTTATTTGATTATGAGCAAGAATCATTCATACCTGTGGAAGCAAACCTGATCAGCAAATTAAAAATGTGAACATGGAACAGTGCAAATAGTACACAGCACCCTGCTAGAATTAATATACAGCTACCACTTTTTTTGAATCATTATTTAAATACAGCCTGAAGCTCGCCGATCACAACAAACTGCTCTAACTCCCTGACTTAATCCTGAACGCTTCTTTTAATAAATGATCGACATGAAAAACAAAAAAATTCTTTCTACAAACATTTTTATGGAGACTGTTTTACACATACAGAGCACCTGGAGTCAGGAGAATAAAACCTGCCGACGGCTGTTTGGATGTGAAAAATTAAATAAAACTCACAGGAACTTAGCTCTGATGAGATATCTGAACTTTTAAAGAAATTAAAAACAAATTTATTATTGTTTATTTTTTTTTAGGGAATGTTCTTTCTTGTAGAGCTGTTTGCACAGATAAGGCATCCAAAGACTAGTATATGGAGCCAAATTGTGGCCAAAAAACAAGTTTTTTTTGGAAAAAGTATTTTTTGAAACTGAAAAATGATTTGAAACTGAAAAATATATTGCATATTTTTTGATTACATGATACAATGGCCTGCCATACTATTCAATTACATGATAGAAATGAATTGTCATACCTTAATTATGATACAATGGCCTGCCATAATTTAAATTACGATACAGCCAGTCATATGCCGTTTACTATGATACAAAGCCTGACATATTTTTAAAATACATGATGCAACAGCCTGCCATACTTGTTAATTACGTGATACAATGGCATGCCATGAATTAATGACAAGCAATTTTTACTTTTTTTTCCAGTTTCAAATTCATTTCCCCAGTTCCAAAGTTTTTTTTCTTTCAGTTTCAAAAAAAATGTTTTTATACAAACTTTATTGCCCCAATTTAGCTCCATACAGTAGGCTGTTGTATTTTATATTTCAACACAGCCACACTCTCTGTATCCCTGTTTCCAGTTTTTAGTGTTGAGCAGCAGCTACATGGCTCCAAGCTAGAACTCTGCATTTCACAACTCAAATGTGGCATTTTTTTTAAATCAGTCTTTGTTCAAGAAAGCATGTTAAACTTCTCCTGTGATAAACTCCTGCAAACATCTAAAGAAAGGTTTTG
Source organism: Cynodonichthys magdalenae (assembly GCA_031762555.1). Taxonomy (NCBI): domain Eukaryota; kingdom Metazoa; phylum Chordata; class Actinopteri; order Cyprinodontiformes; family Rivulidae; genus Cynodonichthys; species Cynodonichthys magdalenae. The sequence goes on from JARVJO010000269.1 coordinate 8,870,355, forward strand.
ACATCAACTTTAACGTCCCTTCTTTCCTTGTGAAGCCCATACATATACACAAGACAACAAGCCGAACATTAAAAGTCTCTTAGTGCATTTACATGAAAATATTCTGGTTTCAGAATTATGTGCTGAAAGCACATAATTTCTGAATAGTCTCGTCCCTTTTTCAAAACCCAATGACAAAAATATTCCAGCAGAAGTTTCTCTGGCGTGTGCGCAAATGTAGGAAATCCCACACAGATGAATTTTGTAAAGCTAATGACGTCATTATGTGGAGTTCGGTAAAAACAAAATGAGCCACAGAGAAGTTTAGTTTCATCTGGACTTCATCTGTCTGACGTGGTGGGATAAAGAATGATCTGAGGTCACATCCAATATATGATTGGAGTCACAAGGTTGGGTAAAATCCCAATGTTTCTCCTGGTCTACAGGGGCAAACATGGGCTAAAAAAAAACAAACAACATTTTTAGACAACTTATCAAAATAAAGCAGACATTCATCGACAAAAAATTTCAAGGAACAAAGAAAAAAAAGCGGCTTGATTATTTAGCTTTCATCTGTGACAAAAGTGGTGTTAGAACATTTGAACACGACTCAATAAATGTGACGATGAAAAGTCAAATCATAAATGTGCTTAGAGGATAAGTGACACCAAAGCAAACAAAGAGGGGGAATGTTTGCTGAGCAAATGCAGGATCCTAAAATTGCCATTCATGTGTGTGTTTGTGTGGGGGGTGGTGGTGGGGGGACAGCACAAATTCATAAATGTCATTGATTTTCTGTACCTGAACACTATTTGCAAAATAAAAATAATTTTAATGTATTAACTAAAATGTTTGAAAATTGCTTTGAAGGGTCTTGCACTTGCTCATTAACAAAAAGCACAATATGGGAAGACAAAACTGACAGGGAAGAGAAAAAAAAAAAAAAAAAAGGATAGGCAAGTTTGGTCCTTGAACAGAACAGCTATTCATCCTCGTTTTAAACAAATTTATTCTGTCTTTAAACATTAGAAATTCCAAAGAGAAACGCTGTTTGCATCCAACTAAACTCAGCTTTAACATTGCCAGATAACATTTATGCCGTTAGTTCATAAAATTACATCTTGTAGAGTTTTTATGTGCCAATTAAATTACTGTACATAAAAGCCGAGGACCAGACTTGGAAATCCAATGACATTTCAGGAACAACAGCAAAACTGAATTTAAAGGGTCTGATATCCAGCATGGGTCTTTCTTCGACCAATCACGTAAGCGATCACTACAATGAGAATCAAGCCAGCCAGAGCAGCGCCAACAATGATTGGGATTAAGATGCTGGGGTCATCCAATGAACATTCATAGGCTGCAGATAAAAAGAGAGTCAGTCAAACTGGTTGAACTGAGGTTTTTATAAGTGAGAGACAAGAATGAAGCAGCAGAAAAAACTACTTCTTCATTTGCTATTATGAACAGCTGGCCTGGCCCTTTTTTCTTAAAATATAATAAATCCTTCAGTGGTGAGCACAGTTCTGCTTATCTGCTAATAGCGAAAATAGCGTCTCATTTAGGATATATTGTTCCGCCAATTTTAAGTCCCCTAAAAACTTCACAGGTGTAAAACTTTAATTTTTATGCTACTTATCCCGAATTTAATATAAACTACCTCCTCTTACAAGCAGTGCTGGACATGCCCGGCACCATGTGTGTAGCATCTTTACAAGCTAAACTACAAACTAAGAGCTTCAAAAAGAAATAAAACAACATTTAACAATATTTAAACAACAAATACAAAAACTGACCTAAAATATGGTAGAGAAAGTGTTTATTTGTTGTTGGACTAACTTTAAACTGTATTTAAAAATAATACAAACTAAATCAAAGAAGTGCTTTTATTCTGAAAGGGGTAAACTGGAAGTAGGCTTTAACAAAATAGACAGAGCTCTAACTCTGGTTAGCTGTGCCCACCACTGAAATTCCCCCGTTTTTAAATCAAATAAGCCTAAATGTGTGTGTTTTCTCTCTTTAAAAGTGAGGCACTTAAGGATTGTATAAGGTACTTTGCAAATACTGCACACAATAATTCCCTACTAGTCTGAAAACAAAATACAGTTTGCTGGAAAATATTTAATTACACATTGTAAAGGTTCTGAGCCAAATCAGATAAAATCCCCACTTCCTCACTTCAACTTCTCTGTAACCATACCCTGTTCCCATCTAACTCTGACGATAAATAAAGTACATCTAGAATAAATGGCTTACCTGTACTGAAAGCGTCCTTCTGCACCCCAAAAGGTTGCACGCGCAGGTTGAAGGTGTAGAGGCTGAGCTGGTCCGTGATGGTGGAGTTCTGCTTCTTGTTGCACATGTAGGAGCTGCCGATGTTCGTCTCCCACAGACTCAGGTTGGTTTTCACCTCATTGAAACCTTAAAAACACCAAAAACCCAAGTCAACATTTATTTTAAGTCTCAGTCAGACCTGTGGTTTATAAAAGCAGATATGACTCTTTTATTTACCAAAGCCAGCATTGATAGTGACGTTCAGAGTATGTAGGTGGAATTTCTTTGTGTCCTGTAAAAAAAAAAATAAAAATTTAGAAACACAAATGGAACTTTAGAATAAATAAATAGTTCACTTCTCTTTTCTGGGTGACAAAAATATACTGTTAGTGAACACTTTGTCATTTGGAACTTCTCTAAGAAGTGTTAAAACTTTGGACGTGTTTGCCCTATATACAATAACCATTAATCTGTCTCGGTTTGCCTAGAATAAAAAGTTACTCATTGAAAACTATGCAATCAAACATAGAAATGTAATAAGGAACTATTACAAATGCTGCAGCTTGAAAGATGAGTGAAGTAGTTTATTCCAAATACGTTGGTAAATCTGCTAAAAACCACAGGAAAGCTTTAGTCACTTGATTAACCTACAAATAAGGCTAGATGGGACGAGCGTGAAAGTTTCAGGTGTAAATAAAAGAGCAAGTCCACTGCTAAAGGTAAAAGAAAAGAGAAAAATAGCAAGACAACTGTCTTAATTTCCACAATCTCTTACAGCAGATGACTTACATTGAAAAATGTGAAAGTTACGATCATCCCCTCAGACTCTAGCATGAGCTCACTGCTGTCCAATCCACAGTTTCCAGAAACGGTCGCCCCAACAGGGTTAAAGTTCATCTCATGGTACGTCTAAGACAAACAGCAGAAATTTTATTTCTAAAACATCAGTATGCTATCTAGTATGCCTATTTCCATTGGCAGTTATCTTCAAGTTTCATCAAAATATATCCAGTCAGACACACACACACTACCCAAACAAGGGCAAAACAGTCTCACTTTCTAGTAGTGAGTTACTAAAAAAATAAAAGGCTTCATTCGCATCAGCATAATTCTGTACTTGAGTGTACCTGGTTAAATATGAAACCAATCCGGAGGCCAAAGTTGGCCAACAGACAGGTTGAGGCGTTGGAAACAACACTGTAGTTCCCAGTTAGAGGAGTGGGGAGGGGAGTTGTCGGGGTGGTGGGTGTCGGGGTGGTAGTCACCGGAGCAGCAGTGGTGGTTGTGTTGGCTGGAGCAGGAGTTGTGGGTCGGTCCGCGGCACAAGAGGTTACTGTTTGAGAAGAAAACAGAGAAATAAAACATCAGAAGTAGACCTGTGGGAGAAATGTTTTGTGAAGGAGAGACATCTGTACTCACTGTTCTCACTCCTGTTCCCATTAGTGATAAAAGCCTGTATGAGTACGTCTGACAGCGTCATGTTGACCTGATCAGCTGAGATCATCTCGTCACTTTTACAGGAGTAGCAGGTGTTCATTTCAACATTAGTTATGCTGGCATTCTGAGACACATTCATAGTTTCTACAAGTAAAAACACAGAAAATTAATGAGACATAAGATTGTTTGTTTGTGTATTTCTTACTATTTTAATACAAGGTTATGGGGGAAAAAAATTACTGTTTGATGAAGCGTCAGGGAAGTAATTGGTGTCGCTGAGGTTGTAAGTAAAAGTCATCAGGCCTGCCTGGTAACTTTCCCCATTCTTAATGAAGTTCATAGACCAGGAGTGTCCGGCTCCAAAATCAAGCCTCAGGGTCGAATTGTTGTCGTAACACTTACTACCGACTATCGTGGCATTTTCAGGAAGTTTGAATGACTTAGTTTGAATCTGAAAAAAGCAAAAAGTCAAATCAATCAAAATTTATACAAAATTGTATTTAAGTTATAAAAGCCTGATTTAATTTATAAACTAACTCCTAGTCTGAAAAAACACAAAGTTCTGATGTATGGCAATTTGTTAGACTTACAGCCAAAAATAAAGGGAAAATAATAATTACATTTTAACTAGTAAAAACAATTTAATTGAAACAAATTGCTAAAACACATAACAGTTAAATATTAGGGTTGCAACGATACAGAAAATTCACGATTCGGTTTGGTACTTTTGTCTCACGGTTCGATATTTTTTCGATACAAAAAAAGAGCTATTTCCATGCACTTCTTAACTTGTAATTTA
>JARVJO010000269.1:8883749-8909314 GCA_031762555.1 Cynodonichthys magdalenae
CCCCCCCCCGCCGCCCCCCCCCCCCCCCCCCAAGCGGCGGGAAGACTGCTGAAAACCAGAAAACCTTCCTAAAGATAACGAAAATAGCTGCACTCAAACCTTATTCTGCATAACTTGAAATTATGAAGTAATTTTGTTCACAGTAAAATCATCAGCTCTCAACGAGATACATCAACTCCCTCTAAATAAGACAATCACATCCACGATGAAAAGTGAAAACAGAATGCGCCAGGAGTTCAGGCCAAGAAGTTTCCAAATATGGCACCAACAAAACACAAAGCTTGTCTTTTATTTAACCATTACAATAAAAACATTCAGCCTTTTTTAATTTGAAATTGTAATTTTCCTAAATTAGATTTAAAACCAAAAAAAAAAAGAACCAAAACACCAAAGTATTTTTAGTTTTTCCCTATATTTTGAAATGTAAAATCCATATAAAGAACCATACATAAAATAATAATATCCCCATTTGAGACTTTTTAAGGCTTCAACATTTACTGAGTCAGTCTCAAAAGTTTTTGCACCAGGACTTGTCAGGGCAGGTAATCACTGCACATCATTATCTGTTTAGTAATGCAGGCAAGCCAAGATTAATAAAAAAAAAAAGGTGGGGTTGAAAGTGTGCAGGAGGCGAGGTGCATTTTCTTATTTACACATACAGAATGAGAACATGCAGTATTACATTCAAATAAATAATTCCCTTTTAAATGGGAAACAAATCCTGTAAATATGTGCCTCAGTTCAAATAATTAACATGCACAAACTTGACAATGTGCCATCTTATTATTCTTTGGCATTACTAAACAGGATCAGCAACCCTGCAAGCTTTTCACAGTCAGTCACTTAAACTTCAGCTGAAGCTTTAAGAAAACGGTTGCTTTCTGGTAATGTGATATACTGCTTTGCTCAAATACAAAAAAGGCCAAGGGTCACAGAGTTGTAATTATATCAGACTTGGTCACAAGGCTAAAGCAAAAACAAGTATTAACAGAGTTCACTGATTTTTTTACACAACCACTTCTTCCAACATGGTCTTTTTTGTTTTCCTGTAGATTTGGCTTCGAACACAAAGAGCAACTTCTTTATCAGCATTTTTAAACTCTCAAATTGTGTTAGAAATTAAAGCAGACGGTATCAAATACCTTTTGCTTTCAGTTGACACTGAGGATATAACAGATTTTATAAGAACACTCTCCCTTTGTTTGATTACTGAGATAAAAGCTAGACACTTTGTAAGGGAACTCTACACAAACTGGACACAATTTATAACTCTACAATTTGTTTTGTTACAAATGCCCCTTTTTTAAAGGCATTACTGTTAGCAATACTTTCAGGTTGGGTGGCCCACTCTATATGCCCATCACAATATTCACTGGTTTACACTTATTTATAAAACTCATGGGCTACTCTCCTCCATTTGACTCAGCTGATGCAACCTGCATCTGTAACGTTTGTCACAAGATCATCACATCTCTTGTTGCTTGACATTCCAAGAACTAAATCCTGCTATGGCACAACGTCCCTTACTCATGCTGCTTCAAATGACTAGAATTTGCTTTATAAAAACAAAAAAACAAAATCACTCGACCTTACTACACTCATTTCTGTTCCTCTTTTTAAAAGCTTTCTTGAGCGATACATGTAAATGTTTTACCACCTAATCAAGATATGCAAAGTAATTTGCTGATTAAATGTATTTACTGTTCTCTATTTTTAATGTGTCCACGGCCCTTGCCAGGCCAGCATAAGAATTTCTTCTACCTGGTTAAATAAAGGTTAAACTAGACAAATTGCATTTCCTGCAAAAATTCTGTGTGAATTTGTATATTATGCCCTAAAATACAAAAGTCCAGCTTTTTTCCTTGTAGCACCAGTTTACCATATTGATTTTCAGTATTTATTTTGCTCTTTTTCTTTGTACTGTTTCCGTATCTCAAGGTTTTTCTTTAACATTCTGGTTTTTGTATTGGACCACAATGGAAGTATTCTCACTTTCTTGTGTCATACAAGTACAAATAATGGATGTACTATGTGTGAATGTACATGCAATAGTATTGCTAAATAAAACAAATCAAAGAATGCTTAAAGATTTTGTTGAATAGCAAAAAAGCGCTGAAACTACCCAAAAAATAGCTTTTAAAATGTAACTAAAATAGCTGGAATTAGCACATACAGAAAGAGCACGTGTTTGCTAAATTACACAATAAGCTGAAATTATGATAAAAAGGTGAATTTAGCTTAAAAAAATGCTCAAAGTAGTTAAAAAGTAGGTAAAAACAAAAAACAGCCTGATGAACTTATGATTTATGAACATTTTGAAGGGTTTTAAAGATGTTAAAGAATGAAAATTCATTTTCAATGAGAAAAAAGGCTATAAAAAGCTAAATATCTCAAAAAAACGTATATTGCTGAAGTGCCAAAAGCATAGCAGAAATGCCCTGAATGGGATGAACATTCTGATATATAAATTATACAAATAAATGTGAGTGTTTTAGAAGCATTCACACAATAAAACAGATTTATAATTTTAATCTCTAAACACAGAGTTGTTGTTTTTACCTGTTTGAACTGCACCATTATGTCTTTAGAAAGCTCCATGTCCTTGAACATTCCCTCTAGTTTGCTGGTGAATGCTGCTCCACATTCTGAGGAAACATTTTAGGCCCAAGATTTGGTCATTTCAGTCACTTAGTTGTGTGCTTTTGTATGTTTGGAGTGACACTGATGGACTGAACTCACCATGTTTCAGCTTTGACAACATTGATTTTTCAGCATCTACAGAGGCACTTTTCCCAACCAACAACCTTTTGGCCAAATCTTTTTTGTAAAAAGCCTCAAAGACGTCTTTTCCTACAATTACAACACATTGTTACAAAACTAGAAGCAATAAAAATGAGGGGAAAAAAAGAAACAGCAGAGGAAATCATACCATAGATAAATCTAAAGATAATCATGATCTTATCCAGCATCTTCTCCAGTTCTTCATCTGTGGCCTCTTTATTTCCTGCCCTCAGCTTTGAATCAACATGTTTTGCTGAAAAGGAGAACAAAAGAGTATATTTTCTAAATTTAAAAATGGTGAACAGGATTAAATTCTGCGACAGTGAAGGCAGAGTAAGACGTTTGACCCTCACCAATAAGTTCTGCAGGTTTATTTGGCCTTTTGTTGATGAATGTTTCGAAAGCCTCTTTCATTGCGTTAACAAACTTTTCATTCTTCAAGAAGCACACGTCAATGATGTGATCCACCTTATCTTTGAAGTCCAGCAGTTCCTGCACCATTGTTTTGTCTTTTTCAGGGTTGATTACGATTGTGCTTCCAAAAGCCTGGATAAAAGTCATTGAAGGGAAATAAATAAATAAAACATGAACTCCTGAGAGCCCAGGAACTTTAAGCTGCATTATCTTTAGTCGTGTATCACCTTTATGTATTCAATCCAGTGCTGCAGCAGCACCTGAACACCGCCTCGCACTCGACTGAAAAGCTGATAGAGCAGAGACAGATCCTGAATTCTGTTCTCGTCCAGCACGTGAGTCAGCCCTGCAAGTTTCCAACAAACAGAACATCAGATACGACACTGACTAGCTGCTGTAAAATTGTGCATCTATACGTTAATATGTGAAATGTTTGTAGGCGAGTACCTTTCTGCAGAACTGCGGTGAGATGTTCGCCCAGCAGCTGCTTCTCCACAGTAGCAATGAGGGGTTTTCTGACAGGTACATGAAAACTCTGGTTTCATCTAAATGCATTTGTACAACTTAACACAAATCAATACAAAGCCAACACTCACTGTGTGCTCTGGTCCAAATATGTGATTACTCTGTCAGCTTCCTCCTCCAAACGTTTGTTGACATGATGAAGATATTCTGGCACCTAAAGAAAAAATTAATAAGTTGTGATGCAAGAAGGATGAGTTGTTGATCTCTATAAATTCAAAAATAAATATTTAAGAAGCTAATAACAGCATAATCAGGAGTCTTAATATCCTCTTTTTGCCATAATGCTTTTTCTGAGAGACACTTAAAAAAACTCATTAAAAAACAGACTGGAATAAAACAAGCCTGGTAGAGTTACACCTAAATCATTAATAACCATTTTATTAAACAAGTTAACAGCTATAACTCACACATTATTAAATAAAACTAAATTCATGAGCTCATACATCTTCCAGAAGCTTGGGAAACTGTTGCTTAAGACCTGTTAGGAAGCTTATGAGAAAATATAAAGAACTGAGGAGTGGCTTTGTACAAATGTGTCTCATATTTCCCTAGCCTTATTAATTCAGTCTTATTTCTCTTTAATGCCAGAGTTCAGACTGTGTATCTCTGTGCTACAGTCATACAGTAAAATAGCAGACAGTATTCACTGTTAAGGAATACTCTTTTAAACTTATTTTATGCTGGTTTGAGTATCAAATACATCTAAGAAGATGTGGTGGATGAAAGGTCATCTCTTCTGATTTGTTGGGCAAAAAGTGTGCGGCTATCATAAAAGCATAGATTATTATATTTTACCATCAAAATAACCAAATACAGCACTATCAATTGTATAGATTTTTCACTCATTTGTGACAAAAATACATGACAGTCCAGATTAACACACAGAAAACAATTTTAACTTGATCACTTTTAGAATTTAGGAAACATTGTTTTGTCTTCAGAATAAAAACATATTGGCTTGAAAAAAATCAGTGGAATTGTTTGTTTTGGTGTTTAAAGTCCATGACCCACCATGTTTTCACATTATACATCCAGCAAAATATGTTAGAGAAATAAAAAACATCCAAGTTATGTGTCATTGAAATTATTTAAAAGTAACGCTAAATTGTTTTAAGAACGATTTTAGTGAGTCTTCTAGCTGTTGCTCTGAGAAAGCAGTTCCTTCCCATTTATGGTCAATGATGTCACTGAAGGCAGACAACAGATTTACAGCGCAGCAGGAGCATCTACTGGCTTTCTCAAGAAGAAGAAAAAGAACCCAAAAACAATGTCTACATAAAAAGAAAAAAAAAACAAAAAAAAACACGGTAGATGACGGGTTCAGGACAGTCCACAGCTCAATTCTCCATCCTCATGTCATGAGTCATCATCTGTTTTAACTGTCACATATTTATTCTTCTTCTTACTGTAGATTTTGATATAGTTTGTAAATAAGTTTGAGCTGTGTCGGGACAGTTTTTTTTTTTTTAATTCGGGGCGATGAAAGGAGTGTTACAGCAGAGAGCAGATGGAGGCAGTTTATGGCAGCAAAGGCTTAAAATATGACAATAAAAAATTAAAAAACATATGTGGGGTAAATTATTTATTGTAACTCTGATTTCACATGACCTTTCAGCACAATTTAAAAACTGTTGAATAGTTTAAAATGTGTATGAAATAAATTAATCGTCTCAGGCGGTTGAATATTTCCTGCTTTAGCGACAGCAGCAGGTTTGATGGAAAATGGTCCTTACTATCAGAATTTTAAATAAAAGATGTATTTTATTGTAAATACTGGCATATAGCAGTAAGCAGTTGATGATTTGAAGCCAGGAAGATTTGTCCAGGACTGGTGGAGCTGCAGATGCAGCTGCGTCATCTTGCCTTTGAGATGTTTTTTTCAGATCAGAACCTTTCCTTTGATCAGTGACTTCACTAAAATCAGTTCTACTCTGTTCTTCATCACTTGCAGATAAATCATAGATATCCTCTAAATAATTGGAACTTTTTCCACTTAAATCGTCCTCACTCTGTAGATCTCCGTCATCAATAATCCTGCCTGTAGCGACTTCCATGACGTTGTCTCTGGCTTCGGCAGTCTGCTCAGGTACTTCCCTGACTGGGTGTTTATTTTATCTTTTTTTTTGTTTACATTTGCCTGGCCCAAATGTGAAACAATACAGCCATCATATTCTACAACAGTAATTACCTGTTATGGGCACTTGGGACTGTTATGATGGGTGTTGAACTTTAAAAATCCAAAAATCTTCGCTTCTATTTTTAGAAAAATTGTAAGAATTTAAATCCTCACATCTAGACAATAAAACTGCAAGGCTCCTTTTGTTTAATTTAATCTATTTGAGACCAAAAATGAGGCAGAATGAAATTAAAATTACCCCGACCAAAAAAAAAAAAAACAACGAATCAAATCAAATACATCACCTCTCTTTCCTGCATCAGCCTCTGTCCCTCTGCGGCGTACAAACGATTAGTTTCCTCCAGAAAGCGCTGCTCGAAGGAGTCTTGATAAATCTGTTAAGCACAGCGAGAACATATTTTCTATCAACAGAAAACTGACAGCTTGTCACGTTTTCTGTTTGTAATCACAAAAACACACTGCTGTAGCCTTTGTGTAGCAGATAACAAAATAAAAATAATCTCTCCGTTCATTAACACATTTATTCACAAGATCATTTGATGATAATAAAACAGCACCTGCAGGTCAGAGAGCATGCTCAGCAGGCTCCTCAGCAGACTGCGGTCTATGGCCTCCCCATTCCGTTCCCTCTCGATGAGCAGCAGAATCCCGTCGATGGTTTTACTCTGGACCTTCAGGTCACTGATGATGTAGAACCTGAACAGCTCCAGACCCATGTCCCTGCAGACCACAGCAACCTGTTCAGTTTCACCCCCTTTGTTTCCGATAAACAGCAACATCACTGAGAACTCACCAGATTGATGGCAGCATTGAATTTTGTAAAACGTAGGTGCGATCCAAAAACAAAAATATACTCCTAATCATGATCTGAAAGACAAAAAAACATTTTTATTAAGAACAAACAAATATTTTAACTGTTTTTTTGATTGATTCTATCAAGATCCCATGACAAATAATAATTATTCCAAATAACGTTAAGTTCTGAGAGTTGTATGGGGTTTCCCTACAAACTGTAGGGAAACCCCTACTTGCTGTGAGGCGTCGGTGCTAACCACTGAGCCGTCGTGCCGCCAAATGTCTTTTTGAATGAGAGACTTTTGCAGATTTGTTCAGTAACACATTAGGATCATAAATTTATGCAAAAATGTTCTCCTCTGTCGTTGCTACTTTGACTTTCCTGTTTGCTTCACCCTGTTACATCGGTTGGAATCGCTGGTGTTGCATGAGAAATATTTTTGGCTCTTCAAAGCTGATGCTTGCAAAACAGTTTATTTGAATAATTCTGCGAAGTTGATTCATTGCTTCAGTTTCTTTGACTTTTATTAATTTTACGTCCATATGTGAGGGTTGGAATTTAGCTCGACCAGTCAATCAAGAGCTTTCCTATTCTGCTCAGCTCCTTCTTCACTACGAAAGATGGGAGCAACACCCTCATTACTGCAGACTAGAGCTGCACGATCTATTGTTTGAGCCTCATCAACGCAATGTATGTGTGCGCAATAATGCAAGTTCTGAGATGTAGGAGGCAAATTAAATCAACGCGTTATCTAGGGACTAAACCATAAGTCGCTGCACTATACAGTCGCTTTTTACAACTTTTATTTTGACAGGTTGCTTCCACCAACGAATGTGAGCGACTTCTTATCAAAAAAAGCTAAAACTTTAATTTTGTTGTGAAACTTCTGGGACAATAATGGCAACATTTTTCAGAGAAGTGCTGTCAGTTATTTCTCGAGCTGTGGAGGAAGACGACGAGGATCTTGATGAAAACGAGGAAGATGAGCAACTTTGCAAAGAACTGGAGGAAAACACGATAAATGGTGGTAAAACACAATTCACTTTTGCACAATAGAAGGAAATGTGTACTCAGGTCCCAGCACAATAAAAAGCAGGGAATAAAAGAACAAGAACTTTAAAATACAGACAAAAAAAAAACATACTTGTAATGATCGGTGCAGGTTCATCGCCAACAAGAAGACAGGACGTTATTCAAGTCATCTGTTGAAAATTCCCTGACACTCACTGAGAGACTCGAGTCAAATTTTTGACTACCGTAATATTCTCTGTTGATGTCAAGAAGAAACACGTCGCTCCCAAAACACCTGCTTGAACTGACATCACAATTTCAGATGGACTTTGTGTTCTTTTAGTTGAGGAAAACACTAGTGTTTTACACCAGAAAAAAAAGCATCATCAGGTGAGAAATACTGACATCCTCCTGATTCAACTTGACATTTACGTCGCACTGCAGGCTCAGATTGTCAAACACACTGTTTACAGTAATGTCAACAAATTCCCAAAGGGCAAAATCACGAGTCACGACGCGAGCCGTGTCGTGTGTAGTGGTGCAAACACGTTCCGGCTCAGATTTGAGGACTGGATCTACGAGTATGGGTGACTTCTTCCACCTCAATAAAAATGAAACATGAGCGTTGATTTTTAAATACAAAAGCAGAAATCCAACAAAAAGTAAGTTCATGTTACTGTAAAACCGTGGAGGGTCAGATTTAGATTTAAATCAAGTCACGTTTTTGCTTCCCCCCCTCATGGACTTGCAGAAAACTAATGAGGAAAATTATAATTATGGCCCCTCTTATTGTGATGCCCCACTAGAGGAGACTTATTATTATGATTAAGTATTTCCATTAATATTTTCCAATAAAACTGTCAACTATGGGTTTTTGTTCATTAATAATTAATATTAATTTAGGCCACAATCAGCCAAAATAATCATAAATACCTATTTTTTAAATCTACTAAATCAATGCAGTCACTCTTAACACATAAATGCAACAAATAAATGATTTGTCAGAACTCACCATTTGTCTGCAGTGATCTTGCCAGCATTTGTCAATTTTCTTCAGGAAAAGCACGCTGTCCAGGGCATCCGTGAGAGCAAGGTTAAGTCAAAAAAACTCAAATGAAAGATTTTCACTTCAAATTCTGAAAATACCTGAAGCCTTCAGTAAGTGTTAAATTTCCTTGATTCAAAAGGAAAAGGATATTCTCTGAACTGATCGATCTGTGCCTTGATGTGGTCTTCACACACGGCCCTGAGCTGTTTGTAGAGTTTGGCAGAAATCTTATGGGAGCAGAGGTTTTCCACAGCCTGAAGAGACAGACAAAACAAATATATTTATTTTTATAATCATAATCAGCTTCCTGTCAGAAATGGTCAGGTCTGATGTGACACCTGGTAAAGTTCTTCTAAATTGTACTTGATTGAAGTGCTGTTCTGGATGGCCTCTACTGCTTCTTTCAGCTTCTGCCAGGTCTCCTGTGTGTAGTTTTCAGGCAATTTCGGCTTTTCTGTGGAAAAACAAAAACATGCTCTGAACATCAGGGGATTTAAATCATACCTGGGCAAACTGACATTAAATCACCAGAAGTAAGTCTTCTTTGTTTAGTCTTCTAACTCACCCACAAGCTTCTTTACAACAACTACAGGTGGGCTGACATGAGTTTCTCTATGGTTGCAAATCTTTAGAAATTAGGGCAACTGATGACTAAAATACACCTCCTTTTATATTGTTTTGCTTTTTTTCTAACAAAACATAACTTAAATATAATATACGTAAAAGCATTCTTGCATCTTAATTTCCTTGCTAGGTATTTGTGCACAGGTGTATTAAATTTATGGGTTTTTTTGTTTTTTTTTTTTAAAAAGGCCAATATCACCCGATTAAAATCACAGGTAAAATTATTGATTCATCAATGCATTGCAATATATTTTCTACCAATTCAATAATGAGTTCAGAAAATTCTTGTTATGTTTGCACTCCATATTTAGAACAAGTATTATATTGTGCTACTGCTTTAGTTTCAGGTATTATATTTTAAAAAATGTATTCAATTTCTGTTTGTGAAAGAATTTAAATTGTGAGGTTAATACCCACTCAGCTCTAGTTAGTAACCAGTAAGGACCTGCAGTTTTTCTTGTTTCTGACTATGTAAAGATTTTAAAGCTTTGGAACCTAAAAATGCATGGTTTTTTTTCAGTTCATTTGTTGCTTGATTGTGTCAAACTCAAGGCCCACGGGCCAAAACTGGCCCTCGTTAACATTTCAATGGGTCCCAAAGACATTTTTTCAAATATGAAATAGTTTTTTTTATATTTACTGTTTTCTTCCATGACAGCTGGTCAACTTTCAAGCCATGAAGTTCGAATTTTTGAGTTAATCTTTGTTTTTGTTGTGAAAAGAGCAATAGAGAATAAACTTTAAATTTTCCTGTTTTCTTTTCTTATTTTAACATCAAAAATTTTGATTTTTAGTGAAGAGTTTATTTTCTTTTTATCTGATTTGCTGGATTGCAATAAAACGTATCTCTTAGAAATAGAAAATGAAAAAGTTGTCGATAAAATGTAGGGCATAAACAAATACTAATTATGCATCTTTCTAAATCTAATCTTTTTTAAAAGATTAGGTAAATTATGTTTTAAATGCTTCATAAAACATAATTTAAAAAAGGTTGTTTGTATTTCGATAAGAATAATTTGTAGTACTGCATTCATTTCAATAAGAATTGACAAAATGTGGCTCTGGGCTTGGACTAAATTTTGAATTTTGTCCCCTTTGGGTAACAGATTTTGACCTCTGCTGCAGTGTTAGTGTGTCTCCGCTTCAATGTTAAATGTTTTACATATTAGGCAGATTTTTAAACTGATTGACAGTAATACTTAAAAATAACCTAATTGCATTGACATAGCTTGATCCTTTTCACAGCATTAGAAATTCTTATTTGTGAGTGTATGGCTCCTCTTTTAATTTTAGTTTTATATGTTCTGTGTCAGCAAAATAATTTAATCTACATATCTGAGACTAAGAATGTTAAAGGTGTTTTATATTAAGTGTCCTGTCCGGTTGCAGGGATTTTGCCTTAAGAATCATCATTAGTTTTTCATGTTTTTGGACGCCCCCCATCATCCACCAGTGTGGTACCTCTGAAGTTCTTGATGACTAGTTTCTTGGCAGCCCCGGGTTTGCTGCTGGAGAAGGTGCCGGATCCTGCGGTTTTTGTCAGTCCGTTCGCGTGGTGGCCCACGCCGCCGGCCAGGAACATGGCTTTGCTTTTGTTATTGGAGCACGAAGCGGCGGCGGCGGCAGCCTCCTCGGCCATTTTTACATCCAGTCCGATAAAATCCACCGAATCCTCGAACCTCAACTTCTTCTGGATGTGCAGCGGGGCGGGAGAGCAGGAGGAGGAGGAAGAGGAGGAATTGAGGGTTTTGGAGGGGGAAGAAGAGGAGATGGTGTCGCTGGTGTCTTCCCTCTCGGAGCCGTTTATTTTCCTCTTCTTCGGAGATGTGATGTTACCGCTGTCGGCTTTGACATCAGTGGTCGCGGGTCTGGCCTCCTGGGTTGGCGGTGGTGGGGGATTAGGGGAAGATAAACCTGTTGGAAACATGAAAAAACGGGAATACTAATTCTTCACAGCCAGTCTTCTTGATCCAAAACTTCCAGACTTTGTCGTGGTGGAGAGGAGGAGGAAGAGGGGAGCAAACGTTGTCCGAGAGCTTTTGTCCGTCTTGAGATTTTAACCGAAGCGTTTTTTAAAATCAAATTTAAAACAGACAATAAATTACTAACTACTCGGCGCTACTTGTGTCTAGCCTTGCCTCTTTCTTGTTATTGCTGGCAGAAGAATAAAGATGGTTGGCTATTGCTTCCTCTTTTTTTTTTACCTCCCTCACGACAAAACCGAGTCGTAAAGTCGTTCAGAGAGAGCGGTTTAGTGAAGCAGACGTTTAAAAGCAACTATTTACAAAGAAATAAACCAAAAGTAAAATAAGAACGAGTTCACATGATAACTAAACGGTCATTAGTTCGCAAGAAACATTTCACTAGTAAAAGCTAGTCGGTGACCCCACCGGAAGTACTTTGTACAAATGTACTTTTTACACAAGTGTTTTTTTTAGTTGCACTTTGGCGCTTTATCACTTTCAACCACAAGATGGCGCCACAACAACGCTGTAAACTTTTAGGTCACGATTTTAACTTAATTTTTTTGAAAAATGTTTTATTATTGTATTTTTTAAGTTTAGTTTATAAATTTCTAAAAATTATACTTAAATATATATATATATAGTTGAGAGGGTAAAGTTTGTAAGGGTCCTCCAGGGCCACCATCTAGCATGTTTTTTGTTTCTCCGCTCAAACACATCTGATTTGCGTGAATGGATGATTAACAGACTTCTACAGTATTTGAAGAGGCAATTGAATCCAAGTGGGGGTCTCGGTCTCTGTAGTACATGATGTCTTGTGTGTTGTAACAGAGAAAAAAGGAAACCATGCAGGACAGCGCCCTGTACTCGAGGACCTGATTTTGACACCCCTGCTTTAACGTAACGATTTGATTATATTAAAAACATAAACACGGTTAAAAAAAAAACGAAAAAAAAAAAAACACAACATTTTAGATACGATTTTCAAAACGTTGAATTGTCCCACAGTTGGTGAATGCTAATTACGATCAAAGCAGGGAAAACTCGGTCACTTTCGTTACCTAGGTGACCGGAGAGAACGAGGAAGCGCCTTGTTGTTTCAACTGTCGTAAAATGCCGCAAACCGCTGCTCTCTCCACACAGTTGCTAAATAAGCGTGGAATTATAGTAGCATAACCGAATATATGAATCATTTTTAGTGATTTGTTTTTTCTTATCTTTAACTGACCTGGTCCAGCGCGTTAGGAAAAGCTTTGACACACTTCGTGAAGGCGGTAACGGCGACCAGCGAGGATGTTTAAAAAGTACGTTTCTGTGCGGTGTCATTAGCTATGGCTATGCTAAGCGCTAATTAGCATCATCACTCTTGAGTTTGTAGAAATGTGCCATTCAGAAATTGTGAGCTGTTTTGAATGTTGCCAGAATTTGTTGTCATTCTGTTAGAGCTGGACAAAACAAACCTGTCCGGATGTGTCTGTCTTTTGTGTCTATGAAATATTTAGGTTTATCAAAAGAAAGATAAATTATAACGTTCAGTCTGTAACAATCCCACAGCTGATTTAATCTGAGTGAATCTGTAAGGTCTTTAAGCAATAAATGCACTTATAAACAATGGGCAGTTAAACTACATAAAGTTCATGAATGTTCTGTAGAAGAGACATTCACACGTACATTGCTTAAATGTTAATTACACTTTTATCAAGTTTCAGTGGAAAATATTTTTATTTTTATTCCTTTAAAGCTCATATTGTCAGATGTATTCACGTTGCAGCATATTAAGTCTCATAATAAATACTGTAAAATGCAGATCTTTAAAATGAAGACATTTGTTAAAAAATAACTAGCTATAGGTGATGGACAACTTGTTTTTCATTTAAGGTCCTATTTACCTACTTTCTATAGCTCTTATCATGTTCCGTAACCTGTTTTTTTCAGATTTGACGAGAAGGAAAATGTCTCAAACTGCATCCAGCTGAAAACATCTGTGATCAAAGGCATCAAAAATCAGCTGCTGGAACAGTTTCCTGATATCGAACCATGGCTCAACCAAATAATGCCAAAAAAGGACCCTGTCAAAATAGTGAGATGGTATGACCATTTACTTCTCCTCATCAGTGTTTGTGGGTTTTGCTTTTTGTTTTTCTTTTTAGTTTATAATTTTATATTTCTTCCAGCCATGAACACATTGAAATCCTGACTGTGAATGGAGAACTTCTTTTCTTCAGACAGCGAGAGGGAACATTCTACCCAACCCTCAGATTGCTACATAAATGTAAGGTCTCTTTTATACACATTTCTAGATCATTATAGCTGAAGTCCCTCATAGTTTAATGTTTTTTTTTTGTTTGTTTTTTTTTGTGGTTCTAGATCCATTCATCCTCCCACATCAGCAAGTAGACAAAGGGGCCATTAAATTTGTTTTGAGTGGAGCGAACATCATGTGTCCTGGGCTGACTTCACCAGGTGCTAAACTCTATCCTGCTGGTCCCGACACAGTGGTTGTATCCTTTTATGTGGCAAATTCAGATAACTCACATTATAAATGTATACAATTTCCCCCTGCTTTAAGTATAAATATGTACATAGTAGGGTTGGGCAAAATCGTATCGCGTGCAGTTAATCGTCAAAAAAACTGTTGCTGGTTAATATTTGGTAATTAATACAGTTAGTTCCACCAGGTGCACTGGCATTGGGTTTCTTCCTGCTTCACTCTTCTGTCTGATGGACTCAAATACACTAAAATTGATTAAACCACACCCTAACTATAAAATCTGAACACACCAAATATAGAACGGTGCCAAACTTCACTCAACTTTTGCGTCGTCTTCTTCCTATGGACCTTTTTATGCACTTTTGGAAATAATTTTAGGCATCAGTCAGAAAAGAGGTCGGGGGTTTTTGTTAGGTGGCGGTGAAACCAGAGGGTGGACTGAGGTGCTTTTTCCACAAATCTGCTCGTCTTTTGCTGCCTCCCGTTGCAACATGCTTCAAATATGACAAACCTTCTTTTGTGCTGTAAATTATTTATCATAACTGGTATTACATCAACATAATTTAAAACCTGGTGTATAGCGTGAAGTCTGTATTTTTGACACAAATTGAAACATTTTCTTAGAGAGGGCATATCTTTTCCATTAGAGCAGTTTAAATCGGTCATGTGACGGACATGCAGACATCCAGGGGGTAATCGTCACATTAGTCATTACCGGCTAAATGCCTAAATTAATCATAATACATTTTTTGTAAATATAAATAAATATCGCCCAACCCTAGTACCTAGCTTTTATGTATTAATCACATTTCCAGCATGTTTGTCTTTAATAAATGTCTGCAGGCCATCATGGCAGAGGGAAAGCAGCATGCACTTTGTGTTGGTGTTATGAAGATGTCCGCAGAAAACATGTAAGACTTTTAAAAAATTTATTTTACAAAATCTGTCACTTTTGCTAAATTTTTTTTAATAGTTTGATCTTGTTTTGTCGTTTGTTTTGCAAACAGAGAAAAAGTCAACAAAGGTATCGGAATCGAGAACGTTCACTATCTGAACGACGGCTTGTGGCACATGAAGACGTATAAATGATTGCATTTACATCGCTCCTCTCAAACCAAGATATCGTGTGGAAATTTTGACACTGAGGCACCAAACTGCCAGTCAACCATTTACACGAATTCGCGTAACCTGCTGAAGCCAACCCTCACAATGCACAATTAATAAAAGATCTTGCTTTAAACCAGACATTGTTGTATCATATCTGTCTGGAAATAAAAGAAATCAAAAGAAATCATACCCGTTTATCTGGCTTTGACATATCCAGTGTCACTAAATTTGCTAAAGGATGTGACACTGTGTCAGCTTTCTGATGCAGGATGTAAACATATTTAGATAATGACAGTGGGAGTGCCGAGTGGAACAGCTGTCAGACCTGTTAATCTGCATTTCATCAAAGTAAACCCTTACAGTAAAGTGTGTGCTTTATTGATTAAGCTGCTTCAAAACATTCAGAAGCTATTTTTCTGAGGTATTTCTCAAACTAAATTCATGTCACACTACTAAACTAGCATTAAATCAAATCTTCATTGAATTAACATTTTTGTTGTGTTATTTTAAAGTGCCTGTGACAAGAAACTTGGCGTAATACACATGATTTTATCTGTTGTGTCACATAAATGGCATATTTTCTTTTGAATTTGGCTCAGCGAAAGTGAAACAGGAAGTGACATCAAAGGGGAATTCTTAGAAAAAGAAAACTTCCTGGTCTTTGTTTATTGAAACAATATTTGAACTATGACTCTTTCTCATCTCTCTATGATAGGGATTAAAATAATCTAAAGAAACATCAGATTCTTCTCTAAATTCTGTGTTGTTAGCCACATTAGCCCCATCTCCACCGGCGCGCTTGTAAGCAGTTCGAACTATCTAAACTGCGCACAGCTGTTCTGTTTCAGAACCTCCTCTCCGGTGGTTCAAAGCGAGTACATCGCGTTTATGATTTTGACATCAGCAGGATACTGTCCTTAGATTAGCTCTGGGGTTGATTGACATAAGAAAGGCATTACTTGTGCAAACTTCCTCCTGGAGAGAGACACTTTTGTTTTGGAATTTGAGCGTGCGGCGAGATAAAATTACATGGTGAAAGCAGTGGTAAAACCATGGTTTAACCTTTTTGGCAATCTTGGGAAAGGCAGAACTTGCAAACACTTCCTGGAGAGAGGTGAAGGAGACGAAGCTGAGCAGATGTCCGAACAAACTGGCCGCCCACGATTACACAAGCACTTATAAACAGCACCGCAACAAAAAATAAAATAAATAAATACAAAGTTAAGTCCAAACGGTAAGACCACAATGGCTTTTTTTAACACAATAGTTGAAGCCACTGCAGACAGCCCACCCATAATCACGCCCACAGAGTGAGGGACACAATGAAACTGAGCAGAACCGACCCAAACTGAATAGAGTAGAATCGTGGCTATTCAGACATTCCCTTTTGACTTCACTTCATGTTACTTCACATGCAAATATCTCAACAACTGTACATCTCAGTGGAGGGAAATCTTTTTTACAATATGTTATCAATGTTATCTTTCCAAAAATGCATTCATATTTATTGCAAAAATTTGATGTCACAGGAACTTTAAGGTCTTTATATTTTTAGTTTAAGATGATTAATAGTATTACATTTTAGTCAACTTATCAGGGGAGTAGCAGCTTTTAGTTTTTCCAAACTCCAACAATTCTTAGTACAACACAAAAGGTGTACAATATTACAGAAAAGTTGTTTTATTATTAATTCTGTTTAATTGTCAAATTTATACATCATTTCCCACTATTTCATTTAATTGACTAGTAAGAACTTGGGCTTAGACAACTTAATTTTGTTGTCAATGTTGCACTCCTCTCCTGTAAACATGCTTCAGTCTTGGTCAGAAAGCTTAAATTTTAGCCTTTTTTAACATCAGCGATCTCTCGTGTTCAGGAGGACATCCCCAACTCTCTCCAACCATAGGGGCGATTCTTGTAATTTCTTTCATTTTCTTTAAAACAATGTTGTGTTTTGAATGAGGAAACAATTTGTCTTACATAAAAATGTGTTATTTCCTCAATTAAATCATAAATCACGGCAGGAATATAACACCACCACTTCAGATCAAGTTTCAAAATTAGTGTTTTATATCACTTATCATCCAAAATGAGGTCAAATTGATAGCCACATTTGTATAACATCAGGAAATAAAATATATTCCCATTGAGATTGTTTACTTTAGCTTTGACAGTGAACAAACAAGTAGTGTGTGCACATCTAGTTCTTCAGAAATAAAAAGAAATGCAGAAGATGAAATACGTCTGTTTTGATCCCAATGTTGCTTCATTACAATTCTTCAATCGTGTATTTAAAATATTATTAACGTGGCAGAGATGTCCACACATTTAAAATATTAACATAGTTCATCACGTGGTATTTAGAATCTACAGAAAACCTTCAATAACCAAATTAACTAAGATAACACATTGTTTTGTCACAATTGTGACACATTTCCCAGCTCTGAACAGTTTAGCCACCAACTGTGTTTCCACACATAACAGAGGGATTAGGTCCAATTATGTTAAGTGCAAAAGGTATAAACATACATCAATGTATTCTCTCCCACTCAGGATCTCAGTTTTACAAACAGCATAAGAAAAACCTGTCCCTCCCCCCCAAAGTTAGGTTTGCCATCATAGAAGCAAAAACTTGACAAAAATGCATCCAGTTCGGCTGAACAGAACTAGTCGTTGTCTGAACCTTCAGGAGGGTAAAACGTTAAAAAGTCATGAGAGTCGTGTCCATACGGCCGAAGTCGGTAAACTCCAAACATCAAAACCTGCATCTGATTTGGGGACATCCCGCCGAACGTGACCGCCAAGTCGGAGCAGCAGCCTTCGACCACGTTGTTGGGATTGTTGTCCATGCTCTCTTTAATCAAGCTGTCCACGCTCTTGCTGTTGAACAGGCTCTTCCCGTGTGCGTCTTCGCCGTTCTCTGCAAACACCCCAGTGTATTTGAGGCACACGGCCAGCTGCTTGTCATCGCTCAGCTTCCACAGGGCTCGTCCCGACTCTGGACATTTCTCCTCGTCCTGGAACACCTTCACCAGCCTCCTCAGAGCTTCGTAACTCAGAACGATGCCACTATCATACGCCACGTACACGAGCTCCCCCGACTTCACGGCTTTGCCCAGGTAGAACGGTTCGTTCGGATCCTTCGTGAGCACGAGATACTTGAGATTCTCGATGATGGCAAACGTGTAAGGCTGCGCCACAAAGAACCAGCGCAGGTTCCCGGCGTTCTCGTAGGCATGTTTCAGAGCTTTACGCAGCCTGGTCCAGTTGTCCTTTTCATTCAGGTCCACTGCCTCCAATGCCTTGGAGGACTCTGAGGTGTAAAACACAGGCTTATCACAGTGTTTGCTCCAGGTGTCCACAGCAGTAGCCCAATAAACCAAGTTTCTCGGCTCGACCATGATGACGCAGTAGACCTGGACTTGGTTGTTCAGATCCTGTAGCTGGATGTCAGAGAATTGCTTGAGCTCGTCTTTACTCGCGGCCTTGACGTGGTGATGATGGTGGTCGTCTGTCCTGGACTCGGTGGTGGGACTGTAACTACTCAGGAGCGACAGCACCAAGCAGAAGACGCCTCCCAGGATCACCCCCTTCATGAAAGAGCCTCCCTCGGACAACATGTTGACCACAGATGCTAAGCAGCAAAAAAAGAAAGAAAAATAATAAACTCAGCCCAACTGTGGGAAGATAAAAACTACAAAGAATTTATGTGAACTTTGTTTTTCTATTTAATCGTAGAACTTTGCTGATTTTTTTATATGTAGTGATGACAATTGGAAATTAATGCATAAAGTTTCTATGATATGTAACTTACTTGTCAACAAGGTTCAAAACCTTCCTGTAGTGGAACTTTACATAACAGGTAATAAGGTGTGACTAGTAAAACAAAAGAAATGGAAATAAAACTTGCTGATACCAAGACCTTTGAACGTCTTTAAACATATTTAAAGAAAGACTTTTCTAACTATCTCTGAATGTTAGTGTTCTGACCTGAATAAAAAGAATTTTGGACAAGATTAAAGAATAATTTCATTTAGTTTTAAAACTCAAATCTGAACAAATTATTTCGGAATTGGTGTAAAACTATAGGGTTGCTAAACAAATACAATGCAAATGATTTTCTTCTTAACGTTGATCATTCAATAAGTGCTTTAAACTAATCAGATTAACAATCCGAGAGTCGAAAAAAATCTGACAAAACTCAGTAAAGTCGACCTTGTTGTAAGCTCATAATAAACTGTAAGTAAGGTAAGCTTCTAAAGCA
Source organism: Cynodonichthys magdalenae (assembly GCA_031762555.1). NCBI lineage: Eukaryota > Metazoa > Chordata > Actinopteri > Cyprinodontiformes > Rivulidae > Cynodonichthys > Cynodonichthys magdalenae. Next base: position 8,902,912 of record JARVJO010000269.1, read on the forward strand.
GTACATGAACAGAACATGATTAAATAATCCAAAGTAATACAGTTCAAGTGTCAAGAAAGTAAATAAAATTGTAATATTCACCTTCCAAAAGAAAATATTACTAATTTTGCTTGGTAAGAAAAACCAGCTTACTAGAAGTGTTCAAAATGTAAGGTAAAACACCATCAATAGACTGAGCTGGTAAACTTATGTGACGTATCAACAATTCAGCGATTGACAAAGCATCTCAGAGTCATTCAGTCTGAACTACAGTGTTGTGTTTTTCTTCACTTTAGCAGCACCGAGCAGCTAACAGAAGATTAGCTAAAGTCGCTACAACGACAAGAAAAATCGTCTAACCGTTTCTTATCACTACAACGTAACAAGCTCAGGTTAGTTATACATAAATACGATTAATAAAAGTATTATTGTATTCACCTGGACTATTCAGGTTCTTCGGATCATCTATCAGAAGATCACACACTTTTCCTGTTTGGTCAGGCTACCAACGTCATCACAGCACTCTTCTTCTTCGCCTTTAGGCAAACTAAACTCAAACTAGTGCTGCATACTGCTCCCTAGTGGTTTTATTTCAGAACATTTCAGTAGAATTTTTTTAAAGTTTATTATTATTATTAGTTTCAAAAATGCAATATTACAAGGCTCCGTACATTTCACAACAAAAGAAAATGTAATTTAACATGCTAAACTGAGGAGAAAAAATAAAAAATAATTTGGTAAAAATACAAAGCAAACAACCTATATATTAGAAAATAAACAGACAACAATATGCATTTTAATTACAAGAAGACTTTCAATTGTCAAATGAAAATATTGATATATTGGTATAATAACTGATTTTTAAAACAACAATCTAACACTTTAAATAAAACAATTTCGTTTAAAAATTTTTTTCTTTAGTCAAAACTTTGACTGAACAAATAGTGTTAACATGGAGCTAAATTGAGACCATTGAGATTGTTTTTTTTTAAATGAATAATTTTGAAACTACAAAAAAATCATTTGAAACTGAAAAATAAATTGAACCTGAAATAGAAAGATTGGAAACTGAAAAACAATTTTGAAAAAAAAAATTGAAACTGATAAAACAAATAAACAAAAATGTTCAAAACCACTTGTATCATATAATTAACCCTGTATGGAAGGCCAGTGTGTATTCTAATTAACCATGTATGATGGGTCATTGTGTCATATTAAAAGTAGGCTGCTGTTGTGTCATATAATTAACAAAGTATGGCAGGTCGTTGTATCATTTAGTCAAAACACACATTACATTTCTTGAAATTAAAGTTTTTTTTTTCTTTCATTTAATATAAAAATTGATTTTAAATCAATTTGAAATTAATTGATTAAATGCAGCAAATTTTGAAGGTAAAAAATAATATTTTTTCTTTCATTTAATGCAGTGTTTCCCCCAGGTTCTCAATAGTATTTCAATTCAGAGGGCAAGGGGGTGAAAGATTTAACTTCTGGCATGAGAGAAAATGATTGAGAACCACTATCGGTCCCATTGATAACAAGTTTCCTAGAACGCGATTAGAATCACATTGAAAAGATAAATCCAATATATTATTTTTCCCCCCTCATAATTATGGCTAAATTCTGACTTTATATTCAGAACCTCTTAATAGTATGGTTCATCTGAATCACCCCTATCATTCACAATGTTTTATATTTTTGGTCGTGATTTTTTTCTGCCTGCAAAGATTCTCTTCCATCCAGGTCTTGATTACATATTTGCTCAACTAACTAAACTTCCATTGTTGGATCTTTAAGACATTGTTAGTTCTTAGGCTGCTTGTCTTGAGGGTTTGCATTTCTTCCCCTTTTCAGATGACTTCTTGACCTTAAAACTGAAGTCTCATAATGTGTTTTTTCTTTATTTCATCAAGTGTTCAACAGCCAGATGCATCAAAAGTTGTTTTTCAGCCACAGACGTGGAGACAATAAATCATCTAAAGAGCATTAGTGAGCCTTCAGTTTGACGAAGAGCCATGTGAGGCATGCCCTCTTGAAAAGAAAACGTTTTTGTTGTTTTGTTTTAATAAAAATAACTTTGTATCTAACTTTTTTCTCTAAAAGGCTTTTTACCACATAATCACAAATTTGCAACATGCCAGGTAGCAACTTTTAATCATAAAGAAAGTTGAGTAAAATCTGTTTGAATCTGACCTCTTTCCGTTTAATACTTGGAAGAACAAACTTAATTTTCTAGTTTTATATTAATGATACAACCAAATCAGCAAAATTAAGTTGTGTATGTTCTTTTGTCTTTCAAATAAACTGAGGAAACATGATTTGTTTAAATGCATCTAACTGTTTCTGATGTTCTGCTACTCAGAAACTGTTACATCGTAATAAAAACATAGCCTAAATTAGGGATAACCAGAGGTGGGCATGGTTCTGCTAATCAGGATTAGCTTTTTCACTTACTTTGAAAACCTTTAACAGACTGATTAGCTTACGCCAAATTTGACTTTGCCAACAAGGTAACATGAACAGGTTTCAGCTTTAGAGACAAACTGAGTGATAGTCGTTTTAGTGGTTAGTTGTTAGTATTAGCTACCGCTTATTTTTATTTTTTTTACTTATTTAGTTGATAGTGTTAGTTTCTGCTAATTCCTTTTATTGTGTAGCTGCTTCTATTAGCTTCCACTATGTTTTTACTTTATTAGCTGTTAGTGTTAGCTTCCACTAAATGGTTTTGATAACTTAGAGACATCATGATGATTTCTGTTGCCCTGCTGCACATTTTCACTGTGATTTGTTCTACAACATGGACACAAGCTCTATTTCTGTACCCGAGTCCCAACTGGAGCCACAATCAGGTAAGACTGAAAATACTTAGCTGTTAGTGTTAGCTTCTGCTAATTAATTTACTTGTTTAGCTGTTAGTGTTAGCTTCCACAATTTTTTTTACTTGTTTGTCTGTTAGTGTTAGCTTCTGCTAAATGGTTTTGCCAACCTTAAGTCCGCTAACAGCTAACTAACTAACATCAACAGTTTTGTGTCAGTTGCACCAGTCTTAGTTTAAAGTAAACGAAGACGTGATGCAGACTGAGCGTCTTAGCGGTTTAACTATAGCTAGCTTCTGCTCATTTTCACGTTTAACAGTTTAGTATTAGCAAATCTATATTTTAGTTAGCAGATTATGAGTTAGTGAAGCTAACTTTTTGGTAACTTGTGCCCACCACTGGGAATAAAAGAGAAAAATAAAGTTTGTTTTCTGTTCAGTTACTGTATGCCCATTATTTTGTTAGCCCATGCTTTAATACAAAAGTTAGAAGCGTTCAAAGTAACCTTTAAAGAGGTTTATATCCAGTACAAGGCTGATAACATTTGGACCGACAGTTATGACTTATGGTCTCAGGAACGTGAGTCATTTGACACAAAATGACGTAGAAACCTGCAGTGACACACTTCCAGCCGCTCCGTGTGTTGATGTTACACGTTTGAACAGCCCATCACACAGAAAAGCCCATCAGAGCTGCTGTGATTACTGCTGCACAGCAAACATTTGTTTGGCTGCTCTGTACAAGCACAGATAGGCTTCGGCCAAATCGACAAGGTCCCTTAAATTGTGTCCAGTGACACCTGATCCATCGTGTCGAATCCATTAAGAAAGAGACTGGCTGTGATGATAATGTATTGATCAGAGAGTGATGGATGACCGTGGAGGAAATATAAGTGAAGTTCTTGTTCGAGCTGAGGAAGAGTCTGAATCTGGATATCAGAACATAGAGACACCATGATTTCTGTAGCCCTGCTGCACCTTTTAGCTGTGATTTGTTCTGCAACATGGACACAAGCTCTACCTCTGTACCCCGAGTCCAACCTGGAGCCACAAGCTGGTAAGACTGGAATTACTCTCTGCTTTTGAGATTCACTCTTTTTACTTCAGTTTAAAGAGAAAAGCTTTTATACATTAAAACTTAGGAACCCTGTGATTTTAACTACTGATTAATTTGTTAAACCAGCTTTTATGTTTTAACCTTAAAATAAAAAAGTAAAGGAGATTTTGTCTTATCCCAACAGATTTTATTCAGAAATTAGTGTCAAAAGTGGAAGAAGGAGTCAACACTGCAGAGGGCGAACAGAGAGAGGTAAATAATCTTTATCCTTTACTGATGCAGCAGAACGAAGGGAGAGACTCCTGGAACAAAGGTAAAACATAAATCTAAAACTTTTACAGTACAAAGACAAATACGCCAGATAAGATTGTAAAATTAATATTGTTTCACATTTCACTTTTAGGGGCAAAAGAGTCACCGCCTCAAGAAAAGTTTGCAAATATGGTAAAATATCTTTCTTATACAATCAAAAAATAATTATTGTTTTAAAAGAGATTTTAAAATAAAGTTACAGCATAACCAATAAAAATGGAAAATTTTAACACAAATCAAAATTTAAATTTAAATAAGTCCATTCAAATCAAACACTGAGAAGCTAAAGGAGGTACATGTTGTCTTTTTAGATAATTATTGTTAAACGGATTAAATCTTCACTTGTTTTCTTATTGTGGTGTTTGTTTTTAAGGTTGAGGACCTTAAAGAAGTCGTCCTGAAGTTGGCGGCAGCCGACAAGCTTCGCTCTCAGGCTTTTCTCAGATCAGAGCAGAGTTTGCCAAAAACTAACAAAAGAGGTGAGAAACCTTTGATCTTCAGGTGGAGAATGCCACACCTGAGCAAAAATAACGCTAGGTTAACTGACATCATTTATATTAAACCAAAGCATGTTTAACTTAAGGTTTGAGCTGATTTGTTTCTGAACAGGAATTCAGATATTCTGTGAACAAATCATCAAACAGCTAATTGCATTAATTAAGCTTTTATTTAAGTTGCATAAATTTGAATTGGGTTTGTGACTGCTGTTAATTAGGATCAACTTGACTAAAAAATGATATTTTGTAGGGGTAGCTCTGTTGAAATGTTATAAACAATAAATATCTTACCTGTTGTAGATAGCTTTTTGAATGGCCTTAGTTTGGAGAAATTGAGTAATTCTGACGAGCAGGCTTTTAGGTAGGATTTTGGACCTCTCCCATTACGAAGTTTATGGAAGTTTACATAATTTGTTTATGTAAAAAAGTTACGGACAAACCAGGAGCAAAAATTGGGACAATAAACAACAACAGCTACTGAAGCTGTAACATCTTTACCCACCTCCTCTATCCAAGCCAGCGCTATTTATTGTTTGTGTGTTTTTCTCTGGCTCTATGAAATGGCAGTCCATGCTGGTTCATGCTCACTGAAGGATCAGTTTTGCCAAGACCCAAGACCCGCCTCCACCCCAATTCTGATAGGCTGGTAGGCGTTTCTAAACAAAAAGCTATCTTATTCAGAGAAATGTCTGTTAAAAGATGGGCACAGCGCACCATGGGCATTTTTCAACAGAAATGGAGTGTTGCAAAACTGAAAAAGGGTGTCGCAAAAAAATCTATGATGGCGTCTGAACGACACCCCAATGCCTCCTTTGGTTTTGGTTTAGCCATCTAGCTAAAAGCCTGATGATGAGTTAAAGACTAATCTGACCAAAGTGGATTGTTGTCATCTTAATGCCACCAATCCCCAAGATGTCACATCAATGTCACATTTCTTGTTGAAGACAATGGAAATGTTATGACTACAGCCATCTGCTGCTGCTATTTGCATTTATAAATCAACAATATAATTCACTAAATAATATTTATAAGACACAATTGTTGACAATGTGAACATTCCTAAATAATCATGTTTGGCGTCAGTCATCCTCAGAACACTGGAACTAAAACCTTAAGTGTATGACAACCAGAAATGTATTTTTATCTGTTAGAATCTGATCTAAAACTTGTATTTTTCCACTCAGTTTGGATATCAGTCCTGTGCTCACACACTTTAAGTCATTTAATGCAGTACAGATTATATAATCCTCCTCAGGACGTATGTAGCTGTTTTGGTGGATAACTTTAGGCTCTCTGCAACACATTTGACTGACTTTTAAAAAGTGTCCTCAAACCTTCATTCCTTTAAATGAGAAGTCGCAAAGAAACAATCTAATTCTATGAGTTCTTGTATAACAGGTTAAAATATTTCACAGCAAAATAAATTAAATGTCTGTCCTTCTGATCTTTCTCACAACAGCGTGTTTCTGGAAATACTGCGTTACCAACTAACCCCCAGCAGAAAGACGTCGGAGTGTGTCCATGTTGGAAACATTGTGCCCCTCTCCATCATCACTTTTGTTTCCCATTAAACAACATCTACTGTACATCATCTTGTATCAACAGAAGATATATTTTTGAAGCTGTAAAATGGTCTTTTTTTGTGACTGAAAATAAATTTAAAGATCAGGAATGACACTGAGCCTTTTGTTCCTGGATTAGATACTTTAAGAGATGATAAAATCACCCCCCCCCCCCCAAAAA
>JARVJO010000269.1:8916645-8930802 GCA_031762555.1 Cynodonichthys magdalenae
AGCCCTAAAGCACTAATCAGGAAATTAGTTCCCCTATTAGTGCTTTAGTGCTTTAGGGGTACCATGCCCACCACTGCCAATCAGTTTATTTTCCAAGACATTTTTTTAACTATTACTTCAGTTTATTTACGACAGAACTGTCAAATAAGGTCTGGACTCACCAACTACAACTTGGTGGTCTTCATTCTCGTCTGGCTCTGGGTCAGACACTTTTAATTCATTTGTAAATAAAAGGTTTCTGCACCACTATATAGTCGTAAACCCCTCTATCAAACTAGAGAAGCTGGAGGCAGGCAGGGTGTGAAGCACCTCTTTTGGATTTAAAGAGACAGCGTCAAAACGAGTTGATCTAAGACATACATCAGGCTTATGGAATTACAATAAGGAGGAATTCAGACCAAATCATTGCAGTTCAACTTTACGTACTGTATATATAAATTAATCAGTTTTCTTCATTGTATTTACAGAAGGACTAATTTCTTTGTTGAAAGGGTATTCTGCAGGAGCTTTCCTGTAAACATTATTTGATATCTTCACATGAGTAATGTCATGAAACCAGACATGAAATGTGAAGTGAGAGTGAACGGAGGGGAATTTTTATTGCCAAATTCCCTCTGCTACACTTCCCTAAAAAATTAAGCCAAATAACTTGGAGGGATTACGAAACCCGTAAAGAGGAATTTAAAAAATGATGTTCCTCCAAACAGGCTGTGTTCCATGTGTTTGTCTCATTTATCTGGCTGAAAGGATTTGGAGAATTTATACTATAAACGTCTCTCGTTTAATGAAATTGCCAAGAAATCCTGGAAACGTGATGACTAATGCTCAGGCAATCTGAACTGAAGCTGAAAAGGTTTAACTGAGTGGAAATTACCCTTGAATTTTGTTTTAAATGGCTTTAAAACAAGGTTATGACCTGATGTTTTGCAACTATCTTGAAACCAGAACCTCTTTTCCAACAAGACAACTTCTGAGGAATAATGATTTAATCCATCACTCCCTGTGGGAGGTATTATACAACACTCCACTCCCACTTACACACTTCATTTAAACTTCTCCTTTAAGGTCTTCAGCTTTAATTAAGTTAGTCACTGCTTTGACAGTGGAGGGTGTATGTTTAAAGTTTGTTCAGTTTAGTAAAGCTTTGTGATCTTTTTCCTGGTTTCCAGAGAAGAGTTAGGAAAGCTGTAGCTCATGGAGCAAGACTCGCATATCTCCTCTGAACAAACACGGCAGCTGGAAGTGACCTCTTGGGGGGAAAAAAGGGGGTCTTATCTCTATAAACAGGAACCTTGACTGTGGACTGCCGAGTTCAAGAGGAGACTTGATTTTCTGCCATTTTAAAGCTACAGAGTCACACAAGGCCAACACTTTCTCCTCCAAACAAAATAACCTGCTGCTGTGCAAATAAAAACAGCAAAAACCTTTGATATTTAGTACAAAATACATCTTGATTTTGGAAATAGTTTTGACATAATTCAGCTCAGTTGTTCAGTTGTATTAAGATGAAAACTCTTATATTTTTAGGCCAAAACTGATTATTTGACTCACTTTTGTTCAAATTCCAAACTAACACATCTTTAACGATACTATAAACAGCCTTCAGACTATGTCAGATTTCCAGGATGCCTCAGGAAATACACGTTTCTAAAACTTCCCCTAGACTAGAGCATGCGTCACAGTCAGTCAGGCCAAATCTGGCCCTTGTTAGCATTTTATCTGGCCCCAAAGGTAATACTTTTTTGTATTCAGCGCAACTTTCAAGCCAAGAAAATTTGTTTAAATTTCTTAGTACTCTTTTTTTTGGTGTGAAAAGAACAGAGAATTTACTTTAATTGGCAGCACAATCTCTGGTTCAGACCTGGGGTCTTTCTGTGCAGAGTTTGCATGTTCTCCTCGTGCTTGAGTGGGTTTTCTCCAGGTACTCCGGTTTCCCCCACATCCCAAAAACATGTACAATAGTTGCCTTCTGGCCCAGGCCTCCATTGAAAAAGAAATCTACGATCTCAATGGGATTTGCCTGGTTAAATAAATGTAAAATTAAAAAAAATATTTCTGTTTTCTCTTCTTTTTTTAAAGTCAGATATTTGGATATTTTGTGATTTTTTTTTTTTAACCAGATTTTGATAAAATGTTATGAATCAAGTGAATAAGGCATAAGAAAATAAAGCTTCTGATGATTCTAAATTGAATCTTTTTTCTTTGTTAAGTTATTTATGATCTGAACCCTACATTGTCACGATCGGCAGGAACAGACCCAGGGCGCAGGTAAAATCCAAAACGAAGGTTTATTAAGTAAAAAACAAAAACGCTGTCGGTGCAGCTTCAAAAAGTACAGGCTCTAGGAACAGGGTTCAGACACTCACAAGGACGAGACATTAACAATGATTCGACAAAGACTAAACACAGGACACAGAATTTAAAGCTGAACTAATGAAGACTAACAAGAAACACCTGGGGAAGACACAAGGGGAAACAGGTGAGTAGGGGCGGGGCTGGAGGCCAGACAGCAGGGAAGAGAAACACAGAGGAGCAGGAAGACACTTAGAAAAATAAAGCAAAAATACACAGATCACCACATACATAATGTATATTTGTAAAGGGTAATCTGTATTTCTATGAAAATAATTTATCTAATATTTTTTCAATAAATATTGACAGAGATTGGCTTTTGACTTGAACCAAGTTTTGAATTTTTGCCCTTGTGTATCTGAGTTTGACCTTGCTGCAAAAGGAAAAGAAAAAAGGACCTTTGTTCCTTTGAAGAAAGAATTAAGTAATCAAGAACTTTTATGACAGAAACTTTCACAGGTAAATGAAAATATGGTTCCTAATAAATACTTTTTAAGACATTTTAATTTAGACTATATGAGCATAATATGATTGAGCTTTGGGGCACAGTGATAAAGATTTATATAAAGATATATATTCTTGGTTCATTATTCACAGCTACAGCCACTCTTCCCATCAGCCTCATTTCTTATTATCCTTCTGTTTTTCTTCACTCACCAGTTCATCGATATGCATTTTACATATTATGTCTTCCTTGTGCTCCTTGTGATTCTTAAGTTATTTGTAAAGATGTTTTGCCGCCACAGCAGTCCTTTTCTTTGCTTAAATAAAATATAAGTTACCTTTTGAGCTCCTTGTGTCAAGTCTGTGTTTTTGGATTCAAACCTCCTGTCGACCATGATGCATATTAGGACAGGTCCAATCCTGGTCCTTGAGGGATAAATAATACTTGTTTTCCCACAAAATAAAGCCTTTTTTGTTCTTCATTCATGTTATTTGCTCAATAAACATGCTACTTTATAAGATAATCACTGCTAATTATTAAATCTGTAAAAATTGACAAAATATTCCTGTGTTTATGACTCTGCTGCATTGAAATAAAGACTGGTGACGGCTGATTTCAGAGACACAATGGCTTTATTGACTGTTCACCAAACACAACACTGAAAGAAAAAAGAAAAGAAAAACAAGCTCAGTTGCTGGATATTTACAATGACACCAACATGGCGTTCCTGCTCTTCTTTCTGTTTTCTTTCTTTCCTTCTGATGATGTCGGACACACATTCAGCTCCAGATTTTTCTTGTAAGTGACTTATTTTTCTTGTTATAAATGAAGAAAAATGCTGATGTGTGATTTTCCACTTGTGTGGGCTTCCAGCAGGAAGTGTCAAAAAGACATTTCCTAACAATTTGTACATCCTGTTTCTAAGCAGCAGATGAGGATTGAGTTAAGGATTTAAAATGAACAAGAAGACCTGATGAGTTCACAGTTATAATGGTCCTACAGTTGATTTTGTTTTTAAATTATTATCTTGTGACTTGTGTCATTATTGGGACATAATTGCTATAGCTTTTGTTGCATGTCTTTGGGGTTTGTATATCCTTTATTCTGACCATTTTAGTTTTGTTTAACTGTAGGCTAATAATAGCTCATTGTAAATAAGTGCCTGGTAGTGCCCCCACCCCCCAACTCACACACCCTTGATTCATTTCAAAGGGCATTATTCTGACTCACAAATGTCCTGACGCTTCACCTCAAACTGCAATCACTGCAGAAAACTCAGGATTTTTGTCTTCCTAATCGAGGTGTGGCCTCAGAAATCGCAGCCTCCATCATACAAATACACACAAACAGGAAACACACGGGAGGGGAGGCTTCGGTCCAGTGTCTTTGTATTTGTCTCAATGGTCAAACTCCAAAACATTGTTTAGGAGAGTTACACCCAGTGACTAAGACTTGGGGACACCACCCTGTCCACCAGCAGGGCTGAAAAAAAATCAAATTCTGAAGTCATTGTCCAGAAGTATCGTCTCACGGACAATGACTTCATCCTGAAGGATTGTTGCTTGTTCATGTCAGAGTTTTAAATAACAGCATCATCACCAAGATATACTACCCAGATAGCAAAATATGAGAGAATCAACAATAAAATATGTTTAGGCATGAATACTGAATCGAATTAAAATTGTATGGTCGGTGACTTACTGTTGAAACAATGTTAGGTTTTCAACCATAACTGATACTATATCAATGTTGATTCAACATTGATTAGATGTTGGCATTTCAATTGTTAAAATTGTACCATGAAACACTGATTCAATAACATCTTTTCTACATTGGTTATTTGGCTAGAACTGGATGATTGATGGTTGATTCACCATCAATGGTCAACCTTAACCTAAAATATACTCTTTTGACTATAATTCAACATTAAATTAAAATCTTTGCTGTCTGAGTACGTCTTACCTTCTTTTAAAAACTGGATTATTTTTATGTCAGCAATGCAATCAAGTAAAGACGTTTGAAAGTTATTACCTGTAGGCTTCATTAGCAAATAAATGTGTCAGTCGTCTGCATAACGGTGAAGAGAAAAGTGTTGTCTGGCTTTAACTGCTGCAAGAGGGACAATCTGCAGCATATCAGCTGTAGAGAAGGTCAAATTAAATTTAAAAAAGCATTTTTTAAAGGTCAGCTGGCTGTAGCAGCCATCTTGGATTGGCTTGACTCTGATGTGACATGAAACTAATGTTACTTCTGTTCGAGTTTTCACCAGGTACTCTGCTTTCACAGACCAAAAACATGAACGTTAGGCTAATTTGTAACTCTAAATTGTCCTTAGGTGAGAGTATATGGTTGTTTGTCTATATGTGACCTTGTGATAGACTTGCGACCTGTCCAGTGTGTCCCCCACCCTCACACAGTGACTCCTTGTCATGGGCACCAGTGTTCCCCTCGTGACCCTGAAAGGAATAAGCAGGTAAAAGATAACGGATAAATGAAATTGTGATCACCTTGTGTTTCAGTGTACCTGCACAATATTCTGAAGAACCACACAGCTCATGCCTGTGAAGGAGAGACACTCATCATCAAGTGTCCCTCCAGGACGTCTGTGTCCGTCTTGTCGGCTTTCTACGGACGACGTGTTCCTTATAAGCACCTGTGTCCCCCGACAAACACAAACATGACAACGGAAGAGGAGGAGGACACAGAATGCACCTCCTCTATTGCTCTCCAGGTACGTGAACCCACTCATGATCTCCTCCTGGTGCTCTGACTGCTCATGTAGCAGTGAACACGTCTCATCCTGCTGTTGCAGAAGGTTCTGTCAGAGTGTCAGGATCAGCAGTCCTGTTACATTCCCGTCCTCATGCCGGTGTTTGGACCAGATCCGTGTCCGCTCACAGCCAAGTATCTTCTGGTCTCCTACAAGTGTCGACCAGGTAACCTAACTTTACAGGTCATCTGTTTATGGAATGAATTAAAGTTAGTTTTTGGACCATTTTGATGAAACAATAAGGTCCACAGAGTTCTAACTGTTTCAATCTTTCTGAACAATCAACTCAGTTCATTTTTGTTTTAAACACTACTTTACATGACTTGTTTGTGTTTTTAATGTGCTTTTATATGCATTTATTGAGATGCTTGAAAGGAAATGTCACCAGTTGGGACAGATAATAAAGTTTTTCTGTTCTATTTGATTCTGTTCATCACAACCATCTTTTATTTAGTCATTCATTAACTCTTCTGGTGCATGTTTGCAAGCTGATATATGTTAGGATTCTACTTCGGTTTGGACAAACTTTACACTTCAAGATGATTTTTGTTCCCTTTTGTATCTTAAATTAGGTTAATGTTTGTAAATAGATGTAAATTTTGACTTTAAATAGCTATGTGAAATACAGTAGTCATAAATGACTCTTTTTGATAGCAGAAACTTCCTCCTACAAAATAAAAGCCTCTTCCCTGTCTTTAAAAAAAGAAAGAAAACAGAGCTTTGGTGTGGTCTTCAAAAACTCTTAACTGTAATGTGACTGAGCATCCATGATCCTGATCCTGAGGCACTCAGGTTCTGCTAATCCAGGATCTTTTCAGTGGTCCTACTGTTCAGTGGGCCAAACAACCAAATCTACACTAAATATTTGAGAAAGTTGCCAAGTAGAAGTTCTTTTTGTCTTTTTCAGAGCACCACCGAACCAGACTTGTTTGTGAAAACGAGCGTCTGAGGCTGACGTGTAAAAACGAGACGGTTCTGGCCATCTACTCTGCCACGTTTGGACACCTGTTGCACAGCAGTCCTTACTGTCCCGAAGAACCCGGATCACAGACTGACATGGGTCTGAAACACTCACTGTATTTAGTCTCACAGAGCCAAACATTCAGATATTTTTACAGTTCATGCATTTATATATTTATTCTTTTATCTCAGAGTGTTTGTCACCTGTGGCCCTGAGGAAGGTGTCACGCAGGTGTCACGGCAGAGCAAACTGTTCAGTCCTGGCGGATACTCACACCTTTGGGGACCCTTGCTTCCCCGGCACCAGGAAGCACCTGCGGGTGTCCTTCACTTGTGGTAAATAACAGAACAGATGTTAGTGTTTGCAGCAGAGGCAAATAAGGGTTTGAAATACCTTTTATTTCCCTTTCAGTGCCCAGATATCTTCTGGAGGATGTTGGTCGAGGGTCCACAGATCCGTTTATGATCTCAGACTACACACATGGTGAGACTGGTGATGCTTTTTTTGTTTTGTTTTTATAAGGTTTGTTGCACTCAACAGGCTGACTGGTCTCTGAAGCCCGGACCCCTCTCACCTGCAGGTGGATGGTACACTGGCCCCACCTACAGGACTCAAAATGTGTTTGTAACCAACTCTCTGGAGATGATTGAAAAAATACTGGGTATGTGCACTGATGCCTGCAGACATCAGGTTCTAACATCACATCTACAGTTGATTTAAAAGATAAAATATCAGAATCAGACAATTACCACAAGTGTTAGGGCCAGACTAAGATTTTTTTTAAAATTAGGAGAATAAAGTCATAATATTACCAGATTAAAGTCAAAATAATATGAGAATAAAGTCTTTGAAATAGACACAGTTGTTTCAAAGTTCTGCTACATGTAATTCTTTGATGCTTATGTGTTAAAAGAATAAATATTTCCTCATTTGTAAAAGTCAAACTAAAGTATAACTTTATAACATTGTCAACATTCCTCATTTTCATGTAGGAGTTCTCATATTATGACTTTATTCCGGTAATATTATGACTTTATTTTGTATGACTTTTTTCTCCTAATAATATGAGTTTATTTTCATCATCTAAAAATAATAATTATCTTAGTCTGACACTAATACTCTGATGTATTAAATATGGATCATAGCAGCTCAATAATAAATATCTGGATTGTGTGTAATTGCACAATTAGGCTTTATTTCCTTTTAATTTAGTTTTTTTTAAGCAAAATGTTTGTCTCACAAATGACTTTGCACTAAAGATTTTTGTTGTATTTACACACCCTTTCACATTGTTACTAGTTGTTATTGTTTTTTATTTAATTGAAATCAAAAAGCCTTAAAGCAGGGCTACTCATCTGATGGCGCACAGGCCTCATCTGGCCCACGGGTGACTTACACCTGGCCTGCCAATTAGTCCTTAAATTTTTGTTTTATTGAAATCATTGGTTTTGAAGGAGCATCACAGAAATCAGGATGTATCCTGAAGTAAAATAAATAACTATTTTTTTTCTTTTAATATAAAAATTGATTTTAAATTTAAAAAATAATGATTAAATGCAGCAAACAAATTCAAAAGGTAAAAGACAATAATACTTGTTATTTTACATAATGCAGTCTTTCTTCTGAGCTGTTAGCCCCCTGAACAATTTAAATAGTCCTGCCTTAAATGTTTGTTAGAATTTTATGAGCAAATAAATCAAACACTTTCAGAAACAGTGTGTGAGTTAGCTTTATATGTGAGCAGTGCGTTCAATCAGTATCATGTTTGTGGCAGTTTAAGGATGAAAAACTACCCTAATCCAGAGTCTCATGTATGGCCCTGTTTTTGGCCTTGATGTTAGTTTTAAAAAATATTATTTGCATGATCTAATAATTATTAAAGTGACTCGTATACCAGGTAAAAAGCCTGTTGTTTAGTATAATGAACAGTTTTATCAGTGAGACAGTGAGAGCATATTTTGTACATACTTTAAAGTATTTTCTGTTAATCTGAAAAACAACTGTTATGACACAAATATAAGCAGGTTTTTTTGTTTCAGATGGGTTTATTACAGAATGAACTTTTCATAATTTATTGTTACATAAATGAGTTTTGTGATGATCACATCTCCTTCAGGTCTCCCGGAGCGAGTGGCTCTGTATTTTGTCTCTGGGATCTGTGCTGGCCTGGTTTTCCTGCTCTGCCTCTTCGGCCTTCGCTCCACTTTTGTGAGAGATGTTAAAGGTCTCATCTCTGACTTGAAAGATGAGCTGAAAGCATCGCGCAGGAGGAAGAAGGAGCTGATGGACGACCTCTTCGACGAAGATGTCTCAGACACGTCCTCCTTTCGTCACCTCACGCAGTCTTACCGGATGGCAGATGTCTTCAGCCCGGCGGCCCTCACAGTGGAGCTGGTTGAACGTGACATGCAGCCTATCAGAGATTTACCCAACGGAGACATCTGGCCACAGCTGGACTCCAGCCCTTATGCCATTCACAAGGTTATAACTTACAACTGAGGATTTACTGCTATAAAATGAGAATTTATTTACTTTAACTCATGCCTCTCTAATGAAAAAACTGAGGCAATTTTGAGAAACGTAATTTAGAAAATTGCATTCTCTTGGAGGTTTAAGTTTATTTAATGGATTTTATGCTGTTCTTCTTGTTTTTTTAACTAAAGAGCTGTTTTTACTTTGATTTTATGTTTCTAATTTATTTAGTATGTATGCCATGTGAAAGCTGCTGTCTTTCATTACTATGGGCCAGTTATGTAATTAAACAATACTATTGTTGCTGTAAAATTAAATTACCATTAGATGTTCTCTATTAATAAAAATAGAAGTATACAACACTGAAGTGTACAGTAAGTTACATTGTTCCTCATCCAGGACAGCAGGGGGCGCTAAGTGAGCTCCAGTTTTTTGCGACCTCCTCTGAAATGCTACACGACGAAGCCGCTGAGGGAGTTTGTTAGCATTAGCCCTTTGCGCTAAAAAAAATGCACGCTAACGTCATGTTGTCCGACGGGTTGGTCTCTTGACACATAGCAGGACGCGATAAACCCTGGCTACTTTAATGTTTCTGACAGGATGTTGGAAATTAACCGGGATATTTCGTTTTCTACGCTCTGTTGAACATTCGTGTCACCGGTCCAGCGGCAGCAACAACAGCTGGCTAAAAGAGAGCGCTCGGCCACCAACAGCTGTCCGGAAGGAGGCCGCCGCAGCACCGGGTGGAGATTTAAGTTTTTCCGCTCCAACATCAACACAACGCGAAGTCCGCAGGCTAACCATACATTGGTATTTATAATTTACATCGGAATGGAGTCCACATTGGGAATATGCAAAGAAGAATGCTTGGCAATATCCTTCAAGTCTTGTTTACATTTGCTGTTGTTTGTAGTAACAATGTTTTAACAGTTAGGTTTATAAATTCATCATATTTTCTCCGTTTTATCGCTAAATACATTATTATAGTAGCAGAGGGTCTGTTTTACAAAATCTGGTTCTGAAGTCAAGCCAGATTATCCTTTGTTTTTACTGTAGCACGATCAGATTGAACGCAGATGGAGATTAAACCTGGTTTAGTTTATCCTGGATGTGTTTTTTTAGTTCCCAATCATAAATTGTAATCAAACACCTAATCCACGCTTTCATCCAGTCTCCTTATATACTTGTCTTTTTTTTTATTGTCTGGCATTAAAATACTACAATTAGACCCACAGATTTGAATGCAAGTTTAAAATTTAAGTGTAACAATCTGTATTTTCACAATTAAAGTGACTGTTTTAGTCACAGTGTCACTAATCTGCTGCTTGTAATGATGCTAAAGATGCAAATGTATTTGGTCTGTATCACTGCTTAGATAACTGACTTAGTTTCTCCTCATCATCCAGTTTGGATTTTTGTAAAACTAATTTAAGTCTGAATTTCTTGATATCTTTTATTTTACTTTTGTAAATTAGTCCACTAGCTCAGGTTACTAATATTGACTAAACATATGCTTTTAAAAGAATTAATCAATTTTCATGCATTTGCCACTGCAAAACCCACTAAACTGCTTTCTGGCTTGAGTTAGTTGTCCTCTTCATTTTTCTTTTAACCATTTCCACTATCTGATTATGTACTAACACATTTGTTAACCGACAATAGGTCTGTGTTCGAGGTCATTCTGGAGTCACAACTGTAGTTGTGATGTTGAAACGACTTTCTCATCCTCCCACCCCAATGATTCCTTGATTGTGTTGCTCACACGGTAAGAGGTCAGGAGCTGAGGTCTGGCCAGAAGGAGTCCAGACTGCTGTCACTAATTGAGCGCAATGGAGTTTTTATGTAAGTATCAGAGATCCTGATGAGTGAATATTTGTGTGATTGCTGTCTCTATTTAGCACATTAAGGTGTTTATTTGTTGCATTAGCTTTGGCTTTATTCACATAAAATCCAAAGTAATGGCAGCTGGAGTCAACAGAATAAGCTGGAATTGATTTGCAGTGCTTATTAGTTAACATTTACAGAATTGCTTTCCTGCTTTGTAAGCAAATGGCTTTTGCTATAATTTTTGTTAAAATTATTTAAAATTTGTGCACTAGAATAACACGACGATGGCAGTTATGGTTAATGGTCAGGTTAGTATGTCAAGGTTTGATCTGAATATATAAAAACATCGTTGTTTTTTGGGCTCAGATATGTTCAGGTTCTTTGCTCAGCTCAGAATTGTGACAATTTAATCCAGGATCTTTAGCTGAATGAACCCGTGTCACGACACAGATTAGCTTTTAGGTGTGACATAACTGCAAGTCATGTGGACAGGACGTGGTTAATGTCAACTTGACAGCTCCAGGGCTTGTTTAGTGATAGGAGACCAGATGTGTGACACGTTTAATCAGCGGTGTAGCTTGGAATTGGTTTCACCAGCATCCACCTCAATGCCGATCACCCAGAATTCCTGCACTTCGTCTCGGACTCTTAATGAGGCTCACATGGGCTCACGAGCCGCAGGATCAGCTAACTGTGTTAAAACCACACAAGCGAAACCGAGAGACGGTTTAGCCAGGGAAACATTACACCACTAGTGCTTAAAATCAGCAGTAATTAATGACACAGCTCAAGATGCGGCTGTTACAGTATGATGCACATCTATACAGAACAGAAAAATTACTGACCAGCACCAGTTTGCAGGAATTAAGGAAGTGTTCTAAAAACAGTTTGTAATATTATTAACATTGAAGTATTTATAAGACAGATTTAAAAAGATGAAACTGAAATCCAGCAAAGACCTCCTCTCCTGTGGGTTGTTTGATATCAGCTGTCCTGACAGATTCAGGGAACTGCCTCTGACACATTCAGTCCCGCACGCTTGAATCATTTTCCTCTCCTCGGCCATAATCTTATTTAATCGTGTCGTGGAGGGACTGAGTGGGCCGTGCCCAGGAAGCTGTTTTGACCCCTGCTGTTAGTCTGATAATATTCAGTGGAAGAATGCGACCCTGCCTACATTAGCCCACATCATAAACTGGAAACTGTTTGTGTTGGCAGTTGAGTAACTCGACATCATCTGAACATGCTCAGTGTTGCCTCAGTTAACTCTGAATGAAGCGCTGCTTGTTAGTTGTTTGTGTAACTTGACCACAGAAACTAAGATTTGCACGCATGCATGATTATTAAATACTAAAGGTTACTTACACTTTGCATCTTGCGTGTTCAAACTAACTGTCTTTTTTTGAATGAATCATAATTTAAGTTGCACAAAATACTTGTCTGTATATATTTTCTGTTTTAAAATATGTAATTGAAAAGCATAAATGACATTAAATGCTGTTATTTTTCAGATTGGGTGTTTTGGCCAACCCTGAAGCTGTCGTGTCTCGTCCAGTGGCTCAGCTGTCCATACCCATTAATGATAAATTTAAAATTGTGAAAGGCATGTAGCTTTTCTTTGACTCCTTGTCGAAATTATTGCAACATTTCCTGTGTATGTTCAGTATAAATGTTCAGAATGTTTTATTGCAGGCGTCTGTGCATTATTTTGTGTGCAGCATTTTTTTAATTTCTAGAGTTGTAAAAATGAAAGTTCAGGGAGCATTTCAGTCACACCTGAAAGATCATTTTTGAACGTGAACACAGAGTAGGTTGTGTCCGTTGGAATAATTTACAGCCCCGCAGGCTCACTGTTGCCACAGACCTTTGAACTTCACTGTTTAAATTTTTTTCCTGTTTCCTTTTAGAAGCTGAGGAGGCCCTGCTTATTGACTTCTCTGTAGAACGTGAGTATTTATTTATTGTTTGAAGTTAAAAATATTGATCTTATAACTTACGTATTTTTAAAGCAGGTTAAATATGTTTGTAAGGAATGCAGCACCGCCTTTTTCCAGGTTTACAGTATGCTTAGATCACGCCTGTAAATCGGTGTCTTCATTTAGTCGCATACTTTGCTCATGAGTTGCCATGACTTTGCTGAAGAATGCTTTAATGGTTTACTGCCGCGTCACTTGGTTTTGTTTCACCGATGCTGTATTTTTTCACATGTTAGAGGAATCCCATGGTGTCTGACATGCATGTGTGTGTTTCCCTGTTTAAGCTTGTGTTAAAGTACGAATCAAGGGAGAAAAAGCACCGGAGCTGCTGCTGGAGCTTCAGGATGACGATCGGACTCAGCTCTTCTTAACCCAAGTGAAAAGTGCTCAGCATCAAGGTAAGACTACACGCTCTGCCCAGTTTCAAACAGCGGGGTGATGAATTATTGAATCACTCATCCAACATTTATTTACACAGGGTGGATTATGTCGTCTCGTAATCTCCTGTGTATTTATACCATTGCTGGACGTGTAGAAAAACACCTTTTGACTGCAATTTTTACACTAAAAAGATAAATGCTGATCTATTTTCTGTGAAAACAATCGTAAAGTTAACTTTAGTGTAACTTCAATACAGTTATGTTACTAAAAAAGAAATTCAAAGCTTTAGAATAATTGCCAAAATTTCCTGATTTTACTAGAAACCTCATTTCTTTCTTTCCTTATCGTTTATTTGCATAGGGACAAGTGTTGTATATAACAAATACAGAACACAGTAACATTTGTAGCCTTAGCTAGTTTGCAATGCTCGTCCCCAGATGGGCTTTTAACAATATAAAAGTTTAAAAACAATAAAACAACATGGAAGTTAAAATATCATACATTTGTGTATTTATTGATTGATTTTATTTTAATTAGTGTCTTTAAACAGGGAAAAGTCTGTGTTGTATTAAGCATGAGTGTATGATTTACGATTTAAAGGATAAGGATGCTGTGATTCACAGCAACCTAAATAAACATAGCAACTTATGCATGAATACAAAGAGGAATGGTACGTTTTATTGTTTGCACTCATACTGATATGCTCCTTACTGTGAGAGCTGCTAATAATCCAGTTCAGCACAGTAAACACAAGTTTATCCTAATTATATGGACAAAATATGAAGTCTTATTTTTGTATTATATCTATTTAAAAAAAACTGCATAAAAAGTTAATTTGGACGTTGAATTAATATCACTAAATTTATTATTATTTTTTTTTTTATTTTATTAAATTCATTCATTTCATTTTAAAATAAACAAATTAAGTATATACAATAGAAAACAAAAAACAAAATAAAATGAAAGGTAGCAG
>JARVJO010000269.1:8937960-8976637 GCA_031762555.1 Cynodonichthys magdalenae
GACCACCACCCCGGTCTGCCAATCCAGGGGAACTGCCCCCGATGTCCACGCGATATTGTAGAGTCGCGTCAACCAACCCAACCCCACAACATCCAGAGCCCTAAGGAACTCCGGGCGAATCTCATCCACCCCCGGCGCCCTGCCTCCGAGCTTTTTAACCACCTCGGTGACCTCAGCACCAGAGATTGGAGAGCCCGACCCAGGGTCCCCAGGTTCTGCTTCCACATTGAAAGACATGCTAGTGGGATTGAGGAGGACTTCGAAGTATTCTGCCTACCGACCCACAACATCCAGAGTTGAGGTCAGCAGCCCACCATCCCCACCATAAACAGTGTTGGTGGCGAACCGCTTTTCCCCCCTGAGACGCCGAATGGTGGACCAGAATCGCCTCGAAGCCGTACGGAATAACTCGAATAACATAATACACGGATAAATACGGTGCTCTGAGCACAAAGAGATCAAGCAAAATCTTTGTTTTTAAAGCTTTGGTATTACAAGGCTTCAATTCCTTTCTGAAATGCTACTTTTATTAAGTTTGAAGTTTTGTCAATGCTTGGTTCTTGATTCTACCAAATATATTTGACTTTTCAAGAATATAAGCAAGTGAGATTTAACAATAATAATTTATTTATTCTTTTGTCTCAGCGTGGTGATCTGGCTCGGGGACTTAAACTATCGTCTCTTCCAGTACGAAGCAAGTGAGGTCAAACATCTTCTTGCTCAAAACGCTTTGAAGAAGCTGCAGGAGAGTGACCAGGTAATAAATAGCCTCAGTGTTTCTCTGTTTTGAAACTGACAGAAAAAGCTGGTCATTTCAATAAAGTGAGAAATAAAAGTCAGTTTTCATATGAACATTTTTTATTAGCAGCTGTTCTTCTCAGTGATCAGACTTCGTTAAATCAGATTAAGCTTTTATCTGAGAGCTGCTGTTTGGGTATTTCACATTTAATATCTTTGATAAAGCTACTGACAAAAACTTTTACAGAAACACACAGTAACAAGTTGATGTTGGATAAATGTTATATTTTATTTGCAGGAGAAACTTAAAAAAATGTAATGTTTAACTAAATGAAAACTTAAAAAAAGTATTTTTTTTTCACTTTGCAGCTCAACATTCAGAGGCAGACAAAAAAAGCCTTCACTGACTTCATGGAGGGAGAAATTACTTTTGTTCCCACCTACAAATATGACCCTAAAACAGACACGTGGGACTCGAGGTGAAACCATATGTTTTTGTTTTTGTTATATTTTTTTAAATAAACAGAAAAATCTTGGAGTTAAATTTCTTTCTGTCCTCAAGACCAACGCTCACTTACAAATTGGACATAAACATCTAATTTTCTCATTTATTTAGTAAATTTTGGTGCCGTTTGATGGATCAGTTTAATTAATTCAGCCTATGTGATACAGTTTAGACTCATTTTCAATAATGAGTTGTGACTGTGTTACAAAAATTAGAAAGATTTGAAACACTATATTTGGAGAATGTTTGGAACAGAGACAGACATTAAACCTGAGCTCTCAGATTTAGTCTGATTTCTGTGCTACAGTTTAGCCACACTTTTTGCTGATTCTGTTTATAAGACACCCTCAACAGCTTTTATCGCTACACTAATACAGAGTCAGCTGTAGCGTCTGTGTGTGTTTTTATGTGCTTGCCTTTATCTTTTCCTCGAAACACTATCTGTTTCCTGCAGCGGGAAGTGCCGAGTCCCGGCTTGGTGCGACAGAATCCTGTGGAGGGGCAGCAGCGTTGAGCAGCTTAAATATAAAAGTCACATGGAAATGAAAACAAGTGACCACAAGCCGGTCAGCGCCCTCTTTAAGATCGGGGTAAGAAGCTATAAAAGTAAAAAAAAAAAAGGTCCTAGACTGACTTGTTTAGGCTGAAAAGTCTAAGGTAATACTTTTAATATAAGGTGTATAATTTTGATGTGATTATATGAAGAGAATTCTGATTAGAAATGATAAAGCAACATATATTAAAGTGTAGATGTGCGCTGGTTTCTGTGCGTTTGTGTCGCAGGTGAAAGTCCCAGATGAGCAGCGCCGCAAAAAGGTGTTTGAGGAGATTGTTCGAGCGATGGACAGAATGGAGAATGACTTCCTTCCATCCGTGTCTCTGAGCAACATAACTGTAATTATCCTGAAAAAAACCTGCTTCTAGTCTGACATAAAATCAGTAAATCCATACAATCTGTAAAACTTCGTTGTGACTGAGAAACTCTCGAGTGATGTCACTGAGAAGCTGTGTTTATTTATGTTGCCTCTGTTCTGCAGTTTGCGTTTCTGGATGTGAGGTTCAGGCAGCTTCAGAAGGAACGCTTCCTGATAACCAACGATGGGCAGGTACCCTGTCACTTCGCCTTCATCCCCAAACTCAACGACGTGCAGTACTGCAAACCGTGGCTGCGCGCTGAGCCCAGTGATGGATTCTTAGAGCCGAGTAAGTTATTTTCATTTCATGCTTTTATCCACCTGCAAACGACGAGACGTAATATCGAATGGTCTGTGGAGAATTGTTTGGAACAAAAAATCTAACTTTTTAACAAAAGAATAAGAAACCTATATTTTCTTTAATTGAAACATTTGTTATTTTACACTATTTTCTTTGATCTTTCACCCCACCACAATTATGTATATAATTATTTTTAGACACATAAATTCAGGATTGTTGTTCGACAGTTCAAAAAAATCTGTCTCATTCATATATTTTTTTGATTTGTCTGTATAAAAAAATTATTATTTTAATTTGCGGTGATCTGAACCTTCTTGTTTTTTCAAACAGACGAGACCCTTGAAATCTATCTGGAGGTGTACGTCAGCAAAGACTCCGTCACGCTCCTAAACTCCAGAGAAGACATCATCGAGGACATTCTGGTGCTCCATTTGGATCGTGGAAAAGACTACTTCATCACCATTACTGGCAACTACCTGCCCAGCTGCTTCGGCACGTCGCTGGAGACGCTGTGCCGCATGAAGAAACCCATCAGGGAGATCCCCATCGAAAAGCTCTGTGACCTGGTAAGAACAACACCTTTTATCTGAAACCTGAGCGGGAACACACGAGGAATTGTTCATCTTCACAGGCACTCATAAAGTTTATATTTTACAAACCAGGAAGTAGGTTGGCTATGAAAGCTTAAAGAACAGACTGACTCAGTCTGTGTATTAATAAACTTCTCTTCACACAATCACCCCTCTCTGCTTTTTATGTGCTATTTTTTGAGGCTATCTTATCTGACTTTTTGAATATATTGGTGCTATAATTCCTTTATTTTATTTAAGCTAATCATTTATCCTGCTGGGTTGATGATTTTGAACTCAATCCGTTGACTTTTCTAAATTCTGTGTTTAGACATAGTGTCATTTTTTCTCCTTTCTCTGATTTTTTTTTTTTTCTTATCACTTTTTGCCACTTCTTGATCATTCCTTTCCAATTCTTCGCTGTGGTTGTGGGCTGACTTCTTACTCAGGGAGAGGACAGCTTCATGGAAAAGGTAAAATATTAACAAGTTGCTCTCAAGATCAGGAACTATATTACACCAAATGTGCGACTCAATCAGATTCTGTAAATTATTTCAAATGTAAACACCGTCACTTGATTCTCACTTTTTTAAATACTGACGTAAGCGATCACAGAGCAGATTTTGTCTAAGTTAGCTTTTTTTTTAGAGCCTTTGTGGAAAATTTACCAGTTAAGTATCTGCAGAGAGGAAACACGAGTGCAGTGAAAGTTAGGTTTGCTTTAAATCTCATTTCACAGTAAATCACCCGTGTGACACAGCTTCCTTGTGCTCATTGATAAAAAATATGAGGGGAAATATTCAGATGACTTTAAACACTCTTTGAAGTCCCACAAAAGTAAAATATTTCCTGTTCACAACTTGTTACTAACAAATAAAACCATAAATTATATGTAAAACTTAATAAACACAGTGTAAATGTGTCTCTGCTCCTTTACAGTTTAGAAACTTTATTCCTTACATGATTATAAATCACTTTAGAAGCTTGGTGTTACAGAGTTTCACATTGTTTTTTTGCTAACAGCATTACTCAGACTAATCGGTCTTTAGTTTTCCATTTCTTCATGAGCAGCTTCAGACACTGGGGTTATTTTTGGACCTCTGTCTGAGTCTGAGGGATCCACTTGCAGAGACACAAAGAACTTGATATCCGGCTCAGTAAAACAGTTAAACAGCTCGTTTTTCAGCCTCAAGACTTCAGAGATAAAAAGTAGCTCCATCACTAAGTTAGGATGTGTTACAGGGAAGCCTTTTCTGTACATTTTTCCACTTTATTAAATTGTTTTATATCTTGTCTAATTGCAGTGATGTGAAATTATATTTTGATGAATTAAGTCAAATTAGGCAAAACAAAAATAAAAATGTTCCAATTCTCTCCCAATTAGGAACGGTCTAAGGTGAACTTCCTGCTTTTGGATGGGGCAAATCCTGAGGACAAACCTCTAAAGATCCCCAAAGAGGTGTGGATCCTGGTCAACCACCTCTTCACCAAGTCCTGTGACCAGGTGAGAAAACTGAAACCTTTCGCTTCTCGAGTCATTAGCATTTGTTGTAGAGAACTTTTTTTGTTTTTTGTAGAGCCATTTAAAGACAATCAAGAGTACAAAATGAATAAAAACATAAAATAATAAACTCAAACACTTTGATGTCCTGCACGAATAGAAAATGTCACCCGTCTGATTTGTCATCTGTGATTTTTATTTTACATCAATGTCGAAGTCTGTTTTATTACTCAGAAAAAATATATGTGACTCATTACATCAAAGTGAGGATTAAGTCAATTTTTAGGTGCATTTTCAGATTCCTGCTTTTTAAGCTACATTTTGATACCTGGACCACCCGGCTATCATGAACGGTTCCACAGATATGCCTTGATTTGTCGTCATAATCAGGACAACTCATTGATATTTGGTCTGAATCCTATTTTTAGGTTATTCTAATGAGGAACTTTTGACATAGTTTAAAAGAGGAAATTTCAAACAACATTTGGATATTAAGATTTAACAGCTGGAAAGGTAAAAAGCTGGGAAAATTACAAAAATGTAAGGCTTTTCTGTAGCTACTGCTCAAAAAACATTATATTTCAGATATTTAATTTAAAAGACCCATAGATAGAGGCATAGATTGATCAACCGTTTTAACCAAAACACTATATCTGTCACTTTGTGACTTAATCCTCTGTTTGATATGATGGGTCACAACTACATTTGAATAAATTATTTAAAACAACTTTATTTGTGCTTTAGAATAAACTGACACTTGTTAAAAACTTGAATTATGTTTTAAAAAAGTTTAAAAGTTCCCCGCTCGTCTTTCAGGAGGACCTGTTCCAGACACCAGGATTACAAGAGGAGCTTCAGACTATCATCGACTGTCTGGACACCAGCATCCCGGACTTCCTACGTATCCTTTAAACCTTTGCAAAGACTTGATTTTATTACAGTCAAATCTCTAAAAACAGTTGTGCTTCCCTAACTTATGGTGTAGCCGGCTGTAACCACTCTGTAGCTGAGGCTCTGCTGATCTTCCTGGAGGCGTTGCCAGAACCTGTTGTGTGTTACGAACTCTACCAACGGTGTCTAGACTGCTCTCATGACAGCCGCCTCTGCAAACAGGTCTTTACATCTCCAGTCATAGACAAAAAACATAGAATGAAAACTGACAAATAATCTCAAATTAAGAGATTTATGTCTAATATGTTTGATTTCTGTGTTTACCAGTTGATCTCCCAGCTGCCCCGGGCTCACCGTAACGTGTTTCGTTACCTAGTGGCCTTCCTGAAAGAACTTCTGAAACACTCTCACAATAACAACCTAACGGCTAGCCTCATCGGTAAGAGTCCATCTGTTTTAAATTGTCTTTATGTAATGTACTGCAGAGTGGTGGGTCAAAGAAGTCACCCTGTATCGTTACTGTCTCTGAATGGTTTGAAAAATATGACTCAAACAGAATGTAAAGATATCTATGCAGCACCATGAGAGACTAAATTAAACCTTTCTGCACTGCTAGAGACTTCAAGTACACAATAAAATGTATTTAATGGTAAAAGAGTGGACTTTGAATGATATGTCCCCTTTAAGTCAAAACATCACATTCGAATTCCTTTTGGATTTACACCTTATGGGCCCATGGCTGATAGTATTCCGGCACCAAGCCCGGATTTCCTACCTCCGTGGGGAAAAAAAAAATCAGACCTATCAAAGAGCAGCTTTCTCTTTAAACACGCTAGACAGGCCTCCTAGCCAATCAGAAATCAGATGGGGGTGTGACTTGGATATAGAAAAAACATTGATTCAGATCCTGCAGAAGTTTGAGCGGTGCTCAAACTACAATTACTTTCTTTGTTAGAACAAGAAAGAAAAGAACTGGAAACAATATTGAAGCTGGCAGATTTTTAAATGATGTTTACTGATTCCTCAACCTGAGAGAGACGAGCCTGGATGCTAACATTAGCTGAACAGTAGCAGACAGGTGGAGCTGGAAGAAAGGACAAGAGAGGTAGGCATGGTTTGGACCCCTCAGTGTTCTTTATATGAAGGAATCAGTTTTTAGTTCATCATAAATATCAGCAATAATATACTGTATTATTCTACCATTTTATAACAGGCCATTTGGGGATTTTAATGAGTAAAATTGTTTATATGAAACCAGACTTTATGAATGTGTAATGTCTTTAATAATCAAATATGAAATATAAATTACAGTTTTCACATAGGATCAGGATTTTATTCCACTATCACCCCTGTTTATGGTTTTTTTTTTGTTTTGTTTTGTTTTTAGTTATTTTCCAAGACTTACAACGTCCTTGTTTTATATGTTCGCGTAGGAGGAAATAAAAGCAAAATTTATCGGCGCAGAAACTGGTTAAAAGTATGCAGCAGCATGGATGCAACCGTGATAAGAGTCATGCTATTTTAAAACTTGAAACCATAAAAAGACGTACTTTGATCTGTGTGACATTAACAGCTGCTTGAGTGACAGCAACATGTCCAAGCAGCCTTTTTCCACACCTCTTTTGATTTAGCACTGATTCATGTTCTCTGAAGTTGAAGGAGTTGGTCTCTTTTAATGTTTTTAGGACCATCCTTATACAGTTTGTACATGAGACATTTGTTTGTAAATGTTTTAACTGAATTTATACTTTATTTTAATCTTATCTTACCTTTTATGATTGTTTTCTTGTTTTTCATTGATTTATCATGGTGTGTTTGATTGTAGTTTGATATTTGTAGTTTTGAAATTTGTATTTGTGTGCTGCTGAGATCCACCTGGTTAAATAAAGGTTTAATAATAATAATAATAATAATAATAATAATAATAATAATAATCTGAAAGCGTGTTTGAACGAGGTAAGTTCAGCCATTTATTTGTACTGTCTTCTGAAAGATATATAAACTGATGTTAGGGCTGGACGATATGGCTGAAATTTATATCACGATATAACTTCTAATTTCTGTCAGTACAGTATAATTTTGATATAGATATGAATACTAAAAATGTCAGAATTAAAATAATTAAAATTATGAATCAGAACAAAAAAGATATATCTCAAATTCATTTTATGACTAGTCTTAATTTAGTTGTTGATTTCTGAAATATATGTTTCACGTAGTCAGTAATTTATTGCAGATATCTTGAATTGGAGCCTTCATACAACTTAACAGTAAATCTGACGTCATTTATACTGGTCAGCATGTAATCAGAGATATCTTAATTAACTATTACTAGTCCTAAACTAATTTCAGATATCCGGAATGTTAATGTGTTCAAGACGATTAAATGCCACAACGGTCTGCCATACCCATCTGTGTTTACAGCGCTGGATTCACTTGCCCGACACAACTGCTGACAGGGAGATGTTGATGTTTTAGGAAGAGGGTTTACATTTCTAGGGGTCTTCATTTTCATACACTTATTAGACGTGGAACAGATTTGATGTGTTCCCGCTGCGAGTCAGCTTCAAACTCTCCAGCACATTTTACAGCACATGGATATATATCAAATTATATTCCAGCACTGATTGATGTACAATTGTAAGTTTTATTATGCAGAAATCTTTACACTTTTAGAAAAAGCAGTGGCTCAGGTGATGCTAAAATAAAAATCCTTAAACTCCCTCTGCAAATGATGTTTTGTTTCAGCTACCCTCTTTGCCAGCCTCCTCATTCGACCACCTCCCAACTTGGCGGGCAGGCAGACGGCGCACGACCGACAGAGAGCCATCAACTTTATTCTGGGTTTCCTCATGGCCGGAGACGAGGAGTAGCCGAGGATGAGTCACCGCGGCTGACCTGGACCCCTATCACACTGTGTAGCTGCTTCACCTCGTCTCTCTGCACCACCTGTTGGAGACCAGCGCAGCTACATTTTACCCACTCCGACACCAGAGGTACCAAACTGAACTCTTAGCTGGTGTCATATCTTCAGTTGTCGACTCACAACGGCCCAGTTGGTGAAGCTTTTGGGAGAAGTCTGAACTGATGCCTGTGCACTTTTTCTCTTGACCTAAAGGACGTGTGCCTCCGGACTCGTCTTGTCCTCAGTATCAGCTGACTCTTCTTGTTGTAGGTGCTGATGCCAAATTAAACCCTAAATGGTGAGAGGCACGAATGTGAAAACACTACGAGTCCATTAAGGCTAGAAAGAAAGCTTTAATTACATTAAAGACAATAAGTAGATTGAATAATGTGTATAAATATACTGTTCAAAGCCTCAAGTAGTTTAAAATGAGATCATAATAGTTGAGTTACTAAGAATGTTTTTGCTTTAGATAAATCATGACAATCATTTGTTGCTGTATTTTAGCTGAAACCGATAAAATACCTTTGAAATTTATTAGTTAACATATCTGTAGTATTTTAACTGCTATTTATATATATTTTCTTCCAGGTTTGCACCATTTTATTGTTTTTTTTTCCAGTTTTATTTCTGTTTAATTTTGTACCTGCATCACTTTAAAACAGATTATCACTTTCATACAGGAAAACCGTTTCTTGTGAACGTTTGCAGTGTTTTTGTCAGATTCCTTCGAGTTACAAAGGAAGTCTGTTAACACCCTGATTTCCTGGTCAGCCGGAATCAAAAGCAGATCCGCCCCTCTTGAGGTTTTTGACGTCTGAAATTATGTAAATAGTGAGATTTTTCTGTTCTGTAGGTGTTTGACTGTGTGGTGGTGCAACTCTGTGATGGTGTCTACAGTTTGTTTACACGTCTCTTCTGAAAAACGTTATTTTTTTGGTTCACATCTTTGTAAAGCCGTGACCAGTGGTGGGCACAGTTCTACTAATTCGCTGTTAGCAGAACTAGCTTCTCATTTAGCAGATTAGCTTTTTTGCTAACTTTGAAAACTGTTAGCAGACCAATTAGCTTCCACTAAATTAGCTTCTGCTAATTTTAAGTCCATTAAAATATTCACTAGTTGAAAACTTCTATTTTTATGCTGTTTATTCCAAAATAAATAAAAACTATCTTCTCGTACAAGCAGTGCTAAACCACCATGTGTGTAGCATGCAGCATCCTTAGCAGCTAAACTTCAAACTAAGAGCGTCAAAAATAAATTATAAT
Organism: Cynodonichthys magdalenae; assembly: GCA_031762555.1. Lineage (NCBI taxonomy): Eukaryota > Metazoa > Chordata > Actinopteri > Cyprinodontiformes > Rivulidae > Cynodonichthys > Cynodonichthys magdalenae. Next base: position 8,947,551 of record JARVJO010000269.1, read on the forward strand.
ATTTATTTAATAATATTTAAATAACAAATACAACAAACTTATAAATGTACAAAAAAAATTTAAAAAACATGTTTGACTATTTATAAAAATACTAACTCGATCAAAGAAATACTTTTAATCTGAAAGGGTTTAACTAAAAGTATCACAAGTTAAAGCTATAACTCTGGTTTGGATGATCCCGCCCACCTTCAAGTTGAATCAATAGAACACTAACAACAGGTTTGCAACAGTTCCAATAACTTAGCAGTTAGCGTTAGCTTCTTCTAATTTTTCTAGCGTCTTAAAGGTTAGCATTAGCGGAGCTAAGATTGTTGTTTAGCATGTTAGTGAAGCTAACGTTTTGGTTAGCTGTGCCCACCACTGGCTGTGACACATTCTGAATGAAGCTCTTTTAAGTGCTGCAGCATGTTTAAGGGAGAAAATTCTTCCTTTGTCAGTTGTGCCAGAGGGGATTGTTTTTTTTGGTTTTTTTTCTGCTCTTGTTGCAAAACCCATGCGGTTATAGAATTAAGGAAGTTTCCTGCTGTGTTTAATGAATATTTCCTCTTTTAGAGTTTCACTCAACAGATGTCAGGATTAGTTTCCCAATCATTACACTCATTTCCCCTGTTTGGCATCTTTAATGAATCCAGTAAAACATGAGGTTTGTTTTCTGATTTCATTTTTTGTAGGAATTCAAAAAATTCTTCCAGGAGTTTATGTTGCTCTAATTGCATATTTCTTTCTGTTTACTTGCAGTCAACACTCAGAATTTCTGTTGAAGTTGAGATTTGCCAAAAGGTGTCTAAATCTTGTGAAAGTATTTCTTCTATGTAAATCTTTATTAAAACTCGGAATAGCAAAACATTTTTAAACATATGACAAAACTACATTGAACAATCTTTTATTTTATTTAGTTTCTGTATTGATGTCTTGGTGTGAGTTCATTGTTTTTGTTTTTCAGTCATGAACTTAAGGTACATTTGGAATGTTTTCAGCTTTACAGATTTTTTTGGTACTTTTAATTTATTTAAAAAGAAATAAAACAGTAAAAAGCCTCCATGTGCTTCATTTCAATTCGTTTATTTGTAGCACCTATTCGGTAGATTTAGTAGTTTTCTCCTCGGCTTCGTGTGAAATCTTTCACGGCTGATGTTTGTGCTATTGTTGGAGAGCTTTACCTCGATGCTACATTCTTATCCTCTGCGATTATAAAACCCACCTCACAGCTGCTGCCTCGGTTTCCTCCCTTTTGAGTTTAATCCTGATTTTATCCAACATCATGGCCATGCTCAGGGTCTCTTCTTACCGCAAAATGTTTGAGGATCACAGGCGGGTTGGAAACGGAGGGTTGGGAGCGTCGTGTACCGGACTGTACCGGGCCTCTGTCAGGTTAGTGTTGATTCACCACAGTATTTTTAAATCTTAGGAGGTTTTTAACACAAATCTACAACAAAGTATTAGGGCCAGACTAAGAATTTAATTTTACTATTATGAGTCAAAATGCAAGAATGTCTTTAAAATAGACAATCGTTTCAAAGTCCTGCTGCTGATAATAATTTGATGCTGATGTGTTAAAAGACTTATTTCCTTATTTGTAAAAATTATACCAAAATATAATTTCACAAGATGTTCAATATTCTTCCTTTTAAAGCAGAGGTAAGATTGCTTTTTAATGTAGGAGATCTTGACTTTATTCCCATAATATTATGAATTTATTCCTGTAATATTATTAATTAAATTTTATGAAGTTATTCTCATACTATTATGATTTTATTTTCTTAATAATATTATTTTAATCTGATGTGTTGGTGTGGAAACACAGTGATGTACTTATAAAATATAAGCACAGTAGAACAGTTTTTTTTAGCTTGTGCCTAAAATGTCTAGAATATCTGAAAGTGTTTGTGTTTTGTTTCTGTGGATAAAAAAACATTTTAGATTTAGGTCACTTATTCTCATCTGGAACTTGAAATCTGAGCACTTAAGAAATAAAAGCCTTTTGTTATGAAGTATTTGGTTTCACACGTAAGACAGAAATATGCCCAGCCGTTTTAAGAATATTTACTTTTTTATCTGTAAGTCTTCACAATAATGTTTAACCTTTATGAGAGCTGTGTTCAGCTCAGTTTAATTTCATTTCATGTATGGTTTAATTTTATAGCGACGTGTCAAGTATTTACAATACTGTACACAAAAACAATTATACTTTAGGCTAATTTGCAATGCCAGTCCCTAGATGGGCTTTTAGCAACATGAAAATAAAACCGTTCAAAATACAGTTCATAAAACAGATTTAATAATACCATCATTAAGAAGGTGAGTTTTTGGCATTTCCTTTCAGAGGTGCAGCTGATGATAAATGTGGTTGTAAGCAGTTAAACTTTCAAGCTGCAGAGGTTCTGAACAAAGAGGGTTTGAAGCGGTTTGTCCAGGAGCGCGCCGCCATCGCTGACCTCAACGACCGCCTGGTCAAACTCATCGAACTGGTGAGAAAAACCCGATCATCGCTGCAAATAACCACTCTGAGACTGCGTTTGTCTTTACCTTTCTCCTTGTTAAATCTGTGTTTTCAGGCTCGCTGTTATGAAGAGGAGAACGAATATCTGGAACATCAGATCGCTGAGGAGGTGAGCCCTGAACTCTTTCCGTCCAGCATCACCTTCACTGTGGAAAAGCCCCACTACAGTTTGGACGCAGTGGTGGAGAGACTGCGTCGACAGAAGGTAGAGTTCTGCTGCAATCTCTTCTCCTTCCCCTCACGTTCAGTTTGTTCTGATCAGTTTGTAACGATCCATCACTGCCTTCACAGGACGAGGTTCTCCACGACACAGAGGACCTAAAAGCAGAGCTTGAATGTTTGTTGAAGGAGTATGAGAAGGCCGCTCATCAGAGGACCCTCGTTCAGCAGGATCAACAAGCTGTTTCAGAGGTATCTGTTCTGTTTATGTTTCTTAAATTCCTCTAGTGTCTTAACTCAGATTGAATAAATCTTATCAGTAAAACAGAAGTTTAGTCACAACTAAAAGTTCATATCATTTTGAAGGTTTGACCTGACATCGAACTATGAACAGTAATACAAACCTGTTACAACAATGAGGACATTTTAGAGTCTTATCAGTGAAACTTTTTTTTCCTGTTAGAATGAGTGAAAATAGCTTTATCACCAAACCTGTTTTCAGTTGGAGATTCAACAGAGGTGGATAAAGTATTTTAAAAATCATTAAAAGTACCTTAACACAACATAACTTTGGTAAAACTCAAGTTCATTGATAAGTAAAATACTTAAGTAAAAGTCATAAAACTGCTCACAACTATTGGAAAAGTAAAAAGACTCATTTAAGGTGTTAAAATGATTTAACTTAATTTTTAATTTTTCATTGCCTGTTTTCTTCGACATCAATCACAAATGATGACTTTGGTTTTATAATTTAAAGTACTTTCCTTAGTTTTAGTGTTTTTTCACATTTCCTTCTCGATCTGCACATGGATCCTGTTTCTTCCTGTTTATTGACCAATAGGAGAGGAGCTGACCCAAGAAGAACCGCCCACTTTATTTACGTAACAAGGCAGAAATGTAAACCGGAGACAGAAAAATACAAAAACACATGAAAATAAAAAGACTTGTGGTAAAAAAAAAAACTATTTAAATTGCAAGTAACAAAAATGCAAGTAAAAAGAAAAGAAAACAAAAAATATGTTTTTAAAAACAGTCAAATTTAAATTATGTGCTAAAATATATGATTTGTTGGAACTAAGCTAGAAAAATAAACATGAAGGTCAATTAAATGATAAAACATGAGTTAAAGTTCTCCTTTTTTAAATTAATTGGTGCATTTTAAGTGTGTTTTTGTATTTATTTGGGCCATTTATATATTTCTGCTTTAAATTTTAATTACATCCACCCTACTCGGTCCACCTGTATGCTTCTGTTTCACAACCTTAACTCCTTGTTTGGACTTGATACAAAATGAAACACAGCTGACCAGAAACAATCAACACCCTTTTTGACACACTTTGTATCCAGTAACATCTTAAAGTAGTTTTTAATCCTTTAGCAGTGTTTCAACTGACAACTACCAAATCCACCAGATGTAGCACTGAAAAGCAGAACCATAGATTTACTACTATAAAACCTTTTGTTTTTTATTGCGTCTTCAATAGCAGGAATATTAAACTTTTCAGGCTTTATGCTCTCAGTCATGTTATTTTACAGATATAATGTATTCAAGCTCATCAGATGTAGTTTATGTAGAAGAATCAGCTTTTATTTAACCTTTTTTCATATCAGTAGAGATTTGGTGAAGATGACACACCTTTACAAAACTACAAGCTAAGACATAAAATTAGAGCTCAAAAAACTTGGAATAAAAAGAAGCAGTAAGGAGCGACTTGTGAGATGGTGAAGCTCCAGCTGTGATGAAGGACTCTGACCACTGGGGGGCAGTGTTGTCAAACGTTTCGACCTCCTCCTGTCTCAGTTAGCTTCTCTTCTTGTGTTAACCAGTCAGTGTTGAGTTGCACTGAAACCTGAACCACCAACTTTTCCACAACACCCCCCTCCCCTCCCGCTCCATCCATCACACAGGCCCAGACCCGTCTCTCCCCACAGCCAGACCAGATGCGAGGGAGGCTTTAATTTCTGCCTTACAGATGTAACGCAGTTTTTATAACACGGAGCCGTAATGTTCCCGCTGGCTCCGTTCTTCAGTTCTGAATTGGAAGCAGCTGCAGGGTGACGAGACTTGGTGGGAAATTGGCAGGAAAGTAGAGGAAGAGCAAAGATGTGGAGGAGAGGAGTGAAGACACAGACATCAACCCACAACAAGCTGGAGTTCTCACTGGATCATAAAAAAAACATGATCAGTTTGTTTTAAAGTATACTTTGGCGTTTTTACTTTGCACCTGCTGTGTGTCAAAACTCATAAATTTAAGTGGACAAAACAAATCGTTAATACAAAGCAAATAAATGCAGCGGTCAGTTTATAACGAAAGTGAACGCAGCTTTAATTCACAGCCTGGAATTAAACCCAATTATTACAACGACCCACCAACTTCTATAAAGTTTTATTTAAGTTTGTGCAACTTTTATAATTCTTTCCTTTTATAAACATTTAGTGAATTAGGAGTGGGGTGTCACTCTAAGCTACTATCTCACCAAATTAGAGCTCAGTATCTATAAAATCTTGTGTTTGCTAACGTTAATTAGCTGCAGTGCAGCAGCCATTTTGAATGTGTTTGACTCTGAAAGTTAATAACTGATCCAATGAATCTGCAAGTTTCATTAAAACCATTAGTTCTGAGTTATTTTGCCAATGCAACAGAAAAACAAATGCAGATTAGATTTGTTTTTTTAAAGGGCAACATAAATGTGGAAGTGGCTTCTTTTTGTGTTTCAGGCTTGTTCATCTGATCAAATAAAACTACTGATTGTGTCAGAATGTGCACCATATCAAACTCTGACTTTCATGTACAGAAACAGAAATGCTGCTGTAATTTCATCCAACACTGATTAATCTGGCAGAGGCTTGTGAGCTGGAAACTCCTGCTGTTAAATGGATTGAGCAACAGTGTGTTGGTCTTCTTCCTGCCTTTCCTCTGCATTGCAGTGTCTACCTGTGAATCAGTGTTGATGTATTTGTGTTGGTGTCGTCTAAAACAAGTGTTCTGTGGGAAAACAACAACTTTTCATGTTCCTTCAGTTACATTTACTAAATTAAAGACTCATATTTTTTATTTTCAGCGTTGCTCTCCGGTAAGCTGATTTGTCTCCCTGCAGGAAGTGGATGCTGTGACAGCCGAGTGTTTGGCTCTGAGGGAACAAGTTGCCATCTACGAGGAGCAGCTGGCCCACATGGAGGCGCAGCACAAGACGGTGAGAGAAGGGGAGCGTAGCTGCTTTTTGATGAAGCTGCAACAGCTTAGAGCTCTGAAAAATGTCTTGAAAATTTAAAATACTGAACCGGTATTACGTTTAATATCTCTAAACACAACAGAAAAACAGAACTGACGTGTTGAAGAGCATCAAAACACTTAAAACCTGCAGGACGGTGGCCCTCAAGAACCAGACTTGGTTTTTAGAGTTTTATAATATCTTCAATTTTATTACAAATCTTATTTTTGTACATATTAATGTTATGCTGAGTAATAAACCCTACTTGAACCAGCATCACAGGTTCTTTGTAGTCCAGGCTGTTGTGCTTTTATTTCTGCCTAGACATTAATCTGGCACACCTTTGAAGTAAGAAAAGCAGCTGCCTCACCTAAATTCTTGGGACAAATCATCTGACCGGTTGGCACAGAGTGAACATTTTAGTGCAAAAAAGAAAAAACGAAGCAAACAGAATTTGAAACCACAACAAAGAAGAAGCAGCAGCATTGAAAGTGAGTAGTTTTTAAACACTTGTAATCTGATTTTATTAGATGCAAAAATGACATTCAAATCAAAGATAAAACATGAAACTTTCTGGATTCTTTAAGGTGTAATTTTAAGGTTTAATATCATGCTTTTTATTCCTTTTTCACATTTAAATTATTCAGTTGGGGTCTATACAAAGTGGAACTGCAATGCTTTGGTCTGAATTCCTTCTTAATATAAGCCCACAAGCCCCTCTTTTACTTTCATCAACTTGTTTTGACGCTGTCTTTAAATCCAACCAAGGCGCTTCACACACATAGAGGGGTTTACGACTATATAGTTGCGCAGAAAAGTTTTATTTTCAAATTAATTAAAAGATGTCATTAATGGAAGACTTGTCCATCCAGCTAAAGAGACAGTACCAAAACGAGTTGATCTGAGACACACCTCCGAAAAAAGGGCTTTTTGTTTTCTTAATCATATTGCAAATGATTTAACTTCATGAACACTATGTTTCTGTTTGACTTCATATCTAAGACAAACTCCCAGGTACATGTAAGTGGTGACAGCTAGTTCACAGCTAACATGTGTTCAGTCTCGTTCAGCTATGCTCACAAACCAAAATAAAACTGTTTTTGGTCTGAAGGCTTGTCCTGTTTGACAAAAAACAGAAGATAACTGTGTCGATGTAAGAAAAAAGCTAAAACCTGTGAAATGCTCCTTTTTTAAAATGAGTCTGTTTCTTGCACACACCTTTCTGTGGGGGTTTTCTCCTCCTCACCAGAAGATGCCAGACGCAGCCCTGCAGCAGCTCCATCACTGTTGTTCCTCCGCAGAGCCACCCGGCTTTAAACCCGCTCCCTCTGGAACCTGCTCCATAACCCACCGAGTGGGAAAAACGGCTAAAACGCCGCATGAAAACAGAAGTTTTCTTTGTTTTATCAGCTGTTTTGTTATCGGCACACTTTCCCCCTGACAAATCAGTGGTCATGTTATTCAGGCGAAAAGCAGGAAAACGTTGCTGCAGTGCGGAGGTTTGATTCTCATCCCGCAGTTCATTTTCTCCACAATTAAATTGTTTCACGTATTACAGGTTGAATTCTGTTAACTTTGGGAGTTTGAGTTGCCAAAATGTGTCGTAATTTCACATCACAGGACAGTTTTCCAGTTTCATCAGCGTTTTTTGCTAACGTCTGTGTGTTACCAAAACGTCTATCACCGGTGTGTATTTGTACATATATGTTACATGTACAGGAAGTAGGGAGTCTGCTGAAGCCAGATGAAAGAACTCTGGGAGCGGCGGTGATTAGATTTGGCAGCCCTGACGTCACTCCGGCCTTGGATGTAAAGGAGTTCTACATCCAGCTGGCTGAGAGCCTCCAGGTACAACTTCAGACACAAAACACACCAAGAAGAACTTAAAAATCACAGTTTCTGTTTCTGGACTCACACATGTTTCCAAACAGGCCTTGTGAAAACAGAACTGTGTTACTGCCATACACATCCTTCTGAGGGGGTTTTATATTGTTTCCCTGTAATAACTTTTTATTCTAACACTTCTGTTTTGGATTTTAGTGCCAGTTTTTATTTTAAGTAAAGTGAAGTTTATATATGTAGCACCTTTCATAGATATAAAACAAAAGCAAGAAAAATTTAACATCATAAACATGAAAAAATAAAACTAAAACGAGAATGAACACATCAAAAAGACTTGAACTTATAAAACTCACTTTGTTGGAATGAGCAGTAGAGCCGAATATCATCAGCATAGAGCTTTATTGCACTTTGCTAAATGGTTGAACTACCTGCACAAGGGGGAGAATATAAAGAAAAAATAGAATAGGTCCCAAAACAGAACCCTGAGGTACACCACAAGTCAATCTGGTAGTGTTTGACATGTCACCATTTACAGAAACATTTAAAACGTTGATCAAACAGGTACAATGACTGCTTGAAAACTGAACCAGGATAACCCAATGTGATTTCTAAGTCTGTTGATCAAGACTTTATCAACAGTATCAGAATTGGCTAACATCAGATCATCATTACAAACCTTTGATAAGGTTGTTTCTGTGGAGTGGGTTTTATGAAAACCTGATCCAAATTTGTCCAAAACATATATTTTTAAAAAGAGTTGCTCAGCCACTCATATTGATTAAAAACACTCTGAGTTCTTCCTCACCCGCTCCTCATCCCCCCACCCACACACACCCACACACACAGAAATGGCCCTGGTCAGGTCCGGACATAAATCTCAGCTTTCACAAATCACGCAGCGATCCTCCTTCGTGTTGTTTTTACCTCCTTAACACAACACGTGAGGAGAACTTGAGAATCGGAGCTGAGGGTCCCCGACCCACAACCAAACGCTTTTGTCCACCTCTGTATGAGCGTCGCAGACCACTGGGGTCAGACCCCAAACTCTGGTCGATCTGACCCCCCTCTGAGGTGAGGATGTCTGCAGGATCAGAGGTCAGAGATGTAATCAGACTGCAGGCCGCCTTCCCAGGCTTCCCAGCAGCTCTGCAGTGGACGCTGGTGTGTGTGTGTGTGTGTGTGTGTGTGTGTGTGTGTGAGTTTGTCTGGGGAGATATCAGTGAAGACTATTGGGTACGTTTATATATATTTATGTGTCTGACTGGATGTGTCGGTGTGTTTCTCTTCCTCCTTAAATCCCATCTATTCTCTCTCTCTGTCTCACTCCGTCTCTCCAGCTGGACATCGTCCTGTCTGCTCCTGTCCTCTGTCATGAGGGACGATTGTCTCGATGCTAAATGATTGTTGCTGGTTGTAAACATTGATGGTGATTGCTGGCTGTCGCCCACACACCTGTGTGCCCTTGTGTTGCTTGTTTCAGCTGTGTCTTTTTTCCATTTATTTACAAATTAGGTCCAAACACAGAGCTCTGCCCGTCCAGCACCCTGACTCTGCTGCCAGAGAAAGTCCCATTTATTGTTGTTTATTTTATGTTTGTGTTCTCCATGCAAACATTTACATTTACTCTCTTTCTCTCTTTGTTTTCATCTAAAATATTGCTCACTAAATTACTTGTTTTTGCACTACTAGTGTAGAAAACCTAGTCTGTAGCTTAATTATCAGTTAGTTTACATTGAATTATTTAGTCTATATTCTCATACTTTTTATTTTATTATGCTTCATATTTTCCATGAAAATATTTGTTTTCTTATCCCTTTGTTTATGTTGCATGTCACTAACATGTTTCTTGTAAATGAGACAATGAGTCTCAAGAGATTTTCCTGTATAAATAAAGGATAAATAAAAATAAAAAATGTTCAGCACCTCAGCAACCCCAAGTCGAATTCCTTGTAATGTAAAAATACTCTGTCAATTAATCTAATTATGATTCTGGTTCCTGACTTGTTTCTTCTCCAGTTTGAGTGCAGCGCCGCCTCCTCTGCTGCGGCTCATAAAGGTGATGGAAAGAAACAGGAAGTGAGAGGAACTGCGGAGTTAAAGGTCAAAGACCTGCCAGAGATAAATAACGTGAACGAGTTGAAGACGCTGGTGAGTGAGCTGCGCTGTTGTTCTCTTTATTCTTCTTTAAAAGACAGACATACAATCCTGACTCCATTAAAACAGAATGTTACAGACATATTTATATTTTTTTACATTTTTTATGAAGTTTAATAATGCAGATAATTTGTGTTTCTTGAGTTCTGAATTCTCTGACATCTAAACGTCTCTTACAGGAATGAAGTAAATCTTGTTTATATTAGATTACATTTATTTAAATGTCAGCGAGTGACGAGGAGGTTTATGTAAAACATGACGGGACACATCAAACTGCAACAATATTTGTAATCTTCTCTATTGAGATTTAATTTTTTGAAGGTTCTCAAATTTTTCTACTGCCTTTCTATAATAAAATCTCAAGGCCGACAGGGATTTGTGCAGAAACAAACCTGAAAACTGGAATGTTTTGTGTCTTTTGCTGGTTGTTCATTTTTAAATACATTTAATTTATGTTATTCTAAAACTTTGTTCTTTTTTAATGCATCTATGATGTATTGTGAATTCATCCCAATAACAAAACCCCCTAAATGAACAAATGAACCTGAGGCTAAGTTACATGTGTAAACATAACAAACTGGTTTTTATTATGGTTTATATGTTTTAGTTCTGATCTGGATCCAGTCACTGAATTTTATAGAACACTGTTCATAAGTTTTCTTAACATCCAGAAAACTTTAGGCTCATTTAGCTTGTTTCTGTCAGTGGGATCATAGTTTCTGTACAAACATAAGAACACTAAATATCACTTTTTCTCATCTGTATTTCAGCAACTATATGAATTTCTGCAAATTTATTTTAGCAAGAAAAACATAAACCAGAAGCATGATTGTGCTCAACAAGATGGATAGATGTTTTTTTTTTTGTTTTTTTTTAAAGGTCTGGATCATTTCTTCTCCAAACACAATCCTGAACGTTCACAAAACATATCTGGTTTACTTAGACGCTCTTTCGCAAAGATTTTCCCTTTAATGACTCATCTGTATGAAGGTCACATTTACACATATGTAAAACTAAGCACCATCACTCCAGTGTCTTTGTATTTGTAGAAACTGTTTGGTTATTTCTCTTGATGAGTTGAACAAGTAGTTCTCAACCATTTCTGAAATCTGACATTTTTAAATTTCAAGTCAAAATAAGAAATTAATTAGTAGATTTAATTTGAAATGTTTGCGTATAGGCCTTAAGCAATTATCTCTGAAATTCTAATAAAAGATTTTGATAAATATTAATTGAAAACCCAGCAGTTTATTACAGGAACAAAATAAATTACCAATTCAAAAGCGTTTCGGTTGAATTACCTCTTAACCCTCAGTTCAATGTTGCAAATAAAAGTGATTTAAATATTTGACTGCAACATGGGCTGTCTGTTTGTAGAGATAATAAAAAAAAGTACACCAAACTAAACCTGTAAGAATACTTTTAGGAGATGAAGTACTTGCATTTGTGAGTTCTTTACAAGTACAGCTTTATTTTGAAACACACCTTTAAATAATTTAATTTTACAGAACTAGGAAATGTTTTGCCTTGTGTCACAAATTTAATTGTATAAGGCTAATGGATGATCAACTTTATCATACTTTATTGTTATTTTACCTGGATGATTAATTATTTAAAGTCTAATGGCTATGGAAGAGAGCTAAAACACACATTTAGCTTTATAGCTTTGTATTACCTGGTGGTAAATGTGATGATGATGAAGGGAGGAGAGCAGCTGAGTGACAGCAGAGCTCCAGCGTGGGGGATCCAGCTGACCAGAGTGTTTACTCTCAGGACACTCAAACAGGATTTATTGCCCCTCCCTGTCTTCAGTTATTCAGCTCGCTCTTTCAGACAGTCTGCAGAGACAGAAACCCCTCAGAACTTCCCGTACAGACGTGCACCACCTTTAGATTCCTTTAGTAATTTACAGATAGAAACATGGCGGCTCAGAGATAGATAATTAGATTCAGGTAAAGTTGCTTGATTAAAAACAAACTACCTCCTCTCGGTTGTTAGCATCCATCAGCTGTCTCACCACAGCTGGCACCTGACCACATCTGTAACCAACATGGTGGTTTGGTTCTTATTACTGCGGCTGCTGCTTTACTTCCAGCTCTTTAAATAAACATAACCACAGTAGAACTCCTCTAACATCATCTACTCGTCTCTCTAACAGCAACCCCCCCCCCGATCGGGTCACTCCAGCCTGACGAATGGACAGCTCGGCTCGATCTGCTCTGTTTCCTCTCTCTCTTGCCCTGTGATGGATGCTCCGGGTTCTGCTTTCTCGCCGAAACACAACATGGCCAAACAAATAGATTGCAGTGAAATCAGTCGAGACTCAGGAGTGTATATAATAGAACAGGCGGTGATGGCGTTGTACGCCGCCGCTCGCGAATACATACACAGACGTCCACTTATCATGACAGGCAGACAAGAGGAGAGCGGTCAAATGTGGCTCAGTCTGTTTGAGAAGTCATCGTGAGCCTGAGAGTAGTAACCGGGTTTGTCTTCTGCTCACATGATCTCACTGAAATACGAGCAGGACCGGCTGGATCTCCATCTGGTCGTGACAGCTAATTGTTGAACTTTTGTGATTGTTGTAATTACTCATGAAGGACATCACAGAGGCAGACAGAGGAGGGGAGGGATGCTCCTCACTTAGTTTGTGCTGGTCAATCTTCAATCTGAGCGTAATTTTGAAGACAATAATTATCGTACATAATCAGGAAGTGGAAGCTCAATGTATCCCACCCAAAGAGAAATAATCCCCGTTTAATTATTTTGGTGTTATAAGCTGAAACTTCTCTATCTACAGTCGTGGGAGGCAGATGTTAACGTTCCTTTAGCCACGCTGACCGCTGCAGTTCATCCAATTATTGTGAAAATATTTCACCCCTAAACCACAAATGTGAACCTTGTGGTAAAGGCTGGATAAATCGTCAGGGGGAATCACTAAAGTCGGCATAAGTCGTCATCTGGAAACAATGAACGTCTGGACAAATTTTGATGGCAATCCATTAGGTTTACATTTAGATATTTCCATCTGGATCACATTGTGGGGGGTTATTGTATTCACATGGCTGTTAGTGCTGATAAAAAGCTCTAAAGGAGACAAATTAGAGCAAAAAGACAAGCAAATATAGGATTTGTGGCACTCAAGTGGTCGGGAATCGTAAGCACCAATTTTTTCTTTATTCATTCATCCCTTTTTTCACTGTTTTCTATGCAACGCTGTGTGTTTTAATATATACAAATTAAAAAGACCTGTTATATCTGACCACAATTGTATTTACCAGCAGAAATCATGAAGTGAAATACTGTATAGGCTATTGTTGGTATTTATGCACAAATATGGCTTAAGTTTAAGTATTTTTATAGCTTTTTATATAAGCTAACTAATGTTTCTCTGATGAGGTGCTTAATCTCATGTTGTTGAACTGTGAAAAGGTCATAAAAGGTAAATTACAGTAGTGGGCATAGCTAACCAAAACGTTAGCATCTTTAACTCATGATCTGCTAACAAAAAATATTTAGCTTTGCTAACACTAACTGTGTAACAAAAATACCAGCGGCTATGCTAACAGCTAATCACTAAACGCTAAAATGACATGCATCACACATCTTTGGCTCCATCCAGATGAAGACCGTTTGGACACAAACCTTTTGATGTTAGCTTGTTAGTTAGCTGATAGTGGACTTGCAGTTGGTAAAACTGATTAGCGGAACAATGCCCACCACAGGAAAATTATATATTAAAAAACTAATATAATTGTGTTTGTTTTGCAGGTATTTGTGAAATGAATCTCTGCTAGATTTCATTCCGTCTTTTCTGCAGATTTCAGAGCTGCAGAAAGAGTTGGCTGAGCTTGAGAAGTGTAATCAGGAGTTGGAAGACGAGGTTGAGATGAAGATGGCTGCACACGTGGATGAAGTTGAAGAGTTGGAGGTAAAGGAGCTCATATTTCGACTGCAGCGTGGCATCTCTTTCTCCCGTGTACGACCCACCAAGTGTGTGCATGTTCATTCAGTGTGCTATAGATGAAATAAAGCAGCGGGAGGCTGAGCTCAAGGCGCAGATGAACGAACAGTGCGACGACAACAAGAAGCTGCTCAACGAGAAGATGGCAAGAGACATGGAGATTTCTGCTTACAGGTCAGAAAAATTCTCTTTTTTTGTACTGAAAGTACAAAAAGCAGCCTCACAAAAACTGCCTCAGACAGTCCCAATTGTACGACACACAAATTTGGGCTTCTAATGCTCAAGTCAAATTGTTAATTAAGCCGAAGTGAGAAAACTCCCACACTGCGGTATGACCAGCAGGGTTTACAGCAAAGACTTGAGATAAGTATGATTCAGTTAGCATAACTGTCAGTCAAAGAGACGCCATTTACTCCAACAAAAACACTGCAAGTTCATCATTAATATATCAGCTTTACTATCTGATTGCAGTTGTACCCCAAAGACTCTGAGCCTTCTCTGACATGTACTTTGTGGTCATGGTAGGGGTTTGAACGAAAACAAGCCGTCCTTCAAATTATTTAAAGCTGTCAGAAAGAACCGACCCGTGATGGTTTAAAGAACCGGGCAAAGCAGATGGTGGTCCTGAGATGTTGTCATAAGAATCACATAAGAACAGATAACCTTTAGTACCAACTATCGTGATTATGTTTCTACAAAGCCTCACCAGGAGGAATGCAAGAATCAAAAGGCCAGAATTGTGTTTCCTCCGCAGCGTGACCTTGACATTCACGACTCCTTTGTGAGAAGTTTCTGGAGATAAAGAGCTGACTTCCTGTGCCTGCCGGGGTCACAGGAAGCTGCTCCTGGATGTGATGCAGTTTCCTGTCGGTGGCCTTGAAGGTTCCTTGTCCCTTTTTGCTTTACCGCGTTGTTCAATCATCCGCTATCACGGTATTTGAAGTGACGCACTTCTGTCCTCGCCATCCTGCTTGTCCCACCACATGTGTCCCTGAAGGAGGCCCTGCTGCTGGTCTGACCTCACACACTCAAACTACCTTCAATCTGGCAACATTTACTTATATAAGCCTTATATGGGTGTTTAACAGTGCAAATTAAAAAACAATACAAACAAAATGAGAATAAAATGTCCAAGTGCCATTTTATATATATATATAAATATAAGTTTTAGTTTGACCATAAACATCTCATACTCACAGAAAACTACTAGATCAGCAAAACAGTGCAGAGAATATAAAACCAAACATTAAAAGTTTAAAATCAATTTTAAAACAAACTCTAAGCCAGAGGACAGAGAATAAAACAGTGGTGATGAGCTCACATCTGATTAAGTCTCATGTCTTGCTTAAAGTCTAGCACACGTGTCAAACTCAAGGCCAATGGGCCAAATCTGACCCTCGTTAACATTTTATCCGGTCGCAAAGGTAATACTTTAAAATGAGAAATTGTTGTCTTTATCTGTATTCTTTTCAGATTTTAACATCAGATATTCAGATTTTTGGTGTGTTTTTTACCTGATTTGCTTGATTGTGGTAAAATATATCTCTAAAATATACATAATAAATGAAAAGTTGATGCTAGAAAATAAGGCACAAGAAATTTAATCTTTTTTCTTTATCTGTTAGGTTATGTATGCTTTAAATGCTACATAAACCACAATTTGGAAAAGATTATTTGTATTTCTATAAGAATAATTTGTTATATAACATTTTTTTCTATAAATATTGACAGAAATTGGCCTTTGGCTTGGACCAAGCTTTGACTTTCGGCCTATGTGTGAAAGAGCGGTATCAAAAAAATGATGTCACCATTTCTGAGCGATCCCCTAAAAGACTGCAAATAATATTTATGTCCCTTTAAATTTTACCATGTAGTGCTGCTTAGCAGGGTTTAATTTATGAAGAAGTCTTCCACTTTATCTGAGATATAACAGATAAAACATTACAGGTGAATGAGACTCGATAACTACGTTTTCTCTAATTGCTGTTACCAAGTCTTGTGAAAACAGATTTTTTGATTTGCTATCACTGTTTTTGTTTATGTGTTTAGCTATGTGCTAGTGCTAGTGCTGTGGTAGAGATTATGATGATTTATCCTCTGTGCCTGCTACGTCACTATAAATAGTAAGACAAAGACATTTGAAATGTAATCACTGATGATGTTTAAGAATCAGCCTTTAGTTAAAAGACAGGCCACAACGTTTTGAACAAGTTGAAGGATTGGGAGATACTGACATAATGAGCTATAATAATAATGATAATGATTGGCTTTTTCCAGGTCAAAATGATTTTAAAAAGGCTTAACTTTGGCTAAAAGACACAACTAAAAGAAACTTGACTAGTGGTGAATCAAATTTCAAGTTTAGTGTCAAACGTCACTGTGAGTTTAAACTTCAGAGCACCAAAGAGGATCTTTTTACCGTCAGAGCTGCGAGGTTAGCTGCTGCCAGCTCCTCTCCACGCCAGCCTGTTAATGTCAAACCCCACCCCTCCCCACACACACACACCTCCCACCCCCCACCTTTAGACACATTTACTAATTCGCCACAGTTTTCGTTCCCTCTCATTACCAAACACAGACCGTCTCAAAGAAATTTCAGGCTCAGGAAAGGCACACAGGCTGTGCCAATTTTCCTTCTTTCCCTTTTTTTTTCTTTTACTCAGCACTGTTTTCATCCTTAATTAAGGCCATGAATAAATGGAAATGCTTGTTGCTTATTCTCGACACACAGACACAAACTGTCTGCTCTACGTACGATAATGACCCCTGGCTGAAGGGTTGTCGCTGCTGAAAGGATCGGATTTTCTTCACTGCAAATATCAACTATAACATTGTTGTTTTGTTACAAGGATACTTTTGGATTTAGACTGTTGTTTCCTTCACTTCTGTGGTAGATTTAAACCATCCGGTCCACACGGTGTCCTACAAACACAAGCAAATAAACAACAAAAGAGCCAAACAAATAGTTACTAAAACCTAAACCACCTTCTCTTAACAGGAAGTGTCTCTTGACACGTTAACTGCAGTAAGTGATGTAATGGTTGTCTCTATGGCCTTATTAGTGTCTCACATTGTTGTACAGGAATTTCTCCCCACTCTTTTTTTTTTTTTTTTTTTTTTACAATGTTGCTTCAAGTTTATAGAGGTTTGGAAGCATTTGTATTCAGAGCTCTCCTAAAGTCTCACCTCAGCATTTTAATCAGGTCGAGGTCTGGACTCTGGGTCGTCGCAGGGCTGCGATTCTTCTCTCTTTCAGCCGTTCCGTTGTAAATTTGCTCCTGTGCTTGTGATCATTGTCCCATTTTATAAACCGGTTCGGGTCAAACTTCAACCGTCAAGACAGATGGCTTCTGACCTTTGACCCCAGAATGCTTTAGGGTTCATGGTCGACTCAGTGGCTGCAAGGTGCCCACGTCCTGTGGCTGCAAAACAATCTTAAATCAGCAGCTCCACCGCCAAGTGGGACTGTTTTTATGAGTTTTTTATGCTCCAACACGTTGTTTGGTTTGTGCCAAAAATGATGCTGTAAATTGTGGTCTCATCTGTCCAATAGACAATTTAAATGTGAGCTTTGTTCAAATTAGATTTTGGAAACCTGGGCTGTTTTGTCATATTCCTTTTATTGCTGATTAGGGTTGTCCTAATACCAGTTTTTCTCAAACCGAGTACAAGTACCAATACCAAGTACTTACGAAGTTAGAACCTAAACTTTACACAATAACTTTAAAAACACATTTCTTTTATTTAGAACAAGGTGTCTCTCCTTCCTTATAGGCCTACAGCCCCTCTGGTTGGATTAAATCAAATGTACAGCATGAAACCATGAAATCACTTGCGATGTAAACTGTAACTGTAACATTAGAGTTACTTTCCTCTACAGATTCATCAACATTAAATCAAATTTTAAAAGTTTGCCTCTAATCACTCTCCACTAATTAGTTTGTGAATATACCTGTATGAGTTGTAACCTGCACGTCCAGTTTTCTGTTCCTGACATGTTTTCTTTGTGCGGTTCAGGAGTTTGGTGGAGGAGGAAGAGGAGCGGCTGTGCAGCCTGTGAGTAAAAACTCGAAGACTGGGATCTGACTGGATGGATTTCGGCTGGATGTTTCTCTGACACGTGGATTAGAAAACGGACAAAAACTAAGCATAAAAAAAAAAACAGATCCCAAAACAGCGCCTTGACAAAGCTTGAGGTTCGACGCAGCGGTTTGAGTTAATGTATGTTTATCATGACAGATTGTTGCTGTCTGGAGGACTAAGCCGGGTCGTTGATAACGGGTCGCCTGGCAGATGACCCGGAGGTTTCTGAGAAAGATGGACCTGTCGAGAACTTATACGAGGGCTGAATTTTATCTTCACCAGCCTGCTGATTCTTAAATATTTCGCCTCGTCTTTGTCGAACAACGTGGCTCCTCGGAGTCACTTCTACTCGGACACCACCTCGTTCATCACCCCACCTCTGTCTGATAATTGGCTCTTAACCTTTGACCTTTCCTCTGTTATCAAACCTACTGACAGGCCTCTCCTCTGTAACTAAAAGCATCTCGCTTCCTTTTGTTTTTACAGACATATTTTCAAGTTGCTTCTGACAGTAAAGTGTGCAGCGCTCTTGCTTTTTTCCCCCCTAATGGTTCATGATGTTCATGTTTTTCTGCACCTGGATTTTGCAACAAGAAAAGACTGAGTGATTCATTATTTCCTCTTTGAAAATCAGTGTCCCAATTTGCTGCCATTTCAGGAGTAAGTGCTTGGTGAAACATTCCCCTCTAATCTCAATGCTGGAGCTTGTCTGTTCTAAATCATTTCTGGTTCCTGGCTCTGCAGAAGCATTAAAACGTCCCTGAGATGTAGAATAAGTAAAACTAGTTACCCGAGAGATCACTTCATAAAGCGTGGCTTCTGTTAGCTGGTGTCAGACTTGTGTTTTCAGATCTCACTGATCTTCATCCTCAACATGACGCCTGAATGTTCCCAGCATCTGTAAGGCTTGTTAGCTGCGTCATAAAGATGAAAAACGCCTCTAATAACAGATCAGATAGGATTAGCCACACCTCTGTGAACGTGTGTTGATGAAGAATCGGCCTCAGGTGGCTGCAGAGACTCGTTTAAGTGTCCAGACAGGAAATGAGAGCGTCATCAAAAGAAGCGACTGTCTGCTTTGAGAGTTCAAACTAAGGGTTTTGTATGTTTTATTTCTCTCTTAAGTGCTCTTTAATTCACTGAACAGGATACACGCTAAACATGGAGAATCAGAGAGGAAGAAATCCAGTTGTTTAAAAATGAGGTTTGTATTTTTAGCTTTTTATAACCCAAATAAATATTGAAAAAATTACAGATTTTTAGATTATGATGACTTTTAAGGACCTCTTTTATCAAACACACAGTCAGGTCCATAAAAATTGAGACATGGACACAGTTCTCAGCATTTTGGCTGTAGACACCTCCATGATGGATTTGGTTCTAACGGCAGACTTTCAACTTTAATTTGAAGGTATTTACATCTAAATCAGGTGAATGGTGTACAAATTACAATGGTTTGTATTTGTGCCTCCTGCTTTGTAAGGGACCAAAAGTAGCCAGGTGTGTTATTCCCTCATTATCCCATTCACGAGGAGCAGATAATAGGTCTATAGTTCATTTCAAGTGTGGAGTGTGCATTTGGAATCTGTTGCTGTCAACTCTCAATACGAGATCCAAAGAGTTGTAATGTCATTGAAGCAAGTCGTCATAAGGCTAAAAATCTAAACAAACCCATCAGAGACAGAACAAAAAGAGTAGGTGTGGACTATTTAACTGTTTGGGACATTATTTAAAAGAAAGCACACACCAAAAGACCCAGAAGACCATGGAGAAAACTGTGGTGGATGACTGAAGAATTATTGTCTTCGCCAAAGAAAAACTCCTTCACAGCAGTTGGCCAGATCAAGAACGCTCTCCAGGAGGTAGGTGTGTGTGTCAAAAGAAGACTTCACCAGTGTGAATGAAGAGGGTTCACAAGATGGAAACCACTGATGAGCCTCAAAAACAGGAAGTCTGTACAGTTCTGGAACAATATCATACAGACATAAGAGACCAGAGAGGGGAAGAAGCTACTCCTGAACCAAAACCCACCACCTCATCAGTGAAGCATGGTGCTGGTAATGTCATGGCGTGGACACTTAACGCTGCCAATGGAACTGATTCTCTTGTATTTATTGATCATGTGGTCCTGACAAAATATTGTCGTTTCAAAAATATGAGAATTGTGTCATCTCAATATTAATGGACCTGACTGTATGGAACAACTGAGAAAAATTCACATTATTCCCTCTAAGTGGACATGTTATGTTTTTAAATTCTTTCTTTTCACATTTAAATTATTCAGTTGGAGTCTATATAAAGTGGAACCGCAGTGCTTTGGTCTGAATTCCTTCTTGTAACTCCACAAGCCCCTTTTCACCCCTTTTCTGAGGTGTTTCTCAGATCAACTCATTTTGGTGCTGTCTCTTTAAATGTAAATGAGGCGCTTCCCACCCTGGCCCCTTCTTCCCCTTTCGGACACTTTTGTTGTTTGGTAGCAAAGTTACAGATACACTGCATGGCCCAACAAAAAAAGTTGCCACCAAAAACAAAGGTCACTCACTCTAATATTTTGTTGGACCACCTTTAGCTTTGATTACGGCACACATTCACTGTGGCATTGTTTGGATAAGCTTCTGCAATGTCACAAGATTTATTTCCATCCACTCTTTCACAATTCCAGCCCAATGAATCCTGGCATTTGTCATCTTGGATTATGGCCGTGCCATCAGGTAAGAAAAAATCCATTAATGGAATAACCTGGTCATTCAGTATATTCAGGTAGTCAGCTGACCTCATTGTTTGAGCTCATACTGTTGCTGAGCCTAGACCTGACAAACTGCAGCAACCCCACATCATAGACCTTAGTTAAATCCAGGTGGCCACTTTTTTTTAGCCAGGCAGTGTCTTTAGTAGTGCAAAAACTTTTTATTTACAAATTAATTGAAAGATGTCAACAACAGAGGAGAATGAAGACAATTAACCTACAGAACTGCATATTCCATGGCAAAAACTGTGACGTTCAAAAAACACGATAGTAAATAGAAAAAAATTAACAGCCTGAAAAATGGAACCCAAACCAAATATAAAAATATTTACACAGCACTGGGAGAGGCTATAATAAACTTTTCTGTACTCCTAGAGACTCCAAGAGCACAACAATGTATTTAACAGCAAAACAAAATGGATTTTGAATGATATGCCTCCTTTAAACAAGGTGGGTTGACTGCTGCAACACATTTTGTCTTTTAAGAAAATAAAAGTTCTCAAAGTCATTTGTCAGTGGCCAGACAATGACTTTGCTTTTTAATGTCATTTTTGTTTTATTTTAAGAAGAACAGGTTGATAATGGAGCACAACATGACCAACGCTAACAAGATCAAATAAATGAGAACAGGAATAAGATTAACTGTGTCAACATGATTTCACTCAAAGAAGCCATTTCCCCTCAACATGTGTTAGGTACAAAACATCCAATTAAAGCTCACACGGCGCAGGAATGGGTTTACATTAAGAGTGGCAGGGCCGGGCTGATAAATTATGACATCTGAGCTCGTTATATCAGTCGACATATCTTCAATCTGCAGCAGAAGAATCTGATTAAGGCCCGAGGTGAGGCTAACCCAGGTCAGCTCATATGATTCAGCTCAGCTGTCACCTACACACAAGGTATATCTAAAATACATGTACACCTTCAGGTTCACCCAGGCAAATAAACACTGTCCTCACAGAGGGCAGAAGTCATTTTTTAAAGTCTCTTCTCGGCAGCTTGAACGTAGCGAACTGAGCTGGTGTTTAGAAAGCAAATAAATACAAGAGGACAGGGCTGGATCAAGGAACAAAATAAGAACAGTAAAAATATACAAAAGAGG
The DNA here is from genome assembly GCA_031762555.1 of Cynodonichthys magdalenae. Classification (NCBI taxonomy): domain Eukaryota; kingdom Metazoa; phylum Chordata; class Actinopteri; order Cyprinodontiformes; family Rivulidae; genus Cynodonichthys; species Cynodonichthys magdalenae. The sequence continues at coordinate 8,969,317 of JARVJO010000269.1, forward strand.
AAAAAGCTATTGAGAAAGTATTTCCTTAACAAGAAGGGAACAAATAATAAATTAAGAGGCCCCCTTTTTTTCCCTCGTGGAGGAATGGGCATGCCTGAGGGTGGAAGGAAGTGGGCATCCTTCTCCTTTTCTCCGGGGTCGTGGACTGTGGAAGCAACTCGAACAACCAGGCCTCAGACCCTGAGAGAAAACTACATAGAAGAATGTTTGCACACACAAACACACATCAAGGCTCACAGAGTTTGTAAGTCATGCAATGTTGATGAAAATACTGGTTGTGACAGTTTTACCCTCATGTCCCTCATCGTTTATTTGCATCTCCTCATATCTGCGGTCCCAGTCGGCCCGTATGACTGAGAGGCTGCTGACAGCCACAACCTCAAATTTACCCCAAACTCCCCTCTCACCTCAGTCCCAAAGCAGGTGGTACACACAAACATCTTGATCCACCATCTACAGCACATGTCAAACTCAAGACCCGCAGTCCAAATGTGGCCCGCCACAACAGCTTCAAAGATTTATTAATGTCTTCAAATAAGCTGCTTTGAAGGCAGCATTGACCATAAACTACATCTCCCATAATGCCTGTTGATTTTTTTACCTGTGAAATGATGACATCCCACCACTAGGTGGAGGTGCACAAGGTTCAAAAGTAGCCAGCAACTTTCTTGCCAGCTACTTCTGCTGTGGTCCAGTTGTACTGGGAAGTGGGAATTTCCCACTTCCAGGTTGGGAATTTAAACTGGAATACCCCTCCACTGGGAATTCTGTCGGAAAATGGGAGAGTTCAAGATGGCAGCTATTCACCACAACTCAGTACAACTCTTTTACTGTTAATAGTATTTCTGTATTATTTATTTCACATTTAGTCACTCGTACACATAATTTTCATCCATCCATCAATTATCTATACCTGCTGCTTCCTTTCAGGGTCACAGAGGTCACTGTGCAAGGGGCGGACACTTTTCAGTCTTTATAAAAAGACGTGCTAAAACACTATTTCTATGCTGGAAATGCCACATAGAGCTCAGTTATTGGCTGTTAGCATTGTGAGGGAACGTAAAGTTTTGTGTTTTTAGTCTAATTTAAACTTGATCTGTTGAAGTTTATCGCATCTGGTCTACTGAGGACCATAGTGCTCATGTGGCCTCAGTGAAAATGAGTTTGACACCCCAGATCTACCGTATATGGCTTTCTGACATCATCATTTAAAAAAAGTTTTTTTTGGACAAATCTTTTACTCATTGTCATCATTAGCTAAAGAAAAGCAGCTTTTTTGCAGTTTTACCTCCAGCTCCACACTGTGGTTTAGTCACGCCAAACAATCAAAGTTTCCTCCTTTTTGTCCTAAACTGTTCAATTAATCAACTTCACAGGACATGCTGGATGGAAGCAGATAAAAGTCAGGGTTTAAGAGAAAGACAAAAAAAAAACAGCCTGGATTTGTATTCTCCTGCAGTGGCTTTCATACCCATTAAAGCATCATTTTAAGCATAGACTTTATTTTCAGCTTAAGGCTTACTCAGATCCAACCATTTGCTGAATTGGATTCTTGGCAGATGGCCGGCTTGGATCTTGGTCACCCTTGAATTTATTGCTCTTGTAAGCTTCAGATTGTCAGTAAATGGGCTGTTTCCTGCATTTACCTTGGTCTAAATATAAAGAACATGTTTTTTTTCTCTTTCTTTTGGCAATGTAGTGGTTTCTTATCAGTAAAAAAATGAAAAATCCATTACAGATTTCTTGGAAATGGTCTCACCACCCAATATTAAAACTGATTGTTCCTCTGAATTCCTTTGTTGATGGAAAACATACTGTCTCACACATGAATTAACTATAAGAAAGAACTGAAATATATTTTAAAATGCTACATTTTTAATAAAGTGAGAAAAGAAGAAATCTGCATTTTTCCATCGACTGAGCAAAATGCCTCATCTTCACTCACCAACATTAATTTTTAAAGGTCAAATGACATGTATTTACTGCATTAAACTGCTATTTACTTTATTTTTCAGAAAAGCTGATGACAGATCTTCATATTTTCACTGTTGTCACTGTTTTCTTTTTATCTCTGAAGTGGAAAAACCTGGAAACACCTTTAGCTGTTATAAGTTTGCACCAATTAGCCATTTAGTGTTAGACAGAAACCATACGTTGGCTCTCTTTTCTTTTTCTAGTTAAAGATACTGAGTGAGACTAACAAAATACAAGTTTTCATTAAAACTACAAGCGACAATAAAAGGCCATCGCGCACCTGTGCGATCTAGACCGTTTGTACATCTGGCCAGTTACGCACCAACGGGTATATGTGGAAGTTCGCCAAGATTCCCTGGCCATGCTCACTGTCTGCTGCATGCAGTAATTGTTTTGGTTTTCCAAAGGGTCTAAACTTTACGTGACAATTTTGAAGCTGCTAGGATAAAAGATGTGATTGGGACAATTATTTAAACACAATAAGGTATTTTTATACTGCCACAAGGTGAGGAAGTAGTGAACTCAGAGTCACATTCAACATTAGGCAGTGGATTCAAAAAAATCCTATGGCCACACCGTACAGACTTTTGAACAAGTCTAACTTTTGTGAGCAGTCTTGTCAGAAAACTTTGGCTCAAATTTGATGACAAAACCCAATATTTGACGTGACTTGAAATACTGCCATTTCACTCAAAATGGCTGACTTCCTGTAGGTTTTAGAGTATAGTGCTGGGATAATTTTGTAGGACCTGAACCAGTGCAACTGTGTTCTAAATTCCATCCACATTCAGTAAAGTAGTCAGAGGGACTGCAATTAAGATGGCGCTAGCTAGCAAGACATTTGGCCACGCCCACATCTGAATTTTTAGCACCTCTCCATATTTAAGTTCTAAATAACTGCCAAGTTTCATAAAGCTCGGCCCACTAGAACAGGATGAAAAAAGACCTTCCGAATCAGAAACAATGGGGCAGCCGTGGTGAAGTGGTAGAGCAGCCGACTTGGGTCCAGAAAGTCACAGGTTCAACTTCCCACCATCCCCACTTGTCATGGCATCCTTGAGCAAGACACCTAACTCCCATCCGCTCCCCGGGGGATTACATAGCTGCCCGCTGCTCCACTTGAGTGTTTCTCACGTGATGGATCAAATGCAGAGCACAGATTTTACCTGATGACAAATAAAGTATCTTTGGCTTTACCAAAGGCATTTCATTAGCAGAATAATAATAATAATAATAATGATTTCAAAAACATTTATCAGGGTTAAGAATATAGACCTTTAGTATATTGTCTATAAGTAGTCATGCTTTTTTAATGCTCATTTATTATAGTCATGGAAAAAAAATTTAACTGCAAACACACTCTTAGTTCCACCAGAAAACATGCCTAATTTAAATGTTCTGCTTTCAACTCACTCAACAATTATATAAAGACAAGTTTAATCAAAACACTTTTTCCTATTGCGACCTATTGATTTATTTTGGTCCCGAACTCGTTCCTGTTGTGTTGCCTCCGAGGACCTGCGGTGCCAGAGCACCAGCAGTCCAAAACCATCATAATTTGTGCTGGGAGCAAGAAATCACATGTGCCACAGTTTAAGTCGGCAGTCGTGGCCCCCGGGGGGCAAAATGTTGTTATAGAATTTGGGAGAAACTACGAAATCATTTTCTTTGTGCACCAGTCATTCATCTTTTTTTTTTCTAGACACACCAACATCTTGGGCCTGTTTCAGCTCAAACTGACATGACTGGCAAGCAATAAGCAACATTTTTCATTCCAGCATGGTGGATTTTAAATGTGGGTTCTTGCACACACTAAAAATGTTAGCCACTTATAAGTTACAAACGATTTGACAAAAATATCGGTGACAAGATTATTAATGGGTGGAATCGATCTAATCCACAAACATCACAAGTATTGCAGGTCTTAACGATCACTTTAAGGTTTCCCAGTGAGTGACTAATAAATGAGTAGTTGAGCATTAAGCACCAAACAAATTACCAAAGGCCTACATCGCCCTTCACCTTTGAGGCCGACCGCAGGACCTGTCAGGCCCCCAAAGTTTCACCACAAACAAAACGCCTCACAACCCAATCCCCCTCAACAACATCTGCTGCCAATTTAGCAGAGGAATTCCTGCCGTCTGTGCTGTTTAATATTCACAGAGGTTAGGATTTGGGGGGTTTGGCTTGGGCAATGGTCTCCGCAGTGCTTTGGTCTGTGGTCCAGACATGGTGAAAAATGAGGGGTTAACAAAGAGTGAGACGGAGCAGGGTGCAGGTTAACCGGGCTAATTTGCAGGGATAATAATGGTGTTTGCGCGAGTCCTTTAGGCAGGGGGTGTTGGGGGAGCGGCAGCATGGTACACAGAACCGACGGTGCAACAACCGCACAGGAAGTTTACAACAAATCAAAACGCATTTAATCATCAAGCTAGCAAAGAGTCATTCTGAAAATGAAGATAAATGTTTGAAGAAGAGGCCCGGGCTGAGCGTCAGATCTGCACCTCAAGGACCTCAGAGCGCTGACTGCTTGTTTTATCAGCCGACTTCAGGTGTCAAAGGTGCACGCTTTCCTCTAATTCTGCCTGGAGCAACTACAGTACATTGAATATGTTTTTAATTATTTTCACATGAGTCTTTTAAAAATTGTTTTTTACTCCATGAAGTGAGCAATAAACCAGGAAATGTTGCTACTTTTACAGGAAATTGCTTGTGAAAGTTGGAGCTAAAGTATTTTATTAGCTATAATCAGCGCATCCTGCACACAGAACTGCACATATGTGCTGCCCGGCTGAGTGAAGAGAGAAAAATAACCCAGTTAATTGATAATTAGAGGCTTGGCCTCCTTAAAAATGGCCACACAATGTCCCTGAGTTTCAGCTGTATCCCATGCTCCACTAACTATAGATGCACGAGAAACTCTAACCAGTTTCCTCATTTGTTTAAGTTTATATGTTTGTGTCTGTGGGAAAAAGGAATTTATGTTTATGGAAATACAATATCCTGCAATAACTTTGCCTTGAAAGTAATACTACACTGGATCTAAATTTATGACTCCTAACTGAGTATTTTTTAAGATATCCTCATTTGTGGGAATATTTATTCTACCATCCTGTGAGGAAAGTATCAATGACAGTCTAAAAGGGTGATGTAAATCATGCTACACCTCTCCCTCTCCTTTACTTAAATTGACCCCTCACCATGGTAACTGCATAAACATCCGTCTCCCCATTCAAGAAAAGATCCTGAGAGAATATGCAAAGCTGGAATATATTGTATACAGTTAGCATAAAAAGCAGCCCAGTGACACAGAGTGGTGCGGTCTGTGTAAAATCCTGGTCAAGTACGGCAAGCAAATAAAAATTACTCAGAGTTTCTGGCTCTGAATTATTTTATTTATTTATGGTGTATGATAAGTTTGAGATCAGAGCCTCTTTTGTTGTATTTTTAAATTTTGTAATGAGTTGTGTCTAACATTAACAGCTTTGATCTGCAGAAAGTCAGAGTTGAACCAAGACTGTTAGAATGAAGAAATGATTGTAGATTATGTGCAAATTTGGTTCCATCCATCCATCCAGTCAACCATCCATCCATCCGGTCAACTATCCATCCATCCATCCCACTATCCATTTAACCATCCTTCCAGGTAACTGGTGTGTTCAGCGATCACTGAGGCGGAGTACACCCTGGACAAGTTCCAAGTCCATCATAGAGACACATATAGACAAACAAGACATTCACACTCTCACCCACACACAGGGACCAGTTAACCTAATATGCTTGGGTTTCTTTCTGGGATGAAACCAGAGTACCTGAAGAAAACCCAGACGTGCACGAGGTGAACATGCCAACTCCACCCATAAAGGTTAAAAGGTGAACCTGCGACCTTCTCACTGCAGGGTGGCATAAAAACATTAATTGTTCAGCTTTTCCAGATGTGCAGGTTAAACTCTTTAAAAATCTTTTCTTAGTAAATAAATTAAAGCAGCTGACATTGTGTCAGTTTACGTATCTGTAGGCTGTGTGCTGCATTTCCCTCAATGTAGAGGATGAGAAGATATGTTAGATTTTAACCATTATTTAACATCACATGATCTCACACATTGTTGTATATCACTTTATCATTAAATTTAAATGTGTATCTGTAGCTAGAGTTAATGTCTACCCTGTTAAAATAAAAACATGTATTTGAATCTTTATAAATTGATTGTTTTTGACTTAACAGCCAAAGAAAGCACAAAATTTAAACCTTTAAACAGATCCACAGATACAAATTGACATATAGTTAAAAATAATATTTTGTTAAAAGTTTTTTGGATACCTGCATCTCTTCATCACCCATATGTTGACATGTTTCAGTCTACTGACCTGGACTTAAAGCCCTGCAGACTTATTTCCTGCCCTCATGTAATGTTCTGTCTTTCCCCTCATCTTGGAGCCGTGTCCAAACACATCTCAGCCAACTGTTGATTCATGGCGCGTAAAAAGCCATCCATGCTCTTTGACGTGTTTTACATTCCCGCCTTTTACCTCACACACACGTTTTACACAGCGGAGCAATTAGCCTGATGATGACAGAGTCTCTAAACTTTCACTGTTGGAGGAATATTTAGCTCACGCTGAAAATGAAAAGCCCTCCGGGTGATGGAAAAGCACGCAGTGGCCTTATTTTTTTAATGGTTTTAAATTGATTTACAACTAGGTGATTCACGGCCAAACCATCAACTATTTCTGGAGTGCAGCTCGGAGAATTTGGTGCCCAAAAGCTACATCTGCAACACAACTGGACTAAATTAAGGTAACAGAGTTGCGGAACCAATAATTGGTCAGTTTTTTTAAAAAGGCACTGATCTGATCAATCAAGATTTTTCTACTCCAATGTTGTATTGAATGCTCGTTCCTACAAGAAATGTTCGGACCAGTTATATTTGTAGGTTGAAACTGGGAAGTTAAAGCCACAGTCAGGATCTCTATCTCTGAACTTGATTTGTTGCCAGTCTAGACTGTAAATGAAGCATGTCTTTAATGGAATAATATCCTGTCAGGTTTCCAGGTGGAGCACAGAGCTGTATTGTTTTCCAGGAGGATTCTGAAAGAGTGTCGAAAAGCCCAAGTTTTTGTTAAGTGGGGCTCTTGTGTTCCTTTTTGAGCCGAGTTGTGAAAAGGTCTGCCAGCGGCGAGGTCATTGAAGTGTGAGCTTCTTGTAAACTGTGACAACACAAGTTATTTTCTCTGAATCAGACGAAGCAAACAAACTGTGTGACCGGGCCTCCACCGCATGTTTGAGTTGGAACAATGTCTCCTGTTTTGATAAGTTTATCTCCAGCACAGTCTGAAAAATGTGTAC
>JARVJO010000269.1:8987628-9004074 GCA_031762555.1 Cynodonichthys magdalenae
TTTCTTAAAAATGAATATATCCAACAACTGTCACCTGCAATTCTTGTTTAATTTAAAACATTTGAAACATGTGACAGCATTATTTCAATATTAAACTGTTTAATTTAAAAGTTTTTCCTTTAAACCTGTTGTTTATGGTGAAGAGAAAAAATTAAGTCATGTTGTATTTTGCAACAAAGTTGAACCATTTTCATTATTTAAGAGCAGATCGAATCGTGATTAATTGAATCGAATTGTGATTAATTGAATCAATTTGGAGAAGTGGCCATGATACCCAGCTCTAATGATAACGATTCACATCCAGAATATGATAACGATATAGATCGATATTTTCATTTTGCCTCGATTATATAACTGTATCATTACCCATTCAAATTGATGTATCGATATAGATCGATGTATCGTTACACCCCCAATGGACATGTCTTCATTATTGCTAAATTTATTTAAATATCAAAGTTATCAATTTTGTTTGTTTTTATCAGTAAAAAACAAGTTGTACTTTAGAGGTCGTTTTGAGGGACTTCAGAGCAGAGAAAGTCTGTTCTTTTAGTCACATCGTTAGTCCAAACATGTCAAACCCAGGGCCTTCTTCCTTCACAAATGCTAAACCACTTAACGAGTTAAAAAAACTACTGGACACTAACGCGCTGACTGATAAACACTAACTTAGGGTCTGACCTGTAGCTAATTGGTTCTCTAACGGTTTCCAAAGTTAGCTTCACTAATAGCCATTAGCAAATTAGCAGAACTGTGCCCAATGCTGGTTGAAACTACAGGAGCTCAGCAGCTAAAATAAAACTTTAGGACCACCTCTAGATTATTCCAAGAGGTTAAATGTTTTTGTTTTTATATTTTATTTTTGTTATAGAACAATTTTAAGGATTTTAACATTGACAAAAGATAAAAATAATTGTTTAAGTTGTGTTTGCCCTTGCTTGCATGTTTTAGAAAAAAATAAATAAAATGAACTGCCTCATGTAAACTTTCATAACAATAGGGGTAAATTCTGAATATGACAGAATCAAAAGTAAATTCTTCACTGTGATGTTTTATTGTCGTACTGTACCACTCCCTGCAAAACTTGGCATAAACACTTCATACACAAGCTTTTAATCATCCGCTTATCACCATATAATGATGCCGTTATTAAAAAAAAAATGTAATCAGAAATATTGCTACATGTGTGCTCAATTTGCAATCATTGCCTGCACATTCTCCATAATTTGAGTCTCTGGAGTCCAGGCGGTTGAGTGACAGCCGCGAGCTGGGTAATATCCATCAGTGTGGGTTTGTCGGCACTTCTGTGGGCTTTGTTGGTGGTATTGCGGGGGAGCCAACTGCAGTGAAGGCTTTTATGATGTGGCAGGAGTCGATTCTGGGAGTTTGTGCCAAGAGCAATCCAGATGTTGCTCTTCCAGCTGGTTTCAGGGGGAATTCTTACAGTGGATGACACAGAGCAGCGATTCCAATCTACAGGGAGAGCTGTCCACAGTTTGAAGCATCTGTTTCTGACACATATTAGCCTGAAAAGTTCTAAGCCTAACAAACATAACCCAATGTCTCCTTTACCCATCCATGAAATTGGTTTCTGGCAACTCTAGAAAAATGTTGGACTTTTAAAAAAAAAAAGCCTGGGCTTGCAGAAATGCCCCACCAGCAGCTCTCAGTGTCCAGCCACAGACTGTAATTCTATAGCCTCATTGTCATGCTTCATATCCTCCTGGTGACCTCGAGCCCAATTATACAGCTGACCCAGGCTTGATGATATAACCTTGGGCGCATTTTGGGGTCTGCTGGGGCTCAGGGGTGGACCTTGTGTCGATCATGACATGTCAGCTCTTGGCGTTAACCAGGCACTTCCTTGAGTAGTCCCAGTGAAGGCTTGGAATGAAGAATAGCAGCCAAGCTATAGGCTTTAAATCTTTTTCATCTATCAACTATATTAAAGCATTTTCCCTGTTTTTAAAATGTTGTTTTCAATAATAAGTGAAAAATAAGTAACATACACAATACTTTTTTTGTTTTTGAACATTCTTCAAAAACTTTTGACTTCCTCATTCAAATGAAGCACTATGCATTAATATACCATGCATGCACATTGAAATTTATTGCATTATCAGTCAAGCATGCTCAGCAGCTGCGGTGCATTAATGTGCAGCATGCTTACTATGCACTATAAACTCTGGAAGGACTAGCTGTCATTGTTCAAGTGTTTCCTAATGGATGAGGAGTCGATTTACATTTCCAAAGGCACAAAGGAATTTCTACACAAGATTCAGCTAAAGGTAAAGGTTAATGGTCCGTCAGGTAAACGTGGTGCGATTTTCTTTGGCCTGAGTTACCAACCTTTCAGGCCCAAGCATGGATTTGGAGCTTTGCAAAGCAACTTCACCCAAAACGCTAGCTTTGCTAACTCATAAGCCACTAAATAAAGTTATAGCTTTGCTAACTCATAAGCCACTAAATAAAGTTATAGCTTTGCTAACTCATACCCCACTAAACATATAAAAAATAGCAGGAACTAGCGCTAAACAATTAAACAAATAAAAATTAACAGTTCACAATTTACAGATTTGCCTGATTTTAGCATTATGTCTGTTGTTAGATTAATCAGGCTCAAAACAAAAATCACAGAATTTACTGCATAAATAAGGTCATGTTTGAACCATTCAAATGTAAACAAATTGATCAGATTTATTGTTGTTGCTGTATGATGAGGATAAAAAAATGGATAATTTATAATTTTGCTGATCATTTAATCCAACACCTTTTATCCTTTACAATATAGATCAACAAATGATAAAGTAAATTTTAAGTAATTTTGTACAATAACATACTCCTATATGGCCACAGATCTTACTGAATTATTCAGCCAGCAGATTATGATTTTTTTAAATCAGAATACTGTTTAAAATAGTTAAAGTATTTCTAACAAACTTAAAATAGGTGTTTATAGAGCTTAAGATGTAATAAGTTGAACTCCTGCATTCTCTCTGGAAAACTGTAAATAAATTTGATTGACTCTTTTAGCAAAAAAAAAATCAATTAACCCTTTTTATTAGAAACAAATGATCAGACACTTAGTTTTTTTCTTAAAATAAGATTTTTAATATTACTTATTATCATAAAGATATATTTACACACTTTACAGAAATAGAAAATAAAAACACAAAGCTACGCATGAAAGGAAAAAATAAAATAAAATAAGTACTCCAAGAGCTAAAGCTTATCTTTTATAAATTAGAAACCAAAGGTTCAAATATGTACACAGTATTTCAACCATTTCTGATACACTTGTTTTATTTATTTATTTATTCATGTCATTTTATTTTTGCCCAGTTCAACATCGAAACAGAGACGGGGGGGACTGTACATTTGGCCTGGTGAGTAGTAATATGAGCAAACACCATGAACAGAAGAGAAGTTTCAGGAGTAATACATCGTCATCAGACCTACTAACACTGTTGTGATGCTGTGTGAGCCGACAGACTGGATTTCTTCTCCGATTGTTTTGAATGCCACCGTTTCTCAAACACAGTGGTGGCAAGGATGGAGAATGTGTTGCAATCGAGGTGGGGTGGGTTTGGGGGGGCAACCTGTACTATTTTGTGTGTCCGAAGTCTCATTTTGGTGCTCCGAGGTAACGACAGCTCGTCGTCATTTCTCTCGAGAGTTAGAATCTGGTTATGCTCAGCCAGCGGAGGAGCGTCTGATTGTGTATCAGCCACTCGATCCTGCAAGACGCCCACCTCCAAGGCCAACGGTTTGATGGGATTAGAGATCCACGAGGTAAAATATCATTGGAATGTTGTAGCGTGCCAGCTCTGCTTCCACTTCGGCCATTGGTGAAACATTTGATAAATATAAAAAAATAATAATAATTTTATCTGGTAGAGAATGGAGAGTAGAGCGGCTACAAGATTTAAAAAGGAAAATAAAAGCTGATTTCCTGTTGGGACTAAACTAACCTGCTTCTAACTCCTCTTTCCTCCACATCTCATCTCTTACACACTCCTTGACTAAATTAATAAAACAATAGAGCAAAAACTGATATTCTACCAGGAAAACATGCTGACAAGTGCATAGAAACATTACTCAGGCCTTGTGATGGTCACAGAGAGGAGGGATTGGAAAAGGAATCGTTGCTCTTGTTCTGTTAGCCTTGCTGGAAAAGACCATTAAGGAAAATGGTTTTGCTCCCCGAGCGTAATGTGTCGGTTTACCATTTCAGTTTTAGCCTGAACATGCTTGTCCTTCTACACCACCAGGCCCATTAACCCGATGTGCTGCAAGCTATGATCTACGAGAAGAGAACGCCTGAAAGCTTTCACGTGTCCACGACAAATTGTGCTGCAGACTACTTTTTTTTGTTTGTTTGTTTTCTATTTTCTTACATCCACAACAAAAGATACAGCTTTTCACTGTATTTTAAAAAAGAAGTAAGCTTTGGACAACCAGCTAGACAAGAATCAGACAAAAGAAAATCGTCACAATACACTGGAAAACCATTCCATACCAAGAGACTCTTTGTTTTTAAGGGTGTATTTTTTTCCAGCAGCATAATGGAATTGCAAAAAAGTGCAGCCTTGCAAAAACAAAAACAAAAAACACCCATACAGAGAAGTCTCAGAGCAAAGCCACGTCTGTTTGTTGGGACAAGTTAACACCAGAGGCTTTGGATCTGTGGGATATTTGGTTTTAGTTTTTGGATTTAACTGACAACCAGACTGAGATTTAAAAGCGTAACTTGCTCTGGTCTCTAACGGTGAGGATACATTCATGAACAGTGCGGATACAGACGTTGCTTGGCTCCGTCACAATAACTTCTGAGATGGGGATAGGGGGTGGGGAGGGGGGTATATATTGATTTGAGCCCCTTGCCACGACCCGGTTCTACTTTCAGCATCCTGCGGCTTTGAACTTTCATATTAACCTATCATCTTCTCCAATAAGACATCCTGAGCGAAGCCGCCTCGCTTCCCCAAGGAGCGTTAATGAAATCTACATCTCTGTCTGTGAGAGGGGGGGATGAAAAAATAATGCTAGAACTGAAATTATTACACTTCACAGTGCCCTAGGATTTAATGCATTTTTAATCAAGGTGGGTGGTTTTAGATGCTTTGCTAATAAAAGCTTCTCAAGACTCTGCATTTTATTATATTTGCATGAGACGTGGCGAGAGGGGGAGGAAAGGGTTGAAAAATCTGGGTTAATTAGATGATCGTGTGGTCAAAACAAATTTGAACAAAATTATTTTACTAATTGAAGTAAAGTTAATTAAGATACATGAAGACTTTCAGGAAGCAGCTCTGCACGCCTATGACACCAGAAAACTGCACTATGGGACATGATCAGAATCAGCACAGGTTCAAAAATTGAGGGGGTCAAGGGGTGAGCCAGTTTAACAATGAGCTCAGACTAAGTTGCCTCAGGATCCGTGTACTTTTTGGTCTTTCATTTTTTCATTTTAATAACAAATATTAAAAAACGAAAAATATTTTTTTTTTATTTTATAGTCCAAAAACGGAAAAATGGTCCATCTTTTTATTTTTCACTTAAAGTGGAGCTAGTTAAATACATAGATGATAACAGCATCTGCAGTGCAGAGGAGCAGGGAAAGGAGGACGGGGAGAGGTCTGGAACTTATTTCTATCAGCAGAGTGGGTTCTGAGGTGGTTATTTATTCTTATGAATGAATGATACTTTATTGATCCCATGAAGGGACATTACAGAATGACATGTAAAATAAATTGGAAACTGAGATTTTGAAAAAATCTGAGATTTCTCTATATGTCTGAAAATGTTTACAGAAAATCTGTAAATACATACTAGTTTATACTAAATTTTTAGATCAAGCCTGTATTTTTACAACTTATACTTTTAAAAGTTATTTTATTTATTTCTGATGATTTTAGTTTAAGTTTAGCTGCTAAAGATGCTACAAGCTACATGCATAATGCCTGGAGCTTCTGTGCTTTTAGCCCATTAAGCCTATCTCCAAGAGGTCTATGGTGAGGAATTTGAAACCACAGCAGGTTCCACTGGACAGTGTTGAGTTGCCATGACAACAGTGTTAAACTGCTGCTTTGACAAAAAGGTGGACCGTTTTTGGAGAATAATATGAAAATAGAACCATCAGACGAACGGAGAACCATCCGTTCTTCATTTTTCAGTTTCTGTTTTTAAAATGAAGGACCAATATGTACATGGACCCCTCCAGCCAACCTTGTTGAGGTCCATCTGAGAAAGATTAACTTTAGAATTGAATAAGCTCGCCGATCAAAACTACAGCCACCTGTGCTGTGGAGGGGCGGAATAAGAAAAAAACTTAACGTAAGCAGTAACAACCAAACCTTCAAACAAAAATAGTGGCTAAAATGGTGAATAAATGCAAGATGTAGTATATGAAAATATGCTCGTATAAGTTTTTTACGTTTCGTGTTGAATAAATGCACAAAATAGACTGCTCTAGTACAAGCCTCTATCACAGCACCCTGAGAAAAAAAGGAAATAAAAACTATAACACAGAAAAAATAAACAGTAATATATTCCAGTACGATGGAAAGGCATAGCATTTTCTGTTTCTATGATAAATATTGGTCAAAAAGGTCACACCCGCCCGTGTGCCGAATGTAAAAAAAAAAGAAAAAAAATAACAGCTAGAGCGCTAACGTTGACAGCGTTAACAACTGAGCCGGTGTTCACTTCGAAACGACTCGATTTCCTCGCTAACGTCGTCACGACGCAGGATATCTGTTCGCAGAAATTTAAAATGCATAATGTATCAGTGTATCAAGACTTCAAACAAGAGGTAATGTGTTTCGCTCTATACCCTTTTTTTTGTGATTCCTCCATTCCTGGCAGCATCGTGGAGAACAATTTTTTTTTGTATTTTTTTTTTTGTATTTGGCACTTCATTAAAAGGCAAAGGCGGTCTGTTGGAGCAAACTGCCGCTGCCAGTTAACAGTCGTGTAGAGCAGCTGCTCGGGGCGAGAAAAGGCTGGGTGGGGGAATCGGGGACAGATTTTTTGGGGGGGGGGGGGTCAAAGGACTCTTTCAAGGTGAGCCATTTTACAGTAACCTTGTCAGAAACCCCTCCTCCTCCTTCCCCGAGGTGTTAATGAGTTCAGAAACACCAAAACAGCTTTGGATCATTGAACGAAGGAATAATTCTGTTGCTTAAATAGATTCTCTTGACAACATGTGCTTTCTCTTCAGTCCAGCTTTACTTTGCATGTGGACGTACTGACGTTTTGAGGAACAAAGCACCATTAATAATGATCGTTAGTGATTGATATAGTCTGCAGTGACGCCTCATCTCCTTTTCGCAGCTCAGAGCGTCGTAACAGAACTTAAAAACTGACACTTTCTGTACGATCAGCACCCTCACCTGCTTGTGAAGTAGCTACACAACAAAAAATCAAGCGGCAGAAGTAACCTTGGATCTGAGACATGTGAAGAATACATCCAGAAGCTTTTAAGACTCTGATTGTTTTGACCAGGCTCCCTCTCCACCACATGTCATGCAAAGAGTGTGAGACACTCAGAAAAGTTGCTATGATTGGGCTCTAATAGGCAAAATAAAATGAAATAAAAGAAAAATAAAACACTTGGGGTAAGACAGAGCTAAATAAGCAGTGAGGGAGAAAGAGAGAGACAGAGAAATAGAGTCTGATAGCTCAGGCTCAACACCCCCCACCCACACTTTCCCCCTGCCTCCTTGTTTTTTTCCTCCTGGAGCTGAGGGTGAGCGGCTTGTCCTGATTTTTTTTTGTGTGGACAGAGTTGCTTGGAGAACCAGCAGGTGCTATGGACATCACTCTTCAGGCTGGGCAAGCATAGGCTCTTTGTTGCAAGGCCCCCCAAGGCAAAGGAAGAGCATAGAAATCAGAACCTGGGGGAGGGCGCTCAAAACAGTGCCTGCAAGAAAAGAAACAAGACAGAAAATGCAATCAGCATCATTTGTTTTCTTTTTACTTAAAGTCATGCAACCATTTACACACACTAGTTCCGCTATTAGCTCATTAGTGGAATCGTGCCTTGCACTGTAATTAAAGTTCCTATGGAAACATGACAAGGCACAAAAATAAAGCAAGCACTCAAATTTAAAGGGAAATGTTGTATTTTATTTACTTCACAATGTGTTTGATTTTTATTCAGCTTACAAACGTCACATTTAAATTGTTTCTCTGCTTCCTGACTTTGTGTGACAGTTTCATGAGTCATTCAGCCTTAACCATTTTATCAGATTTGAGTTTCTAAAAGTTTGTTTTTCTACTCTGCCGCTTGTCGTCACAAAGACTGATGTCATTTTATGTCATGTCAGTGAGATAGAAAGAAAAAAAATGCTTTTCAGAGGATGTAAAATTTTCCTTTTTGATACAAAGCAGACATTGAATATTCTTTGAAATAAAAGTGACTCCGAGCTCCTGTTGAAGATTTCTGTCTGTTATCGAGCAAATCTTGAAGAAAACATAGCCTCAGACATGTTGCAACCAGATTTCACTGTGTTTAAATGGACAGTGCAGCAGGGTGTAAGACAAACAAACATATATCTGAATGTGCAGCACAAACCCAACATGAAACCACACTGTGGAGATGGGATCATTACTTCACAATATAGCTGTTTTTTAATCTTTTTTCATCTTTTATCTCCTCCTTTTCTGTGAATGTTTCAGGAGATTCAAACAACACGGTCCATTTACTGAGAAGACCCTGCTCTTCTTTCACAACAGCATTTTTTCACATTCTTGTAATGTGATGTGAACTGATTTATGGTGCAGCTAATCTCCGCCATTGTTATATGTTGCTGTGTTTGTTTTTTGCATGATGTCACCACAACAAATCCCTCAAACTACATCTCTTTGTGAGTCTACAGGAGACGAAACAGACCTGTGATACACAATATTTCTGAGTTTTCTCACACTTGAGGCCATAAGGGGTTTCCACAAATTGCCCCGTGGCTTTAAATCTGTAATATCCTGTCGTCCTCTGGACCGACGCTGGCATGTCTCAGATCCAAGAGCTCGGTTTAATCTGAGTCTCTTTAGATGCTCAAAGAGGTTGACCCAGGTTGCCATCTTTCTTCTCAGAGCTGCTCACATCTGGAACGTGTAACGATGAGAAAATCCAACGTTGCCTCAGGTGTCACAGAGAATAAAAGATGAGCTGCCTTCGACACTGAAATGGGGTGATGTTGTTGAACAGCACAGGCAGCAGGATGGACGACGTCGGGGGAAATCATTCAGTTTTTCATCCTCGTATAAACAGTGTTGCAGTTTTGTTCGGTCCAGTAATGATGAGGTCTGTCTGTGTTCGAGCCTCAGTCCAGCTTTGATCAAGCAAACTGCGTCTCCAGCTGTTTCCAGAGGTGGTTTTCCCACCATCAGCACAGGCGGGAGAACAAAGCAGGAGACTTGAAGAAGAACAGAACCTTTCAAGTTGATGTTTTCGAACTGGAGACTAATTCATGCTATAGATGGCAACTCTCGTCCTGATTCTCTGTCAGGCTGTGATCATATTCTGAGAAAATATAAATAATAAAATTCAGACTTAAAACTAAAATACAACTAATGACAGCTCAGTTTTTGTTGTGGTCAAGTTGTAGTAAATTGGCATCTAAACATAACACAAAAAGTGGAAAAAATTGTGTTTGGTTATTTTTTATTGCAACAGTGCTTCTTGGCAATAGATCTTATACAGTTAAAGTCTGTTTTATGGTGCCACATTTGTAAGGAACATGCATTTGTGGATTAAGCTTCCGAGTTGAATGTAGGGTGTAATGAGGTGTTAAATTTTAAAGAAATAAAAGTATATTTTTTATGTTATGAAATAAAATAAAAATAAAAGTTGCCATTTAAAAAAATACATAGTAAAATTACAGAAAAAATGCGTGAGTATTGTAATGCTGGGTTCACACCGGGCGTGTTTTGAGCAGCCAGATTACATGCAAAGTCAAAATCTGAATTTTTACTGCTCGACGCGCCGCATCAACCAATCAGAGAGACTCATTTTTCCACGTGACAATTTCCTAAATGTTGCCCGCTAACCTGAAACAGATGGACAGGAGCTCTTTAGCTGAAATCGACCGTCTGTAGTTGGTGTTCTGGCTGGAGATATCGGCACCGATGCAGGTCAGCGGCTTGTTAAACTGACTGCAGTGTTAACAGACCTCGGGACAAAAATAGTTCGTCAGCTCGCAGCTCCTGGAGTGGTGAAACTCACTGAACAGATCACCTCTAAATTACCTGGTGAATTAGTTATTTGGTTAGCACAACGTTCGCTTGCTCTAACTAAATAAAGCAAAGCCATTTTGTTTCATCCGACATTAAAGACGGACCGGAAAAAAAAACAAGCCGCTCCTCCCATAAAACCGTCTTTAGACTCGCGTCTAGTCTTGTTCTGGTCTGAATGTAGCGCGTCCAACTTGAGGTGTTGGGTGCGTTTTAGATGCTCAAAACGCGTTCAGTGTGAACGTAGCATCACAAAGTACTTTGTTCATAAAACGTAATACGTTATAGAGAAAACTGAACCGATTGAAAAATATGACCCAAACAGAATATAAAGATATCTACACAGCACCAAGAGAGACTAACTTCATCTTCTTCCCTCTAGAGACTTCATGTACACAAAAAGTGGATTTGCATGATATGTCCCCTTTAAGGGGAAATAAACAGGCTGTCTAACAGTATGAGATTTCTTGCCAAAAACCATTGTTATAGCAAAGAAATAATCAACCAAGCACATTTTTTAAAACTTTTGTGTGAAGTCTATATGGGGAGGCAAGACCCTCCTTGAATGAGGTGAACTATGAACTCAGCATTAATGAGCGGAGCCATTCAGAGATGGAGAACAAAAAAAGGAAATCTTCAGCATGTTGTGGTTTAAGTGGTGTTTGCGGAGCCTGCATTGTGACTCACTGAGCCATTCACTTTTACAGAGCTTCACAGCTTCCTGAAACTCCTTTTATTACTTGGCCAGCGTTCTGGCACCGAGCATCAGCTCTAAACACTCGACTCAGTCAGAGGATTCTCACCATTTATTGGCAGAGGGAAAGTTTAGGATCCTGCACTATCCTGGCTTGCTGGTTTTAACCATCATTAGACGTCTCAGTTTTGAACAGCAGTCCATAAAAATACAATAAGTGCCGATTGTCCATCATTTTCTATAGATTGTAAAACTCTGGGCTGCTTTAAGAAGCGGTATTCTCAAAACTTCTCTGGCTTTGATTGTTTCTCCTTTAAAACTGATGAACAAAGCTTTGACACTCTCTGGTTGAATTCACTTCTCACTATAGATTTAATTTACGGTGGACCTCTGCAGGTCAGCGTGGATCAGTTTAGACTTCCTGCAGGGATATTGTGTCTCTCACATCGTCTGGAGGAGACATCTTGTTGCCTCCCACATCCATATGTTTTAAACCTAAATATACATTTGATTGAGGTATTTTTACTCATATTTTAGTTTCTCATGGACATTTGATTGAAATCTGTTTGTGTTCAGTGTAAAATAAATAAAACTTGTCAGGTGAGTCATTTTCTCGTTTTTTTTTTTTTTACTTGACAGTAAGTTAAACATTCCCTGCGTTGCAGCGAAACCATACTCTACAAGTTGTTATTTTTGGAGAAAAGTTTTTTTATTTGCTTAATTGTGCGTTGAGTAAAGATTTATTTCTGCTGAAAAGTGGTGGGGTTTCTAAGAATAAATGTCCTCTGTGATAGGAAATAAATGACAGAGATTTTAACACAACCTTTGTCGTTTTAGGCAGGTGTTCAAGCTGATAGGTTAAGTCCAGCCGTCCTCTGAGGTTCAGGCTTTTAGAGCCAACAATAACATCCTTCAGTTGACTTTGTCCTGCTGCAGTAGTTATTAACTTTTCACTTTGTTGTCAAAAGAACCTAAACTAATTCTGCCAGCAAAGTATTTCAGCACAGTCAGCATTTATGATTTTTAAAAGATATTTATTTTATATCCTCTTGAGTAGCTCGCAGCCCTGACTTGACAGAAAACTGCTCCACAGGGCGAACTCGGCTAAGACGGGCATATTGTTTTGTAAAAATTACTCCACAGAGGCTAGAGGTCTTTTCTGATCTGCGACAAAGATTGTTTGTCGTTGGCAAAACTCACCTTGCTCTAGAACGGCATGGGCCCCTTGTGGGAAAGACGGGGCCGTGGGCGTCTTCTCTTGGCCGGTCTGTGGGTCTGACCGCCTCTCACCGGGTTCTGCTGCGCCATTTTTCTCACTGTAGCCGTCTCCTCCAGCCCTCTGCCATGCTCTGTGGAGGCCATGGGACCTGGAGGACAAACAAACAAAAATAAGTTGGATAATGTTACAAAAAATGCTGCAAATAGAGCTGCACAATGTACTGTTTGAGCAAAATCGTCATTGCAATATCTGTGGGCGCAATAGTCGGAAACAATAAGAAAAACTTTGAAGAAGAAACTGAGTGCAACGTCTTTCATCATGAAATGTAGACAAAAAAAATTAGGTCACGTTAGAGGATTTTTCAGTATTTCAGAACGTACTGTGCTTTTGGAGCAGTCTCCAGTCTACTTGGCATTCACATATGAAGTCGAACCGCATCACAATTTGTTCAACCGAGCCAAGACCTAGGTTCATAGGCAAACCAGAGTTCGCTTTTTTGGTCCGCAACAGAGTTTGATTATGTATTCGCACCTCCCCAAACAACCCAGACTTTCTAGGCAAACAAACTAGAGTTTGATTTAAAGCGGACTAAACATGGCTGGTGTGAATTCACACAGATGAAACAAGTTGGGTGGTAAAATGCAATTCATGTTTGCACAATAGAAGAAAACATGCTCAATAAAAGCAAACAGTAACAGATAACAAGAATAACTAAAATGTAACAAATGCACAAAAAAGAACAGCATCATAACTTAAAGTATTCTTCACGTCAGTTGAAAATTTCTGAATTTTTTCATATCGTAGGGCTAAAAAATATTGCAGTGTCAGTTCTTTCCAATGTTGTGCAGCCCTACTACAAAACTTTTGTACTCCGGGTATCACAGTGTGATTGTTAGCCAAATCCATCAGAGCTTAAAGCATGTGTGTAGCAAAATCTGAGTAGGGATCAGATGGGTGATGTATGAGGAAACCTGACAAGTCTGAATGGATGTGTGTGAGAGTGTGTATCTGTGGGGGGGCTTATTTAAGCCCACCCAGTGTTTCAGCTCATCAGGGCATTGTGGGCCATCGGGAAGGCAGAGAGGAGAAACTAAACCCTGGTGTTTCACGTCTCCGTCACTTTCCCTGGAGTTTACAAACCTCACGCCTCGTGGAGGTGCGTCGTGTCGGAGGAGCTTGGGGATGAGTTTAAGACCGGCATGTGGATATCTTAGCAGTGTGTTTTTAGAGTTATCCCAGATGTTTTCAGTCATCTCCCAATAAGTGTGCCCTGATCCCCCTAAGCCCCTCATTTTCTTCATGGTTTGGTCCAGCCCCAAGAGCCTGTGTGACCTCTCCACCTAACGCAAACTGACAGATGTCCTTTGATTTATAATACATGTAAGATGTGTTAGGTCAAGAAAAAGCAATAAAACTCAGATAAAGTGGTTAGATCTAACACATAAAAAGTGATGAATTTGTGTTTTTAATCAATTCATCTCTCGAGTTATTGAAGCAAAGATGAATAAAAACAGTCCTGCATTCTTTAGAACCATATATCTGTCACTAGAAGTTTACAAAAGTTGATTCCAAACTCCTCCTGGACTGAGCGATGCATTATTCTGACTCTTCTAAACTTGCATGTTCTGTGGTTCCCTTTGAGTTTGAGACAACAAACAGTTCAGAGCAAAACCACATCAACTTTTCCCTTTTTTGTGTATTCTTCACCCATCAGGAAGCTGATTGGCATTATTCACACGAGGTCATGACATTCCTGTCTCCTCCCCTCTGAGAGGTTGGCACCATTTTTAGAATTCCCCAGAGAACGACCTTTTTTGGCTTTTCCAACAGCCTGGGTGAGGACACAGCTTTAGATAAGTCAGCAGGCTGTCTGCAGAGGCTTGTAAAAGAAAAAAAAAGCACACAGAGGCTAGCAGCTGAGCAGCTTAGAGGAACGTTGATGATGCTAAGGTTTGCAGTTCCTTTAAGATTCTTCTAATCAGTTGGTGAGCTGCTGAACGGACAAACAGCTGCGACCCTGAGGGTACCACAGACGGACAGTTTTGGGGCTGATTCGAGCAAAAAACAACAACAACAAAAAAAGATAAATGTCTTTAACACAGTGCAACTTTCTTCAAGCACAGTATTTAAAACACAATAAGAAGAACAAAGTCTTTATTAACAAAAACATTCAGATGTGGCTCCCTGAAGGCTTTTGATTTATGAGAACAACTTTCCTAACAAGATGGAAGAAGACTTTCAGATTTAGAAGTAAAGCAGACTGCTTGCTAAATATTTTCACTGAATATCCTTGAAATGCCAGACATCTTTAGTTCCATTTCCACACTAATCCTCTTCTGTATCACACAGTATTTTTATAGGCTGTTCCCCTTCAGCAGAAAAACCAAACAAAAGTGAACAGATATTATATTTCCACATCTAAAACACTTTCCCCCACTTTCTTTGCCTCATTCTGGAGGCTTTTAGCTTTTTTCTTTCAAACCCAGGAGTTTGGATGTTTGAGTCGAATCTGAGGCTGACAGAAGTATTGATGATGAGGTCCTGTTTCTCCTCACTTTCCCCGTGAAAAAAACAATCAATTTAGATGCAAATCCTACCAAAACACAAGAATAGCATTAGACTTGAAAATAAAACTTGTCCTCTTCTAGGATTTTACCTGCAAATGTTTCAATATACCACAAGTATTTAGGAAAGAGACATAAATTCATAGAATTTTGTCAAAATGATTCCAAAGATAACAAATGATGCATGCTTAGCATGCGATCAACCAGTTTTGGGTGTCACAGACAAACTGGTTGAACCACTACTAATCTACTAACTAAAACCACTAATGGCTTTTTTGCATTGTAAAGCTGGGCCAGGCCATAGCCATCTACCCCGGCCCTGGTTGTGTTTGCATTGATCAGAGAGTCTTTTCAATGTGAGGGGGGATCATCATATTAAAAAGTTGCAAATATTTTTTTGTTTGTTTGTTTTACAACACAACAAAAGTCAACATTAAACACAAAGAAAAAGTACACTGACTGTACTGGACCATCCAGCAGTATGACGCTGGAGACGAGAGGAAAGATGACACAATGGGAAGCTAATGATAGCTAATGTTAGCTTGATGTAGCAGTTGTTTAGTTGAACTCGTATGAAAAAAACTTTGCAGTCAAGCAAGGTTAATCTCATCTGTGTGACGTGACACCCCCGGTCTGTGAACCAAAAGCTGCCGTCAAACCAGGCAGGGCAGCCTGGCTCGAATAGAATCAGAGCTCTGTGTTCCAGAAATAAGGCTCGAATTGGGCCCAGAACCTGGGTTTAAACCCAGGCTGGGCTGTGCTGCGAATCAAAGAAACAATTTCACATTTGAATCATCAGTGACAAGATGTTTCAGGACAGACAATCAGTTTTCAAGTGAAAAATAGAGAGTGTACATGTTTCACTTGTTAATAGTTTATTAATTTTGTCTTGCGTTATTTCATAAACATTAACTAGCTTACTGCAAACTGTACTTTTAAAGCTATGCTACCTAATTTCTTTAATTTCTATTCTTTTTTTTGTTGTTCAATATCTAAAAATCAAATGGCCAAGTTTAAAACATGTCTGTTTCCTCTAACCCAGACGAAACAACCATGAAGTGAAGACAACCGATCAAAACTGAAATGACATCGAAACAAAGTTGTTTGACCATTGAGCAAGCAATTTGTTTCAACTGTTAGTCTTTAAAGCACACTGCCAACCTGCAGCTGATGTTTAGGTTACAGTCTGTGCTCAAACCCCCCTGACACGCACATTCTCACACTGCAGTGCAAGTTGGTGAAGTAAATGCACCTCGGCTCACACAACTCATCTCCAGGTGGCTCAGCCTGTCATAATCCAGGTCCATAATGAGACAATTTAGATGTCTGCTGTCACGGTGAGCTGTCAGCCACAGCTCTGCTCGGCTCCGCACTGGGCTTTCACGGGGAGAGCATCTCGCGATTCTCCTGACAAATCTCAACCCATCCTATCGGGCTACAGGAAAGAAAAGTGTAATGAAAGCTTCTAAAAATAAGCCGACCTCAGTGATAACACTGGCAGTATAGATTAACTCCTGCATACTGTAGGGAAAGCGAAATATAGGATGACAAGTAGCTTTTTGTCTCAACCGGTTGGTGGTGGAGCGATGTAGCAGGAGATCTTTTGGTTGTGTCTGCGAGATGTATAGATCAGTGGATAATGCACATTTCATCTCTAAAAACAAAGATCTTATTTCTCTCAAATAAGATCCAGTTTCCCTGGTATCATGTCTGATCTTGTATTGCTTGCGTTC
>JARVJO010000269.1:9010895-9021268 GCA_031762555.1 Cynodonichthys magdalenae
TAACTCCTACTGTAAAAGAGTTTTTTATATATATAAGAAACTAATATTGCTCTGAAGCTTATGTGAAAGCTAAAAGACTAAAGCTGAGGTGAGCCTTTCATGAAGCAGCTTTCCTCCATTATCATTTACCCAGAATGCTTAACAGCATAAATAACATTTCAATGCCTTTGTAAGTATATATTTTTATTTATAAAAACTAAACAGCCTACAATATTTTTACAGTTTTATTTTTAAAGTAAAGGTTCATTAAACAATGTCTGATGTTACAACTAGTCGGAGAGAACTTTCAACAAATTGCATTCCAACACAAAACAGAAGAGTTTTGACAAACTGCACCTGAACATAAATGAATCACCTGCGTTTTTACATAATATTTATTCTGTGGTTCTGGCCGCTTGTTAATAAAAACGTCCACTCAGATCGCGATCAGGAATCCGATCTGCTGCAATAAATGTAACACTTAATGCTCAAAAACAGAGTCATAAATCACTTTAATATTGGACTCTAGAGGAAAACAGCTGTTTCTGAAAAAAGTTTCTGGGTCTAATCAAGCTGTAAGCAGTACCTCTGGCCTGAAGACAGGGTCTGGTGATCACATGAGGTCTGGTGAACACGGGGACCCCTCCAGCAGCCCCAAAGCCTAACCTCAGAACTCCAAGGAGGGTCCAAACTACAACAGGCATGAAGAAGGGAAGCAACTAAACAGACACATTCCTGTACAGATGCAACATGTAATGAACCCACGGAGCAAATTTTATTAAAACAATCACCAGATTAAGTTTCTTCACACGGTCTCTCAACCCTGTCTGCTCTTTTACTTTTCTACCTCTTGGACTGTCTTTTTCTCCTCTCTTCACTGGATTTTCTCTCATGGGAAGATCTAAGTGAGTAGATTTATTCATTCAAAAGGTTCTGAATTACATTACAGCAGCCCAGCCGTCACATATGCCATAGTCTTCAACATCCGAGGTCTCTGGAGGCTGTTAGCCCAAAGGTTAGCCTTATATCCCTACCAAATGAGCTACGATTTCCCCCTAAATCTCTTCATTAACTTCAACCCCGTGACAGTTATTACTGGACGTCAGTCACAGAACTCACATTGAAGGATATTGCAAATATGTGAGGGGGGACACATCACCTAAAACCTTTTAGAAAGATTGCTTCACTGTGCTTTTTTGTTACTGATTTGTAGATTGTGAACCTTTGCGTAATCAAACTTGATGTTGGAGCATTTATCTTTGTTTATTGTTTATTTGAGGTTTGAAAATAATAAAAACTGAAGATAAATCAAAGCAGTTAAGTCACAAAAAAGCATAAAAAGTAGTTCCAAGCTTTTGTAGTGTGGTTTTATGGAAAGGTTATGAGCAATTATTGTCTTGCCTACTGCTGATAGCTCAAGTATTAAAAGGTCTTAAAAAAATTCACTTTAATAGTTTTTAAATTTTTAGGTTAAAGCTGTTTTAAGACAACAGCAGTCAACTTTTAGCTCAGGAGTTTCCAATCCTAGTCCTCGAGGTCCACTATCTTACATGTTTTATTGTTTCCCTGTTCCAACACACCTGTTTAAATCACTGAATCACGTTTTCATGTTCTACAGAAGATGGTTATAAACACATTTATTTATCACAAAGAAAACTCTAAAACATGCAGGATAGCAGCCTTCCAGGACCAGGATCAGACAACCCCGCAATAGTGAACCTGTTCAGAATTAAACTTTAATTTTACAAATTGATTAAATCAAACAACAGGTGAGATATTTGTTCATAACCTTTCCACTGAACCCTACTTCAGTAGATTTAAAACCATAATTCAATTAAGGCAGTTCAAAAAACTGGAATTAAGTGTAAAACTCAACTGTTATAATTTCTGAGGGGTTTGTCATTAACTGAATTTAGTTACACGTTCACACAATATTGCATATCTCAATGTTTAATGTAATACCCAATTGATCACATAGAGCAATACACAGTATAATGTGATGGTGCCCATCAAACAGAACTTTACCTGTGATCATAAAGTTATACTGGAAAGATAAATCTAAATACTTTTTATTTTAAATTTCTCTTAAAAGGCTATATGTTCTGTAAATAAATTAATATAAACTTAGCAAAATAAGTAAGTAAATTAGTGTTTGGTAAATTATTTCTTGTAACGATGCTTCTTGGCAATAAATCTTATAGCACGTGGAGGTACCAGAAGCTCAAAACAAGTGACAATAGCAACAGCAAAATAAGCTGTTTGGCAGAAAAGATGTGACAAATGTTTCATGTGGCACAACTCACATACTCAGGTCTACAGATCATCCCACAAATGCATGTTCCTTACAAATGTGGCACCATTTAAAATTAAAATTAACAAACGTTATTACAGAACAGGATTTATTGCCAAGAAGCATTGTTACAACAAGGAAATAATCTACCAAACACACATACAATAAAACCTTAAAAAAAGAACATGGTAGTGTTTCATTAGGAATAACTGTAGCTCTTCTGTAAATATCTGAGCTGACAGAATAAAAAAAAACATTCAAGAAGAAGAAACTCTAAAATCTAAGCTTAATTTTGAGTGTTTTTGTTTGTGCAGAAGAAAATCATTCATAACAAGGAAATCGATTTAAAAATATATATATTTTTTAGTTTTTTAAATCAATTTCCTTGTTATGAAGCATCAAGATGAAATCTCTGTTCTCCATGAGACAAATTTTGTTTCTTGGTTAAAAATCCTGGTGATTTCACTGTAATCGTGTAAGAACCTTTCCACCGTTTCCACTTTGACACAACAGTTTGCCCACAGTTATTATGTTATCCCTGAACATCTGGAAAAGTTTCGCCTTTCTTTTTTTTCCTCCCCCCTGCCTCCACAGTCACATCCACATAAAAAAGCTTCCTGGTTATTTTTTACATTAATAGATGAATTTTCTCAAAAATGTTATGATCCGACTAATCTGTTTTATGGATTTATGCAGCTTTTAGAGATTTAATGTATTGTGAGGCTGGACTTTGACCCGTCAGACTTTGAGGTGGTACAGTGTGAATGCATGCTGGTCCCAAACAATACATCAAAGTTTACTTCAAAATAAAAGCACCGCTGACAGTTCTCATAAAAATTCACCCTCTTCAAGAGCAGAAGATCTCTCCCTCAGATTATCTGTCTGATCTGGGCCTTCCTCACTCTCACGACACAGCCTCACCTGTTCCACTGCACATTAACACCTGCGTGCACGTCTGAGCGTGTGCATGTCTGAGCCAGCTGCTGTTGTTTTTAATCTGACAAGTCTCTCGGTGGAGGCCGACAGGGTGTTTCCATTGCAGAGAAGAAGAAGCGAAGCTTCTGATATGAGTCTGTGACAGGCGTGTTTTGAGAATGAGGACTGTTTACACGCCAGTTCTCAGACTTCCACAGAGGGAGGAAGAGCGTTCGGCGTCAGAATGAATTATGGATACCACATGTCTGAAGCCGGAGCCCACTCTTCAGGCCAGAGTGCTTTTCGAGGACGGGTAATTGAAGTGTGCCGCTAAAGGATGCTAATATCACCTGGGGAAGGCCTCAGCAGCTCATTTATTCTGCAGAATGAATATTTTAAGTCGCTTCTGGCTGTTGAGTGAATTGCCTGTTGCGCCGGAGTTCTTGTTAATAATCATCTGCACCATAAATACAATCACACGTTTCCACACCCTATGTCGGCCTATATCAACACACACACACACACACACACACGCTTTCCTCGTATCCCTTAGTTTACAGACACACACACGCCTGAGAGAGGGAAAAGCATTTGTCTCAAGATGAAAGGCTTCACACCCACTGCCTACACGCAGAGTCTCTTCCGACACCTTCCCGCGACGGCGCATACTGTAGCAGAGGCTTGTGCTACGCAGACACACTCTAAACTAGCATCCTTCCCCACACCCATCAGCGCCGCAGCAACACTTGCATCCCCTGCCCTGCCTCTCCTTCACTCCGTTTATCCCTCTTCCTCCTCTCCTCTGTTGTGACACTACAGTAGCAGGTGGGGGGACAGATAGGGTTGCAGAATAAGTGGCATGACTTCCACAGAAAGCCCGAAGGCACTGCTGCCTTGTACCCCCCTCCCATCGATCGAGCAGCACGGTGGGTTTTCAGGCATGGATCATGCTCCGCCACACGCCAGGGCGTGAAAAGCGACACAGACTCTGATGCGAGATAATTGCTTCCCCGTTTACTGGTGCGCTGGAAGCAGCAGACAAAAATAGCATGTCGCTGGAAACGAACGGGTGCACGGGAAGACGTGGATCGATACGGAGTGGACGCTCCACACGGCATCTCGCTGTCCACACAACACCTAGCAACATACTTTATGCTACATCAGAACACATCTAAAGGCAGCTTCAGGTTGTCTACGCAGACAAAAATAAACAATCAGGACGTTGGTTTGTTTTTAAGCAACTGTAGTTTGTGTTTAGGTGATAATCACAGGAATGGTCTTCAGGTTTACACAAGCCTGAGTGTTGTTTTTTCACACTGTAATGTCACCTGCAGCACATTCGCAGGTCGCCCATCAGTTTGGACCCCAAAACTCGTTCCTTCCATGAGCCAGCAGAGAGAATGCTCCTTCTCTGTCTGACTATCTTAACTTCAGGTAAAAGACATTTCAGGTGGGAATAGGTAAGCAGTCCTTCAGTAGCTCCAGCAGCAGATTATATGATTTTACTGTGACTATCCCTAGGTTCTGTGTGCTCCTGCTGCTCAGGTAATAATGAACAGAAATCAGAGAACATGTGCCGTGCATATCTCACATTTCATAAGACACATCCAGAGAAGAAGCTCCTCACATTTCATCTCCAAGCCTCTCAGAAAGCACACATCAAGGTGAGGCAGGGGTGGAAAATAACCAGTCTAACCCAGAATCCAGAGTCCAGTTTACAACAGCAGACAGTACCACCACCGCAGTGCAGCACTGTACACCACCAGGTGCTTCATATTCCTGCCTTTTTCAAGAGAGAGTGCCCACACAAGGCTAACCACGCCGGGAGAGGGGGGGAAACTGATCAACTACAGCTGCCCGCACAAGCAAAAATGGCAAATGGAGACAAGAAATGGAGAATCAGAAGGAGAGGCTGGCCTCTCGTTTACTCACCAGCACCGGCAGAACACAGCAGAGACACCAAGAGCACAATCACCAGCGTCAGGATCTTCACATTCATTTCTGCACTCCCCTCTGGCTCTCTGCTAGTCACTCACTGATATACTGTAGTGTTGTGTGTGTGTGGATGGGAGGGGGAGAGAAAGAGAGAGCAGCTGAGCGAGGAAGAAAGAGAGAGAGAAAAAGAGAGAGAGACTGTTTGCTTCCCTGTGTGTGTGTCTGTTTCTAGGAATGTGTGTGTGTTTGCCTAAATTTGTATTTGTATATGAGTGTGTGACAGCGCCGCTCTGTCAGACCGAAGGTTTTTATCTGAGCCCTCCCCCGGAGGACTGAGTGTTTCTTCTTCCCTTGTGTCAGAGAACAAGTTGAATGAAGCTGGAAGTCCTGTGAGAGTGTGTGGATAAGAAGACTAGCTGGTCATGTGGCTTTATGTACCTCTGAGTCTTTGGGTCAAACCCTCCTGCCTTTCCACCCCCCCTTTTTTCCGCCCAACGTGTAAGTGCATGAGGCTGAGGAAACAGGAAAAGAGGCAGCAGAGGGGAGGAGAGGAGATGAGGGGTGGTGGTGGTTCATGCAGGTTTAGGATTAAAAACCCAAACAGATGCTCTTGTAAGAAAAAAAAAGTCTTTGAATTGCCAAACAGGGGCAGTTCGCCAGGAATCTAGAAATCAAAATACCAGCTTATGGAAGGGAAGCAGATGAAAGAGGGGAAGGTGTGAGATGAGGTTCATGTTTTCCACCTTTTGTATCGACGCCAGACTTCTTCCTCCGCAAAGCTAAATCACCTGCGTCGTTTGAAGTCAGCGTCACTTGAAGAAAAAAGAACTTATCACTTGCTGAACTCATTTGTTTTATTTTCCATAAACCACTTTTATTCTTTCCCCTGAACAAAAGCTGCAGAAGAAACGAGTCAAATTATTTGTTATTTCGTGCCTTTATCAAACAATAAACAGGAAGTGGTTATTTTTCACGCTCTGAATCGTGAGAAGCACAACAACTTTTCTTATCGCCGAAAAGCTTCTACAAACTCCTTTTTGGAAATGAAAACGTTTTGCAGGAAGGGCCGTAAATTCAGTATTGTTTACTGGAAGCGTAGAAAATCTGTAAAAGAAACAAGGGACTCCACCCAAATACAACTCGTTTCAAGTTCTGCCCTGCGAGGATCTGGTCCAGCAGCAGCAGTTAATCAGACTAAACGAGACAAATTCAGCAAATAAACACTTAAATTGATTAAATATAGTTGTCATGGTGACATAGTGTTTACATGGGGCCAATTTACTGAGAGCCCAAAGATGTGAGTTCCCCCAAATGGCTGCAGAGACACATGATGGATGGACCGCTTTTGGTCCCAGGCTTCAAACACAAACCCCGCCTCCCGTCACAGTCCTCCTCACGACCTGATTTTCTGTGTGTTGTCTCTAAACACATTTTAGTGGTGCAGAGAGGCCCTTTGACCCCGCAGCTCCGATCATTGTCTCCGTACGCCCCTGGGGGTCCCAGAGGGCGGCGAGTCTGTGACACCCACTCGAGCGCCAACAACCAGAGCACCGTCCAGTTTGACTCGCAGCACTCGAGACCTTTGGTTGGTGTGAAACAACCCCTGACACCTCCAGGCTGACCAAAGATAATTCACCCTTCAAAAGAGTCAGCTCACTCCTCGCTGACAGAAACTCTTTGTTATTCTTTCCGATGGTGCAATAACGCGAGGTTACGGCGCCATTACCAGCGCAGTTAGTCATCACGAGCAATTTGGCATGATTTAAAATCCAATTTATTTCAAATTCGGGGGAAAAGATTCAATAGCCATGGCGGTGTAAGGGCTCCACAAAGTTGTTCCAAATTAGCAGCTAATGTAGTCAAACAACCAGGTGTGAGCTGTGATGATTTATGGCTGTGGACTGATGAGTCGTTAAAATGTAATCCGGACGTGGAATCAGAACGATTTTGTGAAGTTTGGCTGTGGGAGCTTAAACATTGGCGGTCTGTTCACTGTAAGGGTCTTAGCTCGAAGCAAAGCCTGTAATGAAAATGTAGCAGATGGCGTTTGGTTGGTGTGTAGCAGTGGATTGTGTGCAGCAGAAAACTGTTTCTTTTTATTTTTACATTCAGAGACGTTAGAAGTCAAGGGGCAGCGATGCGTCTTGACACAGGAAACACTTGACTGTTTACAGGAAGTGTTTGATAAAGGAATGCTGGGGGGATCTGGATGCTGTCACCAATGACGATATTTCCTGATTCTTGAGTTTTTAATAACCGACAGACATTCCTGAGATGAGCGTAACGTGGATGACAGAGGTGTTCTCGCTCTGAGCCACGTCTTATACTGAAAGAATCATCAACAGGTGGTCTTTCAGCTGTGGCTAATTTAGTCACCTGGTATCAGGAAAAAAAAACAACACATTATTTACAACATTCACAATAATTGTGTTTCCTGTTTATCATCCGCTTCTATATAAAGCTCCAGTTTTCTGAGATGCTAACGAAATGCACGGATGTTTGTTTGCTCTGATGTTTAGATGATTAAGTCAACAGGTTGTTATTGTTTTGTAAAAAATGAATGCTTCCGCTTACTGTTAAGAGCTTCCATCAAATATATGGTGCACTTTTATTAAAATGGAAAAGAAATTAAACCACCATCATGACAGAAGCTGTTAATTTCATCTGAATCTCAGAATAAAATTAGGATCTGCCTTTTTAGAGCAATCAACCAAAACAAGAATGTTATAATGTATTTATTTGGATGCTTTTAAGGTAAAAATAAAACAAAATATATTCTGCCATCACTTTATGGATGGATGGAAGGGTGAATGGAATGATGGACAGACAGATAGACAGATAGATAGGTAAACTGATGAATAGATGGATAATTTTGTGAATGGATAAATGGATGGATGGATGGTTAAACTGATGGATAGTTAAACTGATAGAGGAATGATTGCATGAATGGATGAATGCTTAAACTGATGGATGGATGCTTAAACCAGTGGATAGATAAACGGATGGATTAATGGACAGACAGATGGACACATGGATGGGTAAACAGATGAATAGATGGATAATTGATTGGATGGATGGTTAAACTGATGGATGGATGGAATGATAGATGGTTAAACTGATGGATGGATAAATGGATGGACAAACAGATGAACAGATGGATGGGTAAACTGATAAATAGATGGATAATTGGATGGATGGATGGATGGATGGATGGATGGACAGAGACAGATGAATGGAACACCTGCATGGTCCAGGTCTAAATAAAAACATCGCAGATAGCCTGACGATTGTCTTCTCCTCAGTTCAAGGGTCATCTGGGGAAATCAGAGGAGTTTTGGTGAAAGCGTAACGTGGATCTGTGGCAATATCAAAGTAAAAACTTCACTGAGGGACTGAAGTGTGACACAAAGTGTGAGTAAACTAAAGATAAATTCATCAGGCTCAGTTTGGATCAATCAGCTCAGGAGGGATTGTGTGAATTTAATAAC
Source organism: Cynodonichthys magdalenae (assembly GCA_031762555.1). Taxonomy (NCBI): domain Eukaryota; kingdom Metazoa; phylum Chordata; class Actinopteri; order Cyprinodontiformes; family Rivulidae; genus Cynodonichthys; species Cynodonichthys magdalenae. The sequence continues at coordinate 9,019,503 of JARVJO010000269.1, forward strand.
AATGTGAGGAGATTAGAATGTACTGGTGGGTGCAAACGATAGAAAAAGGTTTGCAGATCTCACTTTAAAGGATGGTCTGATGGTAAAAAAATCCAACATGTCCAGAAAGGTAACTTAAACAGAAACTTAATTATTTGTAATTTCTATTCTGCTAAAAGTTGTTGTTTGTGACATGTGAAAACCGTCACTATTTTGTTACTGAGGCCATGCATTCTGGGGATGATGATTAAGGGGTAAAAAAGCTGGGGGCTAAAAAGCTACAGTAAAATTATATTTTTAATTACTTTCTATGATCTGCACAATATATGGGTTGAAACGATCAAAGGTGATGTTTAGCAAATTAGCCCAGGAGCAAAAGCCATTTATCACCATATATACAGTATATTAGCTTGGAGCAGCTTTAAGAACACGTACAAAAAAGTAACTGAAAAAATCCTCCATTTTCAAACTTCACGCCTCTGTTCAGACAGATGAAACATCTGATAAATGCACCGTTATCACTTTAAATAAAACTTCATGATAATTTAGCTTGTTTTGACTTTAATGTTTTGCTACAATAAGCTAAGGGTGGATAATCATCATGTGAGGATACTCCTGAAGCTGACGGTTGGTGTTTTAGAAGCATGTACAGGCCTGGAACTTATTCTGTCATCAATTCCTCTGTCTGCAGAACTAAAAGCTGCTACCATCAGCAGCTGAGACTACAGTGAAGTTAAAGGTGACGAGTCAAACTTTAGAAAATGTCTGTGTGTTGAGGAGATATTCAACACTTGCAGTGAAACATAGAATCATCAGAAAGCCTGATCTCACCTGCCACCTGGAGAAAAGCTCGCAGCAGATTTTTGCTGCTGATTAGACATTCAAAAGACTTCCCCGATTTATTTATTTTTTACAATATCTGTGAAGAATCTGTGCTTGACGGAGAAATGCGGGTGAGCAGCATGTTTTCTACATGCTGCTATGAGTCTGGTCCTAAAAAAATTTCAATAATAAAACCATTTCATGGTTAAAAAAACATAACTGTGCATGCAGATCCTGAACGTCCTGTATCTATAACATCTGAAGTGTCACTGTACTCAATAAACTTCATTTTTTTGTTAGTCAGATTTAAATTTTGTTAGAAGTTTTTATTTTTGATCACCCTGCATGCTTGCCAAATATGTTTATCTTTATTTAAGATGCCATGGTATTTGCACTTCAAAACATTGGAGGACTACAGGGCTGCTTCATGGAATGCTTACCTCAGCTTTAGCCATTTAGCTTTGGTGTTAGCTCCCGAGCTAATATGTATGGTGTTAGCTCCTGAACTAATATAGCACTAACTTCCGAGATTTTTGGTGATAGCTCCAGAGCTAAGTTACTAAACACAAACTTTGATCGTTTCAACTCGTAAATTGTGAAGAACATCAAAACTAACACAAAATACAAGTTTTTGTCACATTAAATATTTTTATATTGCCTCAATTTTTTGTGTTGTGATCTCAGCTGTAAACCCATCATCAGCATCATCCCCAGAATGCATTGCCTCAGTAACAAAATGGTAATGTTCTTAAGTGAAAAATGTAATAAACATCTGTCCGTCCGTTTTCTTCCGCTTCTCCAGGGTCGGGTCGCGGGGGCAGCAGCCTAAGCAGAGAGACCCAGACTTCCCTCTCCCCAGCCATTTGGGCCAGCTAATCCGGGGGAATCCCAAGGCGTTCTCAGGCCAGCTGAGAAACATAGTCCCTCCAGCGTGTCCTGGGTCTTCCCCTGGGCCTCCTCCCAGT
>JARVJO010000269.1:9027230-9039041 GCA_031762555.1 Cynodonichthys magdalenae
TGTGTGTGTGTGTGTGTGTGTGTGTGTGTGTGTGTGTGTGTGTGTGTGTGTGTGTGTGTGTGTGTGTGTGTGTCAGAAAAGGTTAGACCTTTGTGGAGGAGCTGTAGTTCTGCCATACTGCTGACTTGGCAGTTAATCCATTTCTTGCAATTAACACTTTGTTCATGCTCTCACTTTGGTGCCCAGTGGGCTCTGAGATAAGCACATAATCCTTAAAGTGGGGAAGGGGGCATCGCTGTTTAATGCACTTTATTACTCGAGTGCAGTCCAGTCGATATCTCTGTCATGGCAGAGGAAGACAGACAAACATGCAGCCGATGACTTTAAAATCATTCCAGGGATAAATTACTCCACCTACAGTATTTCCTTGGTTTCAGTGGAAATACTGTAGGTGGAGTATTTCCACTGAAACCAAGGAAAAAATATATATACAGTGCTAATCACAGCTAATCAAAAAATCAGCTTCGCAACCTCATAATCCGCTAACTAAAAATATAGCTTTGCTAATTCTAAACCTCTAAACATGTTTTTAAAAAGTGTGAACTAACACTAAACGTAAAAAAAAAGCAGAAGCTAACGCTAAACCACTAATCGTGAAGACGACACTGAGTCTGTGTCACACAATTTCATCTCCTCTGAGCTGAAGTCTGGTATGACTGACACAAACATGTTGATGTAATATTGTTTGTTAGCTGTTAGCAAACTTAAAGTTTGCAAAATCTAATTTAATGGAAGCTAATTTGTCCAGGAATGGTTTTGAAAGTTACTGAAAAAGTTAGCTAAATTGCTGAACCATGCCTACCACTCAATATGTCACTTAGATAGTGTATAGACTGTATATATATATATATATATATATATATATATATATATATATATATATATGGTACAGATTTATCAAAAAAGCACCTTTAAATATCTAAAGAAATAGTTCTCTTTATTTTCCAACAGTCCATTGTGAAAAACTGCAGTAAACATATATCCTTCATTTTGCAGCAGATATGGGAATTAAACTGCTGTTGGGACGAGACATTGTGAACACAAAACAAAACAACCTTGAGCCTTTGTAAACAACAAAATCCTGCCATGGGAAACGATGAAAAGATAAGTTAAAATAGAAGCAGGATGAAAGAAAAAACACCTCGAACAAACAATGCTTGTATTTTCCTATGTTTCTGTCAGTTTAATGGCGGTGCCAACAAGTTGTGCACTGTTCGATAAAGTGGAAAATTTCTAATGATGACTAGACTTGAGTGTGAAGAGCTTATTGAGTTTTCCCCAGGAAGCCTCCCAAGTGCATCATTTGGAGCTGTGCTGTAGGCAACCGCTGCAGAGACTCCAATTACTGACCAGGTCCCACTTGGCTGGCTTCTTAGTGACCAGCAAATTAGAAAAAGAGAAGGCGTGGGGAGTCTCATTTCAAAGACAAGATGAAAATGTTTGGTTTCACTAAGATACTGGCTTGTATGTATTAAAAAGTTATTTTATGAGTGATTTTCTTGAACTGCTCATCGGTCAGTTTCATCAAGAGTTCTTCTTGATCCAGCAGCAAACATTTAACATATGACCTGCATTAATGCTCTGACTGAATTTCTCAATGACTCCAGACCGCACAGAGGGACAGAAAAATAACTTTTAACACACCGAACGACATGCAGTGGAAAACATGCATGGTATGTAACACATGTGGCAACAAGTCAACAGTAATCTTAATGCATTGTAGATTATTTAAAGTAAAATAAAACCTAACACCTGCCATACTTTAACTAAAATAATATTGTGCTGAGATGGAACATTTTAGCCTTTATAGATTTTGCATGTGTGCGAGACAGCTAATGAAATGTGTTGGTGCTCAAGTATGTGTTCTTAATGACTCTCAGCTACTACCACACTGACATTTAACTCAATAATTACCTGATTTGTAACCATTTTTGTGTTTGCTGATGTTGCTTCTCTGTGGCAGCCATCTTGAAAGAGGTTGACTCCAAAAAATAATTAGATGTACATCCACACCAATAGAGAAGCAAACCTTTTGTTCAGTGGATTAGCATTGTTGCTAACTTTGACAACCGTTAGAGGAACAATTAGTTTCCACTAAATCCGATTCTGCTTAATATAAGTCTGCTAACAAAACTCAAATAATTATTTCTGTCTGTTATGGCTATTTATCCTGAAAATGTTAATCAAAATAGAAAACAGGAAGTACAATTCTGTCCAAATACCAGAAGGGAATAAGTTAGCGATTAATGTTAGTTTCAGCTAAATATTTTCCTGTTTACTGGGTTAGCAAAAGCAAAGTTAAAATTTTAGTTTTTTGGCAGTTAGTGAAGCTAACTTTTTGGTTAGCTTTGCCCAACATAAGATATTTTCCTGACAATCCCATAAATACACATGGCAAAAAAAATGTTCTCCCCTTATTTTTGATTAATCTAAATTTAAATGATACAGTAGCATTTTGGCTGTGATGGACTTGCGACCTGTCCAGGGTGTACTCTGCCCCTCGCACTGTGATGGCTGGATATGGGCACCAGTGACACCCTTAAAGGAAGAAACGGGTACAGATAATGGATGGATGGATGGATGGATGGATGGACAGTAGCATTTTGGCATATTCCTAAAAAGAAATGTGAAAGAAAAAAGATGACATGTTTTTGTGTTTTTATTGGGCAATTCAATGATTTAAAAAGATTTAAGACCATTGCCAAACCAAATGGATCCATATTATTGGTATTTGTGATGTTTGGATTTAATCATTTAATATTCTCTGCAATGTTAAACCATTTTACAGAACATATCGCATTGGTTCTGAGCACAGCTTACCAAAAAGTAAACTTGGCTAACTCATAATCTGCTAACCAAAAATTGTTGGGATCCTACACTAAACTGCCCAGACAGCTGACCTTGAGTTTGCTTTACACGTCTACTTGGATCTGAGGAATAGTGAGATTGACAGATCTTTTTGTTAGTTTGGTAGTTAGCTGTTAGCAGACTTAAAGATGGCAAAACCTAATTTAACAGAAGCTAACTGGTCTGCTAACTTTTTTCAAAGTTAGTGAAAAAACAAATCCATTAAATGAAAAATTTGCTCCGATGTTAGCGGAACCATGGACACGGATTAATTCACTTCTAGAATCAAACAGCACAATGAAAGAAAAAAAAAACAGGTCAAAGAGTTTCTTGTTTGTTTTATTTACCCAGCGATCTGAACTGAAGTTTTTTCCCTAAATTACAACATAATGTTGTTCTGCTACTGTGATATTTCTAAGCAGCTCTCCTGTTTTCACCACAGCTGGATCTGAGAGTATGACTCAGCAGGTTTTTAAAATAAACCTACTTTTTACAGCTCGAGCTTTGTAGAACCACAATTATTAGGTGATTATTCTCTGCCAGGTAAATCCAAAGTATGTGATATTAAGAGCTGCTTCTTTGGACAATGCTTCACATCTCAAACCATTCAGCCCAGTAGAGTATTCTGTGTTAGTATTACATTTGTCTTGCTGACAAAAAAGAACTAAAGATACACCTGGAAGAAAAAGAAACAAACAAGTGAGCGGGCTCAGATGGCCTCTGCCGAGCAGAAATGTGTTCTAGCTTTGTTGTCCCAGTGATCATTTGTGACATTATAAATTTAAAGTAGCTTGAAAAGCACATTTTTTTTGTTAATTTATTTTATTCATTAAAAGAAACAAAACAAAAAAATCTAATAAAAAACTAAGTGTATCAAACACTGAATTAAAAGGGTACAGAAAGAAGAAAAAATCTGATGTCTGCCCCATATTTTAATAACTACAAACCACTTAAGCTTGAACGATCTCCAAATTTGAAAAAGTAAAAAACAAAAAGAACATTAGTCATCTTTCATATCCTGTCTCTACCAAACATTATATGGCATTTTACTTTCCCAATAAATCTGACTTTATCATATTTTTAAACTTATCAAGACAATTCCACAAACCTATTCCCTGAATTACAGCTCAGTGCTTTGTTAAACTAGTTTTAAAAAGATTTTATAAAATTTTCATTCCCTTAAGATTATAGTGACTCTTTATTTTAACAATTTTTAATTGAATATTTTACAGGGATGTTTTTTTTAGGCTTTATACCAAAAATTTTAAGTTTTTTATCATTTCAAATGATAAAATAATACATTTGTTAGGTGACCACAACACTTTTTACTAATAATTCTTATTCTAGGTTTTATTAATATATATAACATTTTAGAGGTTTTCTAAAAGATATATTATTCACTTTCCTGTTACTACGGTAAGTTTTAACCGTAGAAAACACAGAAGTTGGCTGTAAATAACTGGGGTTGTGCAGCAGGTGAGCAGTTTTTACTCAAGCGAGCACAGGCTCCATTTTTGAGTCTTAATACAGACGTTACCGTAACTGGATGGAAAAGACATCAAGTTCATGAAATGTTGATCTGTAAAAACTGACAGCCTTTAAATTTACAGTCTGTTTTAAAAAAATATGCACAAATTGGAATCTTGTTTTCGTTTAAAGTTATAGACAAATATGTGTTTGTGTTTTCTCACATTATACTTGATTAAAATGTCAGTTTAGCACATCATGCTGCTGTAATAAGTGGGAGACGTGATGAGGACAACCAGATTATATCATGACAACAAATAATACTTTTCATCTGTAAAAATATCTCATAGTGAAGCCATCAAGTTTTACTGAAAGTTTAAACTACAACTGTAATAAAAATTTGGAAAAAGACAGTGTGTTTAAGTAATTACTGTTCTGATATTGCATTACCCAAATAGAGAGCTTGAAAGCCTGAACACTCTGGAGGGTTAGTTTCTGAAAACCTGAACAGTGTTTGACACTGAAATACGATCACATCATGTTTTTTCAGGCAGATGTGCGATAAAACAAGCAGCTGATCAGAGAAACTCCGACAGAACAGACAGCTGGTTCACTCATCCACGTCGCTGCGTCCTGAGACTTTTTTTAAAATCCTGTAGGAAAGATTGTTTCTGCAGGGAAACTGATGGTGAAGTTTACAATAACCAGTCACAAAATAAACAACTGTATCAACGTAAACGTAAAAATGTTGGGATTTCTGTCAGTGATGGGAACTTCTATTAAGAAACTCTGGACACAAAATTTGACACAGCAGATTCTGACCTTGCCAAGATTTCAGAAACCATAAATTCCTCACCCAGTTTTTCTTTGCATATTTTTGCCTCTTCGTCTATTTGTTTCTCAGGTGGAGTGGTTTTACAGGTGCTGCTGCTCCCTTTCTCTCTTAAATGTTCACACCTGCAACCAATCATCATAATCAAACACCTGCTACTGAGGGTGAGCTGTTACAGCTACTCCATGCCAGAACTGCAAATGTCACCATGGTGATTGTTGGCCCCGGTGTTTGTCTCGTCTTCCAGTAATTATTCCTCTGAGTTTCTCTCTTGGTGTGACTGCTTCCATGAAATTGTAACTTGTTGTTTTAAACCAAATTGTGACCCGGTGTTATAAATTAAATTGTGACCACTGCTGGCCATCGGGCATAGCGGGCACTTGCCCGGTGACCCGGTGGTCCGGTGGTGATGTTGGGCCGAGTGAACCATCAAATAAAGCCTCCTTATTTCTATCTCCTGACTCCTTTGCAGAAGGAGGAGAGAGGAGACAGGCAGAGACACAGCATCAGCTGTCTATCACAATGCACAGCAGCGAGGTCCGCAGGAGGCGTGGTGCCGCCACTGTGTTCAAAAACATCAATTTAAAACACAGCGCAAAGAATGAATTTGATTCATGCCATGTGATAGAAACTATGTTGAATAAACGAAAAAACAGCAAAACAAAGACATTTACATGTTTTTTCCCTAAAAACTTAAAAAAAACATTGTTGTGAACTAAAAGTCATGATAAAATAAATGTTATGACACATTAGTGATGTGTCCCACATTGTCCATCACAAGCATCTTTTTGGTCCCACATTCAGGTTTTCAGGATCTAAATCAAGTTTTGTTGTAGTTTATCTTACTTGTGCTGCAATTTCTTAACCCAATCAGTGGTTAAGCTGTTTAACAATTTAGTTTAATAATCTGTAGTGCTTCAGTAACTATATTTTATTAGTCAATTATAGTATTTATTAGGTGGTTAAATAATTATATAAATAATTGATAATTATATAAATAATTTATATAAGAGCTAAAATGTTCACATAAAACCAAATGATTCGGCTGTTATTCATCATTAACCTTCTACACATTATTTAGATGAAATTAAATTGGTGAGAGATGTGATGCTGCTCGTTAACATATATGTTGCACAAAGTTTCAATAAATACATTTAATGTATTTGTCTTTTATACAAAAAATATCCTCTTTATTCAAGACAAGTTTTCTTTTTATCTTGTTCTTATTTTCCTAACTTTTATCAGAAAACTCATGTGGACATTAATTAGATCCAAGCAGCAAATCAAAGTGCTATTGTAATTACCTTTTATTTATTTAATGTGGGCATGTTACTGTTCAATTTAAAATACTTTTTGATAAAATGTTCTCTGTATTTTTTTCACCTGGTTTCTGTTTGTATTTTGGCTATTATATTGCTGGTTATTTTAATGCAGCTTTTTGTGAAAAAACCTCAACACATTGTGTCAGTCCAGGTTAATGCACGTTTCTATAGACTTCATGGGTCTTTCCATCAATACCTGGTGGGCCAGTCTCTGTTCAAAATGCTCAGGCCAATTTAGACCACTAACACTTCTGAAACATTTTCTTTCCATACTACCTATAAGAATCAAGTAAAGAAACTCAACTGGACTTCAGCAAGTCTGTAGCTTTCAGTCTTTTGTCTTTAAAAATTATTTTGCCATACCAGCTTGTTTGATTTCTGACAAGAATAAACTGTACTCCTTTCTCTCAAGAAACAAATTTAGATGTTTGTGTGAATAACAGCATTGTGTGAACTAAAGTCTTGTTTAGAATGGGCTTTTCATGAGTCTTCAGAGGACTTGTGACACTTTATGACGTGAGTCAACACTTCACGTGTAAGGTCTGAGTTTAACTGACCTGTTGAAGATAGAACTCTGTCTATCATCAGTGTTCCTCCTTCAGTCATGAAAACATCCTTCTACCTCTTCATGCATGACCGGCTCCATCCCAACAAGCCTGTGTCTCTTTGCCAGACGTAGTGTAGTGTGTGTATCTGTGTGTGCATGTGGGAAAATTGGTGTGTCAAAGTAGGGAGTGATGGACTAGAAGTGACACATGACCCCCTGAAGCAGCGAAGGATTAATTGCCTCAGTAGACAAACTTCTCTATGAGGATGTGGATGGATAATGAGGACTTCCACCGGCCACGGAGCATCCATTTGACCTTCCGGATCCAGACTTTCCTGCAGCTGGAGCGTCCAGATGTGGAAAAACAGGTCGGTGAGAGGATTCCTTCTGAAAATCAGTATCAACTAGAACCTCCTTGATGATCTGTAAAACAGGGAACAACATTTTTTTTTTCCAGGAGCACGTTTGGTGGTCTGAGCGACGATGGTTTTCAGCTGAGGGCGGCCTCGCTGACGGTGCGGTGGTTTAACTCAACAGGGATCTTTTGTAAAGGTCCAGAGGAAAAAGTCAAGACTGTCATTGGAGTATTCTGACACTTTGACCTGCAAGTGGTTCTGAAAAGGTTCAAACAACAACAGAGGAGTGAAAGCAGCAGCTCTGAAAATGAGCCACGATCACGTGAAAACATGTTAGACTACTTTTAACCTCTCAGAGGTGTTAATGTGTACACACAGGCACACACACACACAGACCAGAATAGACCTGATGACAGATAACTGTCAGCTCACTCAGAAGCTTTTCTGTTTATTTTAACTGACGAAATGTCTGAAGTGTAACAGGACTGAAAAAAATCTTAAACATGAAATAAATAATACCAATAATTTGATTTTTAAAGGGTAATTTAATCTAAATCACACGCTTTACATATGGTATTCTCACTGCTGTTTGCTCATGTTTTGTCTAATTAGATTTGAAAATGCTGATTTCTAAAACTTCATTTTGTAATTAGTTTGAAGGCATCTGGGTATTTTAGCAGTTTGGTTTGTTTTTTGTATTTCTGACAGTCATTCATGCTAACTGGTGTGTAGTTGGTGGTCTGGCAGCGAGAAGTTAAACATCTCATGTAACATATGCTGTCAATCAGTTTTTAAATAAACCCGGAAAGTAGCAAACCTACATGTACAAAAGGTAGAAAAACCAACAAGAAGGAAAAATAATCTGACTGCATGGAATATGTTGCTACTGTTTTACTTGAAAAAATATATAGTTTGTAAAAAAACAGTCTTAATGTCAGAACAATTTGTGTATGATTAAAAATACATGTTGTTGAAACTCCAATATGAATAAACACCAAATAAATCCAGATGGTTTAGTTTTAATTTTAGTTGGTTTAGCCTAGCTTAGCTTGGTTTAGGTTAGTTAGGTTAGTTTAAGTTAGCATTTATCTTAGCGTTGTGTAACCTAATTCAGTTTAGCTTGGCACTTATTTAAGCTTTGTTTAGTTTTCTTTGGTTATATTTACTCCCCACCTGGTTTCAGTTTTTTATTCACTTAGCTTAGCATTTAGTTTGGATTAGGTTGGCTTAGTTTAGATACCTTAATTTTAATCTTGTCTAGTTTAGTTGGTCTTGTTTTAGCTCAGATAAGGAGCTCATTGTTCCAAATTAGAGGACTTTAATAAAAAATGTTTGTTTACCCATTATTTTACTTAGAGATGTGACATTCACAATAATCCGAATCAAAATGCAAAATAAACTGTCAGTGGTTAAACCAGAAAGGCACAAAATTCTAATATCTTCAATATCAAACTAACAGTGGTGAGCAAAGTTAACCAAAACATTAGCTTTGCTAACTTAGAATTATCTGACTAAAAATATAGCCTTTTTTTACTGAGTAGTTGGCAACAGTGGTCAGCGGCTCAAAATCTCACTCCAATGTTATGTAAAACAATAAAAACATGATATAGACTTTTGACACATCTGCCTTTATGTTTACAGTAAGCAACAGTTTACACACATGGAACTAATGGTAACATCCTGTTGATGTGTGCAGAAAATTAATTATTTCTTTGTGTGTTTCAGCAGATGATATAATGTTGTGTATCATAGATGCATCATACTGTGCAGTTAGATTTGTGGCCCTTTGATTCCATTAACAAAGTCAAAATGGCTTTCCAGAAAAAAAGTTCATGCACTTGTGGTTTAGAGCTTTGTGATAATGCTCCTCTTGTTTATGTTCCTTATTAAGTGGGTGTTTAATCAAAAACATTTATCAAGTCTTTAATCCCATGTGAACTCACAAACCATGATCTATACATATATATGTCCATAAATCAAATAGGTCAGATAAATTCTTTGTTTGCTGTTGCTCAAGAGAACTTCGACTAGTTGTAATATTAGACATTTTTTGATAAATGTTTAATTCAACTATAAAAACAAGTAGACTGTTTAGTTTTTATAAATTAGAAAACAATATTTTGTGACACAGTCATTTTCACGTTATTTAAGCTGCAAAGAATTCTGGGTAAATGACTACCGGCTGTTTCAGTGCGAGCTTTATCCAGCTTGAATGTTATTCTTGGACATCATTTGAAATCCAGCCCTTTTAAATTAAACTGGAGAGCAATTAAAGAAAATGATAATGGAGCAAAATTGCAATGCTTCATGGAAGACTCACCTCAATGTTAGCCTTTTATCTTTAGAGCTAGTAACACAACTCTCAAATCTTGATCTGAGCTTGGAGTGAGATTTTCAGCCACTGACCCCTCAGTAAGAAAAGTTGTTATTGGCTGTCCTAAAAGCCATGAAAGATGTCATCACCTGATTTGCAAATGTTAAAATTTGCCAATATTTGTGCTGTAGGAGAGATGTATCTCAACACTGAAGAGGAAAAACTGAATAAAAACATTACATAAGGTTAGAACTACAAATTAACTTAATGAAATAATTCCATGACTTTAATGCTTGTATTCAGATCAATATATGTTACATGAACTGTATTTATACATTTCTAACCAATCAGCCTACTCAAAGCACTCAACTACCCAATCTGTGTCCTCATTCACCCATCCACACACTCAAACAGTGTTTAGAGAGTGTGCTCAGTTAGCCGTAAACTACGATACACTATGTTCATACAAGTAAAATTTTATGCACAAGGTTTATAATTACACACAGCATTTGGTGTATCTTTTACTGTCTACTTATGTGAAAGTTGGGACCCCGGTACATATCCTGATTAGAACCCCCAAATGTCTAGGGCCAGCCCTGGCCCCTCACACATACACACACCCAATAAATGACCATCTCCTGTCTGCATAAACATTAATAATACCAGAGCTACATATGCTATATTTTAAAGATATCAAACTTTTGAATACAACATCATATGAAGGCAAAATCATTCAGCTTTGTCCAGTGAATAATAACATTGTTATGACATAAAATTTTAAAATTACTACTTGAACATTAAAAACCACAATTTGTAGTAATACAGGTAAACTAGCTAACAAAATCAATATAAAACCCAGTCAATTTATATCTCATATTTGATCAATAAATGCATTAATAAAAGCACAATTGGTTGCAAGCACAAATTCATAATCTAGTTTAAAATTGAACAAATTTAGATAATCTAAATCAACAAAACTATTTCTTATAACTCTGTGTAAGATTCAAATTTGCAGATATTTAATGATAAACTACAAACATTTAAAAGTGTCACTCTGACAGAAAGAACATTACAAGTTTTGGTGGGAAAAAAAATAAAAGGTTAAATGTAGACACACCTGGTCATACAAAAATACATTATAGAGTTAATATTGTTTAATTCCAAAAACTACCAACAAAACAAAACCAACATGTAGCCTGTGGCGCGCTCCCTCACCGACTGCTCAAATTTAGGCTCAACACCTCTCTTGTTTTCTTCCACAACCCACACGCCTGTTGGTCAGTGATGATGTCTTGGTGACCTGGGTCAGTGTTTTACAAGTGATCAGTGTGAATGCCTATATGACATTCACACTATTGAGATCATTTTTTCTTCCGTACATTTTTCGGCATCTAACTCGTCCCGCAGTTTTTGTGCTACTTCAACAATTCATGTATCAAAACATTCAGCTCATTCGTGTGAGGGGTGCTATGACTTTTGGTATTTCAGCTATTTATACTTTTTTAGCCATTTCACTTTTTTAGCCACTTTTTTGCCATTGAACATGAATAGGGCTTTTTTCAACAACCTTAAAATCCTTCAAATTGTTTCTAAATCTTCCCAAAAACTTACAGAAATTGTTCTGGTTATGCTCTATTTTACTCACTTATGCTAATTTCAGCTACTTATTTGCTAATTTTAGCTTTTTTCAGCTATTTCAGCTAAAATTCTACTTCTTTCTGCTATTATTCTGCTTTTTTCTACTTTTTTCTGCTTTTTTTCTGCCACTTTCTGCTAATTATGCTTCTTTCAGATGCTTTCTGCTATATTCCACTACTTGCTGCAATTTAAGCTAAAAGTTCAGCTGTTATTAGCTGAAGTTAGCATTTTAGGCTAAATACATATTATTTATAACTATTACAACTTATTTCTGCTTTTTTCAGTAAACTTGTGCTCCTTATGCTTCCTTATGGTAATTAAAACACCTATAGCTACTTTTTAGTTGTTATAATAAAAACTTCGGCTGTTTTAGCTATTTTACCATAAATTTTCACTTTTTAGTAGTTTTATGCAGTTTTTTTCTGCTAATTTAGATTTTTTTACAGCACTTTCACCATCTGGTTATTAATTTACACTAGTGTCTTCTT
>JARVJO010000269.1:9055185-9067813 GCA_031762555.1 Cynodonichthys magdalenae
AGGGTTCATATATTTGTAAATCTGATTTTGATTAACTGAGTGCCTCACCATCCATGAACCTCACCGCACGTCACTGAGCATTAGTTTCGAAGTGTAGGTGCTAAAGATGCTACATGCTACAAACATGGTGCCATGCACGTCAAGCAATGCTTGTAAGAGGGCACAGGTTTTATTTAATTTGTGATAAATAGAGCTTTTACTCTTGTGACTTTAAGTGGACTCAAAATTAGCTTACGGTAAGCTAATTGGTCCACTAACAGTTTCCAAAATCTCAATCTGCTAAATGAGAAGCTAGTTCCGCTATTAGCGGATTAGTGGGTATGGGGAATTGTGCCCAGTATTTTCATATCAATGTTTTAATAAAATATGTAGACATATTGTTCAAAATCCACTTCTTTAGCAGTTAAATAAATTTTATTGTGTACTTGAAGTCTCTAGGAGTTCAGAAAATTTTGGATGGACAAGTCTTCCCTTGTATTAATTAATTTGTACATAAAATGCTGGATAAAAAGTTGGTTTTAAAGAGAAAGTCTCAAAGCGAGTTGCTCTGAGACGCACCTCAGAAAAGGGGTGAAAGAGGGGCTTGTGGAGCTAAAATGAGGAATCAGACCAAAGTATGATTGTGTCCTCTGGGTTTTCTGTTATATTAGGTCAGCTATATTGTAAATAAGGACATACTTCTGAGTTTAAAATAAATAAACTACTCTGATGCATACTTTCTGAAGTTGTGATTTGAGATGTACTGCTTTTTTAGATTAACTAAACTGTTGTATATTATTTTTTCTCAGTTTCTTCTTTTCAAATTATCCTTATTTGCATCAAAAAAGAAAGTAATGGGCTTGCTGCCTCCGTTTTCTTTTATCCCCATGACCAGAACGTATAATGGCCCGGCAAAACCACCCGGCTTTGACATGCAGCCCGGGTATTGAGGGTCAGAGCCCGCCATGATGGAGCGGTTTACAAGTGTCAGAAGAGAAATGGAATTTGTGGAGATGAGGCAAAAGCTTCTGCAACTGATCAGTCTACCACAGTTCACAGAAGTGCAAGAAAAAAGCCCCCCTGACTGTGATGGGGTCAAGTGGTCAACTTAGGCAACACACTAATCCCTTCACAAGCCCATAATAAGCCCCTGACTGTGTGGACACGAGCGGCGCGGCGCTTAAAGTCATGACTCGAGATATTTAGTTTCAGCAACCAGCGCTGATTTTTATGCTCTTTTTGGTGTTTTATGTTCAATAATCCTTTTTTCTTCAGGATGAGAAAGTCAGCGCAGATGTTCATGATCCCCAGAGGAGGATTTTAAAAAAGCAGTCATCACTGGCAGGTCAAAGTTTCAACATATGTAAAGAAAAATCTCAAAATATTTCACTTTTTCTGACTGTAATGATCTTGTTTTACTATGGTGCCACTTTTTATTATTATGTTTTTATTTTTTCATTGAAATACCCTGGATATATTGCTGGGAAATATGGTCCAGATGTTTTTTTTTTTTTGGCTTGTCTCAGTTCATTCTAGTCTCTGAAAAAAAAATTTCATGTTTGGATGTTCTACATTTTTTAAAGCATGCTGGTAGTGTCAGCTTGCATTATATCCTGCCATCTGTGCAGGTATTTCACTCTCTTTCTAACTTTTCATTTTTCCAAATGGTCAGAACTCATCTGTACGTTTTCAAACTTTACGTTAAAACATCTCCAGAAATAAAATGCTGCAAACAGATAAAAAAAAATAGTCAATTTCCACACCGAAATCAAAAATTACTGAAAAATTAAAACGTAATTTTCTGAGCTTGAAAGTTTCCCAACTGTCGTGAAGAATACACTAAATAAATACTATATTACCTTTACAGTATTACCTTCAATGAGGACCAGATATCGCCTGCGGGCCGTAAGTTTGACATGTGATCTGGATTCATCAGAATAAAGGAAACCGTCCTTCTGTAATATCGTTCATATACTGATTAGAGCGGATTTGTAGTTCATTATCGCTGAGTCCTAACTCTTTTTTTTTTTGCTTCCAACCTACTTTATAACCAATTACTTTAATTGTTTATACGATTATAGATTTATGTTGAAGAATCCAGCTGTAAATGATGTTTGTGTGTTTTTAGTGCCACCATCCTCACAGATCAACACAATGGCATTCTTACAGACCCAGTAACATCCTATGTTATCATAAAGCAGCGAATTCCAAAGTGAAATTAATGACAGCAGTAATACAGTTAAACAAACAGACTGACACAATGACAGACTCACAACCAAACACACACAGGAAGTCCACAGTGAAGAACTTGTGTGTCAATAGGAAACAATGCAGCATGAGGGGAGTGTGTCCCACGTCCCTGGAGATCCTGCACACTTAAACCAGGTGCCTTCCTCTCTGGATGTTCCTGTTTACTGAGGCCTGACTTGTTTGGGTGTTTTCTTCTGGTTCCTGAAGTCAGAATCTTCCTGTGGTTCAGGTTAGAGCTTGCCTAACATTGCGGCTTTTTTTTTTTTCACCGGACGTCATTAAAAAGGCTCAAAATATCAGCCAAGGGAAATCCGATGGAGTCCTGAGAGCGATGCATTGTTTTTTTAAATGATGCCGGTTTAGGGTTTAGTTATTTCTGGAGCTACAGAGCCTTTCTGCACATATGGAGTTATTTTCCTTATCCTTTCTTTGTTGCTAAATAAAAACAGACCTTTTATTTTAACTTCATTTAAGTGTTTGTCTGGATTTTATCACTCACAAAAAAATAGATTTTTAAATTTTAGACACAACATTGATTTGTTCATTTTAAATGTCACAAATATCCCACAAAGTTAAATTTGTCTGATCCCAGTTCTGGCCAACACAGTGGACTACTCGGCCTAGATACTGCAAAGAATGATGGCCCTTATGTGTTTTGCCAGAGGTGGTCCATGCATGGGGCAGCACCATAAACCAAACCACAACCAGGCCAGTTTTGACATTGGGAGGTTTGGGCCAGACACCAAACACCATTCAAGCCAGTTGTGGCAATGGCAGATTTGGGCCACAAACTACAATTGGACTAGTTGTAACACTAGCAGATTTGGGTCACATATATACCAGAAGAACTGACTCTGTGTCTCAATTCATGGGCTGCAGCTGATGTGGGCCGCATTTGTCAGCCACATACGTCACTGCCCCGTGCCGTAGGCTGTCCCAATTCGTCGGCGCCTACACATGCGGTCGACGAATGCGGCCAACAAACCCCCAAAAACTTCGGCTGCTTCTGAGTAGCTTACACGGCCAACAGTATCCCAGAATTCATTTAGGCGTCAGCAAATTGAACAGAAGGCCCTGCGTAGTCAAAGGGAAAGAATTCTTGGAGAACCTTTTATGGATCTTGAGAAGCTTAGAACACTGAGTGTTTCTAACCTGGAAGGTTTGATTAAAAGCCCAGTGTCTCTTTGGGGAGAGTAATGGGCCCACTTATTAGGCCCCCACTCACCTGGGTTTTTACCCATCCCCATTTACCATTACCGTTACCAAATTAAACAGAAAAACAAAGATGGCAAAGTTTTTTTTTTGTTTACAACAAAAGTTCTTTCTTTTTAGTGACAGAATTTGGAATTTTATCACAGACCGAAAAATGTAAGTTAAACAACTTAGCTGAAGAAACTTTTGTTGCAATGAGATGTTAAATAAAATGCAGTTACAAGTACTGATACTGGAGCTAAACCCAGAATTGTTCATGCTTTTTATTTATTTCCTTAAACTTTTTTCTATTAAAACTTTATTTTATGAAGTTATACCTTGAAAAAAACAACTGAATTGTTGTGATATATAGACGTATCCCTATGGTAATGACACAGAGCGGATTCACGCAAACTTACATCTTCTGTGGGGTAGACCATCTCATTTCACAGCCGTTTATGCAGCCGACATGAGGAGCCTACGGCCCGCCACTGTCTACGTCGACTGCAGCCCATGAATTGAGACACAGCCTGAGTCAGTTGTAGCATTGTTAGACAACCAACCTAACATTTTTGTTTTAGTTCTATGTGTGGAGTACCTGGAGAAAATGTGCAAACTCCTCAGATCAGGAGGTGATCCTGTGATCTTCTCACTGAGAGGCACCAGCTATAACCACTGCTCCACTGAGCTCCTCTGAGTTGTTTCAATGCTTAGCTAATTTTAGTCTCCTTATTAGTGTTCTTATGTATCCACGCTTTGCTGTCAGATTTGGGATTACAGTAAAGGCTCCACAAATCCACCATCATTCCTCTGACAGACTGCCCTCCTGACCTCAGATTATGATTTGGCTCAGATTTGCGTCCCTTTTACTCAAAATGTGAGTCAAAAGACTTCAGACTCTGCCAATCTCAGGCCCCCATCCAAAAACACTCACAACTTTAATTGCATGTGTGTATACATCCAAAACCTCTGATGATTCCATGCCGACCCGAGACAAAACTAGTGATAACAAAAGATTAGTCAGCGTTTTGCAGACTTACTTTGCTGACTCGTACCATATCAAATATTCTCCCTGAGCTTTCTCAGGGCTTTATCTTCAGAAAACCTGCTACTGCAGCACTCATCTACTGTACTTTTCTCTGTTGACGTGTTTTCTGTTTTGCCTGCCTTCAAACCGGGTTCTTCCCTCAGTGGTTTGGAATTTGACACTCGAAGAGTCAAATGGAAGCGTAACAAGTCTCCCTGGCGAGTGACCGGAGGCCCGGTGTTTTGGACTCGGTCACCTCACACCCACCACACACTGTTCTGTTATCATCCTGTTCTCTGCCAGCTCCACTCAGATCAGCCAGAATGTTTTAGCCTCGCAGAATGACAGCAGCCTGTGCCATTTACAGAAACACCACAAGTACCTTGACAGCTGGATCTCATACTTCAAAAGGAAAATCCGGCGTGGAGGGGTGTTTTATGTGTCTCTTGGAATCATTCACTAACTCTAATTTGTTCCACAAACCTGAAGTATTTTATTTTTGACACTAGCGGTGTCCCAATATCAATAATGGTTTCGATATTGGACACACTACCAGTATTTGTACAAGTACTCAAAATATGTGCTGATACTAGGGATGATGTCAATACCAGAATCTGTACTGTTATACTAGTATTGATACTGCATTGAATCCTTCCATTGACCCACCTATCCATCATCCATCAATCCATTCCATTTATCCAGCCATCATCTATTATCCATTCGTCCACCTATCAATCCATACATACATCTAGTTACAGTTTACATTTCAAGTGAGAAGTTTTTCAGTTTCATATTAACAAATTTATACAGGTTGAAAGAAAATCTTATTAATTTTTTATTTTTCACATTTTGGAACAGTATATATACCCTGCTGTATATTTGATCTGACAGTCAGAGGGGCTGTAGACCTATAAGGAACTAGAGTCACCTTGTTCTAAATAAAAGAAATGTGTTTTTAAAGTCATTTTGTAACGTCTGATTACTAATTCAGTAAGTATATTGGTACTCGGTGCCCAAACTGAAGTACTCTTACTCGGTTTGAGAACTTTTTAACTGAAACGTTGTTTACTCTGGAGATTTTCTGGGCTTTTCAGAAATAATCTCAAGTTGATTTGAGGCTAATTCACCAAATTAAAAAGTTTGTGGATTTAAATACTCTTAACAAACAAGTTAAAATAAAAAAAACAATTCTATCCTCTGATTTTTTTTTCTGACGCATTACACAGCCCAGTATTTACACAGAAGGTATTCATGAGGCTCTGTGGGAAGAAGCACTTTGCATGTAAGGATCCTGTTGTGCACATAACTCAACTACGCCACAAAGTTCTGCAAATTGCCTTTAACTATGCTATCTTCTGACTTAAAAGTCGATTAGATTATTGAAGACAGACTTGACGGATTGCAGACTGTAGTTGTTTAATCCCCAGAGCCCCACATGCTGCTGTGGAGTAAAATGTGATACCTCTTCATTAATCCTGCTGATTGGAGCGCAGCCCAGTAGGATGTTTGCACTTTGAGAGCTGGCCGCTCGACTGAGCTGCATGTTTGCAAGTCGGCATGTGCGTGTTTGCATTTAGGTGTAAACACACACATGTGGATGGAGAATGAAACATTTGCGCCTCGGGACCCGAACACCTCCACCTCTGACTGCGTTTGTGTGATCTGAACCTTGCATCCATCTCACCCGACAACTCTCAACCTTCCAGTAATCCCAGCATTTTTCACTATCTCACCCTCCGTAAGTTCACACTTGAACAGAAAGCACACCACCTATAGAAGCATCAAAGCTCTCAGGCTCAGAGAGCAACTCCACTTTGATTGTTTTTGGGTCAAATTTCATCAGTGAATTATTTTTATGAGCCGTCTGCTTGAAATAATCTCTGATTTTTCTTTTTCCTTTTGATCCAAATGGACTTTTTTCAAAGTTTTGTCACAAATTTTGCGTAAACGTCTACAATTACAATGAGATAAACTCTTTTAGAACTTCCCTGTAGAGTTTAAAATGAACTTAAACCAAGGCAGAGTGACAATAAAATAGGTTTCTGGTAACTTGGCAACCAAACAGGATAAACGAGAGGATCTGTTGAAAACAAGGAGGGCTGATGATAAAATGGAAACAGGTGTGTTGATTAATAATGAGAGCCAGACGAAGAGTGAAGAGATGAAAAAACAACTGAGGACATGGTGGTTTCACAATAACAAGAACCATCCATCCCCCACATTCTCCATCCATTCATCCACCCATACATCCATCTATCCATCCATTTAACCATTCATCCACCCATTAATTATCCATCCATCACCCATCTATCCTTTCATCCTTCCCCCCCCATCCATTCATTAATCCATCTATGCATCCTTTCATCCATCCATTCATTATTTTTCCATCCATCATCTACATATTTACTGTCTGTCCATCCATCCATCCATCCATCCATCCATCCTTCACCACCACAGAAAGGGGGACAGTTTGAACAGCTGAATGAATCATTGAGTAAATTGGTGAACACACTCCATGTACCATTGAGTAAATTGTTATGACTTTAATTATCTGGAGTTATTTTATTGACCATTAGTTAAAGAAAAATGTTCAGTTTGTGACCAAACACCTAAAACTAATAAAATTCAACTTCAACCTTTGTATTTAGCTTCCATGAGAAATGTTTAGACACGTCTCCATTACGCCCGGAGCTATTTGTTTAAATTACAACTTAAACCTCCCACCCCCAAAGTCAGCAGCAGCTGTAAAACTATGTGAGACCAACATGGACAATGCAACTCTCTACAGATAAGAGACATTTGAGAAAATACTGAAATACGACAGCTCTTCTTATTCTTGACATTTGGCCACAGTGAGATATTGAAACTCTCATAAAAGGATGACATTTTTGTACTTTTGCCTAATAAAACCACACATTATGCAATAAATAACAACCTTATAACCGGAGCCACAAAGGTTATTAAAAAATCTCAATTGTAAGCCACATGTATTTGAAGAAAAGCTAAAAATAAAAACAATAAATTCATGTTAGCGACCGGGGCCCATTGTGCTTTTACAACAGGACCTTGTCCCAGCAAAGAAATTTCCAGAGTGGAAACAAAAAAGGATAATATATTATTTGTGGCACAGTAAAGCAGAGCTGAACAAAACTACTAATTGATGTAGGGGAGGAATGGGGTTTAAGTTAAATACTACTGAATGGCAGTGGAGGGCATCGACTGCTAACAGCTAATAGTGGAACTAAATTTTTGTTTAGTGAATTAGCTTTTTCACTAACTTCAAAAACTGTTAGTGGACCAATTAGCTTCAGCTAAATTAGGTTTTGCTTACAAAAGCTAACTAACAAACTAACAGGTAACAACTAACTAAACAGGTTTGTGTAAGGAGACGAGAACCTGTGACTCAGTCTGTGAGACAGTCATCTTAGCCGTTAGCGATTAGCTGTTAGTGTTTAGTTGTTCAGCATTAGCTTTGTGTATTTTTTTCTTTTACATATTTAAAGGTTTAGCAGTTGGGTTTAGCATTAGCAAAGCTATATTTTTAGTTAGATGATTATGAGTTAGAGCAGAAGCTAACTTTTTGGCTAGCTGTGCACACCAATGCTGGTTGCGAGCAGCATAGTTTTTTTATATGTTTTTGTCTGTTTTCATCCTATAAATCTCACAGGGTTGCTCATAAACCATTAATCTAGTTTTTCTGTGACTGTGGCAGTCGCTGCAGCAAGCATTCAGACTCCTGAAGGTGTTTTTTAAAAGTGCAAATGTCAGGAAAATGGAAAATGTCAGCACCCCATTACACAAAATAGACTTTTCCTGAATCTGTTGTTGTTGTTGCCCCAGCAGCAGAAAGGTGTTGCTGCAGTTCCAAACAGATTGTCTCTGCAGCATCTGATTTATTTACCGCCCGTTATCTCCGGCTTTCTCCATCCATCTCTGAACAATCTGGTTTCACTTGGGCTCCCAGCCCCATCAAAGAGTGCTTTCTCAACACAATGAGAGGAGATTTCCATCCCAGCCAATTGCGTCTCAAATCATGCATTGTGTTGCAAGGAGAAAGAAGCAAAGGACGTTATATATGTGGCTTGAAATGAAACATCCTAATTCCTTCAAGATGCTGGAATGTTTATGGTGCAGATGAGAAGAAGTTTCTAAATTCAGCATTCTCTGTTTATGATTATTGCTCATCTAACACAAAACTTTGTCAGCAACATTTAATGAGCTGTTTATCTCACTATAGATATAAAATCCATCCATTATCTTTTATTCGCTTCTTCCTTTCAAGGTCATGGGGGTCACTGGTGCCCATATGCAGCAGTCAATTCAATTAAATAATACTTTATTAATCCCAAAGGGAAATTAAATTCTGTTGTAACTTATTAACCTGGTTTATGTAAAGAGTTGTTATAGATATGATGACTGTGGGCAGGACGAATCTCCTGTAGTGGTCCGTCTTACAACAGATCTGAAAAAGCCTTGACTGAAGACACTGTTGTAGTGTGACAGTCTGATGAAAAGGATGTTCAGTGTTGTCCATCGTATGGTCAGAAAGCATTGCCCATTATGATCGATGGAAGAGATGGTTGGAACTTCCTCCTTCTCTCTTTCCTCTTTGCTCCGGCTCTGCATCCACGGCACCTCCTTTTCAACTCATCTGGGATTCAGGGCTGTAGTTGAGGTGTTATTTGAGCTTTTGAGATGTTAATCAGTGGCTCCCGGTTATAACAAACCACCATGTTGCTATGGTTACGTATCATAACAAATGTCCAAAAGCAAAATAGGTGCACACAACAGCAGAGGAGAGAGGAGAGAATTAAAAAGCTACCTCTATCCAGAAAAAGAGGAATTAAAAAAGTTTACAAAGAAGATCTCATAGTGAATATATCAGTTACTCCAACATGCTGCTAGTTTACTTGTAACATCCATGCTAACTTCATACAGTGCTGCAGTCAGTCACAAATATGGTGATATTATACTTACACAATTTTGAACATCAACATGAAGATTCAATAAACAATGCAGAAGCAGTGGCTCAAGTGATAAAAATACAGACACGGTAGATGCTGCAAGCCAATCTATAAGACACTGCAAAACACCAAATAAAAATTAGCCGAACCCAATACGAACAGGTAATCGCTAACTGCTAATACAACTGTCACAGTCTGTGTCACACGTCTTCATCTTCTTCCAGCTGAGGACTGGTGGGATTGATACAAACCTATTGATGTTAGTTATGTGTTAGTGGACTTAAAGTTAAAGTTTTCTACAGTAAACAAAATATCTGACAAATGCTAACTATTGAATATGTATTGATGTGTTTCAAATCTGTTTGGTTTTAAATCCAGTTGTTTGACAAATTGTCGTAGCAACTTTTATATGTAGATGATGTCAGCTCTGCATGTTTTCAATCTGGAATCTCGGTTTATAATCGGCTTCCTGTGGTTTGAGCGGCCTTTCAGCAAACAAAAGCAGCTCAAAGATTGGAAGTGAGTGACCCCAACTCTGCGTCTAGTTGTTTATTTTCTACAGGTCTGCAGAGTGTAAACGTGACTGAAGTCAGAAAACCCTTTATGTAACTCTAACAGATCAATTTGTTTTCTAATTATTTATCATTCTGTTATAAATCTATCTGCAGGATTCTCAGTGGTGTCCATTGTCTGCTACAGTTAATCTGATTTATTTCCACTTCAGCAAATTAAAATTTACAAGGGTTTTTTTTTGTTTTTGGAGGCTTTAAAAATAACATCCACCCTTCAGAGGTCTGCAAGAATCAGAACCATCTCAGCGATCCCAGAGCAACAGAAGGAACACCCATGTTGTCTTCCTTTGACTGTTTACTGCATTTTAATCTGAAAGAGTTTGAACTCTGGAGCACGAGTCACTTTGTGGAGCTGCTGTAGTTTACAGTGGCTCAAAGCAAACAAATCTCCAAATCCCTCTGAGTCACAAAAACTCCCAACATGCTTTGTCCTCTGGAAGAGCTGATGGGTGTAAATATCTGCTGCATGAGCGTTCAGCACAAATGTGGGTTTGGGTCACATCCAAACCTGGTTCAGGTTTTCAGGGAGCATCCGTGTTGGACCACAGCGCCTTGAGCACCTCTGACTCATACACCGAATGCTGTTGCCAGGGCTACCATTTATTAATACCAGGTCCACAACTTTGAGTCTCATCTTCAGGCCTGACACCGACAACTAATCCTGCAGACACTTCACACACACACACACACACCCATAAAACATACAGACAGAAATTAATTTATAAAATGTTTTTATGGCTTGTGAATGGAAGCAACAAGGATGAAGCACAAGATGTTCAGTGAGACATAAACTTTAGACACTTCTACCCCCCTGTGGTCACATCTCTCACAAACAGTTAAAAAAAAGGTGACAGGATTTACCTCAGTACCTTTATATGTTGGTCATATATTTAAATTAAGGAGCTTTATTTATCTTTGTTTTAAGAATTGTTTTTGTTTAAAATAACCAATAAAAGCAAAAGTAATAAATAATCAAAAAATCAATGTGCAAAGAGGCAAACTTTCTTTAACAGCTTAGCAGAATTAGCTAGAATTCAGAACAATTTTTAGTAAAATATTTGTAATTTTGTTAGATTATTGGGACAGTTAGAATAAAAAAAAAACAGGAAACTAAAATAACAATTTTATTTGGTTTTATTAAACCAAAAAGAAGGGGGAAAAAAAAAGAAAAAGCTGATGTGTCAGCAAAACTTTTAGTTCCTGAGGGGATAGTTTTAAAAGGAGCTCATAAAGGAGACAGAAACTAAACCAGACCTGGTCTGTAAAATACTGAAGGGTTTACTTACTTTAAACTGAAAGTCTTTAAGGTCTGAGGTCTTACAGCTGAGCTAATGAAACAGAACAGGTGAGCAGTGAGCGTGGCCAAACTGAGGAGCAGGATCTGAAGTGAGGAGAACTGAACTATTGACACAGATGAAAACACAAGTAACAGAACAGAAAATAAACAATTTTGTTTAAATGCAAGCAGTGCTTTATAAAGCAGTAGTATCTTTTATTTAACCAGGAAATTAACTCAATGAGATTTAAAACCCCCTTTCCAAGAGTGACCTGGCCATGACAGCAGCATAAAAAAACACAACAAATCCAAATTACAAATCTAAATACACAAAACTAATAGACATCACATAACTAAACTTGAGGGCATTTACAGGAGCCAAGTGATCTGGTGTCTCAGTCCTTCAAATTTGATTTGAATTGCTCCAAGGTAACGAGAGATGATAACTTGAAATCCTTCTTTGGGTTATTCCAAGTGACAGGAGCAGAAAATCTAAAAGCCTTTTTACCAAGTTCAGTTCTAACTTTTGGCACCTGCATCATAATTATGTCCTGTAAGCACAGATCATAATGGCTGCAGGTTCTAGACAGAAATGAGCATAAATATGAAGGAAAATGCCCAAGAATGCATTCAAAGATAAAAATCAGCGAACAGAGAGTCTGCGAACAGTCAAAGATGGACAGTATCTCAAAATGATACTTGACTGAAAGTAAATGTCTTACCATAAAATTACTGAGTTAAAAAATTATTGGGTTATTGGAAAAATACTTTTTCTTTTTTATAGCTCATAAATTCTACAGTACATTAAAACACACATTGAAATTACAGGGTTCTTGAAACATTACACTTTTTGAACAATACGACTGAAATAAAAAATGAGTAGGTTGAAAATTTATCAGATCAAATAAATTTATATTACAGTGTAGAAGGACCAAAGAGCAGATACTGTAAATGCTGTTAAAGGACACGGAGGTAGTTGGAGTGAGGTGGAGAAGGACTTGTGGTGCTGACCCCTGAACTAGAAGTGTGCTGCTCAGGGTGGCAGCACATTGGAGTTGCTCTGTTACTTTCATTGAGATTTTTTTTACTTTACTGGCATTCATTCCTGCCTATCTGGGGAAAACGTTACTTTTTTGGACAGTCGTTCATTTTTGTTTTTGTTTTGGATGCTGTGCAGCTAGATTGATTTTTGGCATTACTTTTTTTTAATATATACTTTGCTCTTTGTTATGATGCGTAACCATAGCAACGGGGTGGTTTACAACAGGGAGCAGTCTCATCATTCCTTTTCCCACTGTACACTTCAGACTTCCAGCACAAGTCAGACTGCTGTCATCTACAGAAATACTCAGATGACTCTGCAGTTGTT
>JARVJO010000269.1:9068779-9082152 GCA_031762555.1 Cynodonichthys magdalenae
GTTCTGTTCTGGGGACGACTGTGGAACCTCTGGAAATGATGGTGCAAAGAAGGATTTTACATAAAATCAAGAACATTATGGACAACCCTGTCCATCCTCTTCATCAGAGTGTTTTCAATTGGAGGCTTCTTCAATTTAATACAGATAATTCTTCAATGTAATACAGGCCACTAAAGAAGATCTTTCCTGCTCACAGCCATCACCATTTACAATAACTCTTTAGTTAAATGAGTTACAACAAGATCTAATTTCCCTTTGAGATCAATATAGTTTAATTTAATTTGAATTGAATTTGAAGAGAGAACAACTAAAAGAACAAGAATGTGATAAAAAAAAAAAGTGTTAAAAATTTGAGTTTTTATCTTTCTGAGGTAAACTAAAATCTGCGTTAAATTCATGGTGCAGTTCCGCCCCCCAATGGTCATTTGAAGCTACTACAGCTGCTTGTGCCAAAAGAAAACAAGAAACCGACATTTTAATCATTTTTATCCTGAAACATGTTTTAAACAGTTTTTATTTCTATACAGCAGAATCTAAACTGTGTTCCTTTGTCAGATTGTTGTTGATGTGAATTTTTAACAATGGCTGATCAAATATTAACAGCTGTGATGCAGGTCAAAGGTCATGGTTCCAGTTCCACAGGTGGTTCTTATCTGCTGTGTTGATAATTAATCAGCTCAGAAGGTAAAGGCTTCTTTTTAACCTGCTGGTTGTGCTACAACAAAGTAAAGTTGAAAAGGAAATGTTGATGCTTTTTCATAGCAGTCTGTAATGATGCTTTTTGTGCAAAAATGAATATAAATGTAAATTTATATCACTGTCTTTCACCAGAACTACTGCACATAGTTTGTAGGAATTGTTGAAAAGGATGTAAAAATTACTGTTTCCCCCATTTTTATTGTTTTCTTTCAGACAATTCACTAAAACTACCTAATTTTTTCAGCTCTGCTCAGTGATGGGTAAAGTTCAGCTACCCCACTAATATTAAAACTGGCTTAATTAGCAGATTTTATTTTTTTATTTATTTACTTTGCTAACTTTGGAAATCATTAGCAGACCAATAGCTTCCACTAAATTAGGTTCCGCTACATTTAAGTTCACTAAAATATTCAAGTGTAAAACATATTTTAATGTTATTTATCCCAAAATAAAAGAAAAACTATCTCTTCTTACAAGCTGTGCTGAACAAAAATGAAATAGACTGAGTGGCAATAGTCTTAGCAGTTAGCATTAGCTTTCTCTAATTTTTATATATATTTAGCGATTTAGCATTAGTAAAGCTAAGATTCTAGTTTAGCAGATTAGTGTTTAATGAAGCTAACATTTTGTTTTTTGTGCTCACTGGTTCTGCTGATAGTAATCAGACGGTTTGGACTGATAATAATGTCTAACTTAGTATTTAAGTCTCATAATACCTGAAAATATTTCATAGACTGTAAAGCAGCTTTAAGAGTGTCACTTAAAAACAGTGTTTTTGTTTGTTGTCAGATTTATGATGTTCTGAGCCAAAATAAAGTTTCAGTTTTACAGTTTCCTTTTATAGTCAGACTGTTCAAACAGACTTGAATTGTTGTGGTCTACTGTTCTCTGGGACCTCATTCAGAGCTCTGAGGTCTGAACAGCCATGTTTTTAAATCAGTGGATCCCAGAGCTGCTGCTTTATTAATAATCACATCAGGCTGGTTCATTCTGCGGGCTGGCATGTGGAACGCTGTGTAATTCTGAAGCTGTGCATTGATAAAGCAGCAACAACAAACAGCTGTGAGGAGCTGCAGAGCTGTTCTGGTTTACTGACTCTGGACTAATTGACTCAGAGACGTTAATGAACTCACATCTCCTGACCTAATGTCCAAAATTATGAAATGTATTCGTAGCAACAAACACAGGACTGTTACTAACAGAAGTCATTATTATAAATAGTTAAAGAATTATGTGTACACGAGTTTGTCTGTTAGCAAAATATCTCAAAATGATGAACAACATATAGAACTTATCTATAATGGGTTATTTTTTGAGTCACAAAGTCTGTAAGCTAAGTTTTCTCTTCCTCCTCCTCCCACTACCTGCTTCACAGCCACCATTATTACCCCCAACCCCATATCATATGAGAGTAATACAAATTTATGGTGAATTTTCTGGATTTTTGAAGTTCAGTATACAGCATGTGTCAAACTCAAAGCCTGTGAGCCAAATTTTGAGCTACCATGTTATTTTATGTGGCCCATGAGAGCTTCAAAGATGTTTTAATAAGTGTATGCTTCTTTAAAGCCAGCATTGACCATAAACTACATCTCCCATAATGCATGTTGATTATTTTACCCGCTATCCTACCACTAGGTGGAGGAAAGCAGCCTGTAAAATATGTTTTGTTGCATTTTCACCAGCAACTTTTGCCCAGTTGTACTGGGAAGCAGGAATTTCCTACTTACAAGTTGTAAATTTAAATAAAATGCCCCTCCATTGGGAATTCCCTGTTGGAAAATGGGAGAGTCCAAGAATTGAAGATGGCAGCTACTCAGCACAACTCATCAGTGAGTAAAACTTTCTTTTACTTTTATTAATATTTCCGTATTTATTTTACATTTAGTCAGCCGTACATGTAGTACTTTTCAGTGTTTATAAGAGGATGTGTCAAAACACTGTTTCTGTGCAGGAAATACCACATAGAGCTCAGTTATTGTTTGTTAGTTGTGCTCAGTCATAGCTTTAAGACAAGGAATTTGATGTTTCATCTTTAGTCAAAGTATTGAAATAAAAATACATTTGCATTTTATCTTACAAACCCTAACCCCTCTGGACCTACTTATTTTTTCTTTTTGACCTAAAAAACATAGTTGTAAACTAACAGCCATAATTAATTTAATGTGAGATCAATAATATAATAAATGTTATGACACATTCCCAATTGTCTTTTTTGTCCCACATTCAGGTTTTCAGGATCTGGTCACCTTGGTCAGATATAAATCAAGTTTTGTTGTAGTTTATCTTCCTCGTGCTGCTAATTTTTACCACAATAAGTAGTTAGGCTGTTTAACAATTTAGTGATCTTAGTGCTTCAGTAATTTTATTAATTTAGTTGGTCAAATATAGTCTCTATAGTTAAATAATTTTATAAATAATTGATATAAGTGCTCTATGCAGTACATTTTTGCAGCTAAAGCTCAACAGAGCTAAAATGTTCACATGAAACCAAATGATTAGGCTGTTATTCATCACTAACCTTCTACACTTGCAGATATAATTTAGATGGAATCAAATTAGGATTCACAGGAGATGGGATGCTGCTCGTTAAAATAAAAGTTGCACAAAGTTTCAATAAATATATTTAATGTATTATACATAAATATACTCTTAATTCAGGACAAGTTTTTTTTTATCTTGTTTTTATTTTCCTAACTTTTATCTGAAAAGTGCTATTGTAATTACCTTTATTTATTTAATGTGGGCATGTTACTGTTCAATTTAAAATACCTTTTGGTAAAATGTTCTTATGGGCCATTGATAATTTCTCAGCTACTGGTTGTGACTATGATATATGAGCCACCCTACTTGTTCTTAAAAACAGTAAAGATAAATAGATCACATTTGTTAAATTATTTTTTTCACCTGGTTTCTGTTTGTATTTTGGCCATTTTATTGCTGGTTATTGTAATGCAGCTTTTTGTGAAAAAACCTCAACACATTGTGTCAGTCCAGGTTAATCCACGTTTCTATAGACTTCATGGGTCTTTCCATCAATACCTGGTTGGCCAGTCTCTGCTCAAAATACCCGGGCCGGTTTTTTGTCCCAGTCCAGCCCTGGTTTAAGGGGTTTATGTTTGAACACAATGTTCTGACTAATCACACATTACTTGGCAAAAACCCTGCAAAAAAAAAAGAAAAAGTTCTGCCAGGAGCCTGTGCACAGAACAGCGTCTCAGAGGTGGTGCAAGAACAAAAAGACATTTTTGTCTACTTGCAGAGAATGAATCGTGCTTTAGTCCATTAAACACATTATTTTAATAGGAGAAGAATAAGTTGCAGAAAAGATGCTGCAAATGAGTTAGAAGACAGATGAAATGACCTGATAATACACATGGTTTAAAAAAAACTAAGAAGATTTATTTTCTGTAAACATTTCCACAGCCTTACTGATTATCTTTGAATCTGCAGACAGGCATTATCTGTCCTAAGATGAATCCTCGGGAGCCAGATGCACGTTCTCCATAAAGAAGCTTTAGCTGTGATTTCATGCTGCTTTTTTGATTGCAGAACAATCTTGGTTTATACAAAACGCACACAAATAATTACAAACAACAAAAAAACAACAATTAAAAACTCAATTTATCTTTCAGGTCAGGAGGGAAAGAATTGTTTCTGTCTTAAAGAATCCACTCCTGTAGCTGCTTCCTGTGATTTCTTACCGGAAAAGGGAGGGAGAGGAGATTGTGAATGAGGATGATGAAGAGGAGGAGCAGGAGGAGGAGGAGAGAGAGAGAGAGAGGACGGTCTTATAACAAGAACACACACACTTTCCTCACACCACCTGCCTGCACATCAGCTCTCGGGCCACACAGAGACGATCTGTTTGTAGCAGGATGAAGATGACTTCCTGTGTGTGGCTGCTGCTCCTGAATGTAGCAGCAGTGACAGGTAAGGAAAAAAAGTTTATTTTTATGCTCATCTGTCTCTGCTTTCATCTCTGGATTAACATGTCTGCTGGGATTATTGAGATGATCCATTTTTCTTCTGTAGTTTTTCAGCACGTGTTTCATTCTCCAATGTTTGTGCGATTTCAACAAGTCATGTATCAAAACGTTCCTTCAGGACAGTCTGGCCATGACTTTGGTATTTCAGCAATGTAAACTTTTTGAGATATTTAGCCTTTTTTTCCGTTTCTTTTTCTCATTGAAAATGAATGGAGCTCAATTCAACCCTTCATGCACCTTTCAGCTTTTGTTCTGGTTCTGCTTGTTTAACTTCTTTCTGCTATTTTCAGCATGTTATGATTCAGTTAGTTGTTTTCAGCTATTTAGTCTACTTTTAGCTAATTCAGGTATTTTTAGCTTTTTTCAGCTAATTTTACATTTTTGTGATAAGTTCAGCTTGTTACTGCTTAACTCGTCAAATTTGTTCTTTCTGCTTCTTTGTGCTAGATTCTGCTTTTTTAGCTATTTAGCTCTTTTAGCTATTTTCTGCTAATTTCAATTTCTTATAGAATAGAATAGAATAAAATAGAATAGAATAGAATAGTCTTTATTGTCATTGCACAAGCCTGTACAACAAAATTGAACGTAGCCATAGTTACACACACATTTTACAACAAATTGCAGAATTTTTGTTCATTTTTTGTTCATCCTTCAGCATTAAGCTGCATTACGCAGAAAATGCTAATTCTCTGGTTACAGAAACAGTCAAACTTATCTGACCTTTGTCTTCAATGTAAAAAAACAGCCTCGTTTATAGATCTGTTACATCTCTTTTGTGTGCCGCAGAATAAATTGCGTTCATAAAAGGCTATCTCTGAATCAGTTTTATTGACCCTGACTCTCTGTGCTCGTAATTCCTGAGCCTCGGGTCACATTAGTCGAGCCTGAGAAGTCTCAGACAGCTAAAGAAGAGGATCTGTGCTTCAGTCACTCATTGTGTCACTTTCCAACAAGCCTCTCAGCGCTTTCTGTGAAAATCTGCTTTCAGGAACTATTTTTGGAGCGTATGAGCGAACTGAGAGGAACTGTTCTGTGACTCCACCGGTAAGCTCAATATAGATGTGATTTTACATAATGATACAAGAATTAAAGTGTAACTTCGACCTCAGAGGAGTACAAAGAGTTAATTATTACAGTGAAGTAGATGAATCAGCAGCTCTTTAAATATGCTGTGTTTTATGTTTCAGTACCTGCCCAGCACAGCGGTGAACACCACTGTCCAGCTGCAGGAGCTACGAGAGCGAATGCTGTCCATGAACATCTCAGCTTATATTATTCCCGGCACAGACGCTCACCTGGTACCTCTGCTGTCCGTCCTGATTAACCCACCCGAGGGTTTCTGGGTCGTAACTCTTTGTTTCTTTGACAGAGTGAGTACATCGCCCCGCGAGATGCCAGGATGGCCTTCATGACTGGTTTTACAGGCTCTGCAGGTACGACCCTCCTCTTCCTCCTCCTCACGACTCAACCCATCCCGTCTGACTGCTGCAGGTCACACAGCTCCTCTAGTCTCATCCCTCACGAGTCCCTTCCTTCATTTGTTTTCATGGCTTTCACCCTCTGCATGATTGCATCTTCTCGCTCTGCAGCATCTCAGAGTCACGTGACTGAAAACTGAAAAAGGTCTGAAAAGTGGAGAGAATCACTGATCAGCCGTGGCTCTTTCTCAAAATAAAATATTGAGAAGAGAAACGACAGATAAATGAAGTGATGTTTTAACCAGAACCAGCTCTATTTAAACAACAAAGTCTTATTTTTAAATGATGAATGTTCAGTTGAGGGTCTGATGAATCTGATGTCAGATACAACAAAGGAAGGATCACTGTGTCAGCCTCTTACACTATTTTATTTTCTGTATGTTTTATTTAATAGTATTAGTTCTGCACACTTTGTACTATTTTATCTGTTCACATATCGAAACATTCTGCTCGGTCAGGAGCTGCGTACTCTGACTTCTAGTTTTAGTGACCTTTATATAAAACAGATTTCCTCAATTCCTACAAAAATGTTCTTCTTTTTGTCTGTTTCAGCAAACTGACTCTAGTTTTACCCTGTTAAGCTACTTTCAGTTTTTGTTAGCTATCTGCTACTTTTGACATTTAGGTAACCTTTTGGTAGCTTTAGATAATGACTAGTCTTTTGCTACTTTTAGCTATTTTTTTGCTACTTGTAGCTTCTTACTGGTGTTTCACTACTTTTAGCTTTTAGCTAGTTTTTTGTTCCTATTTCTATCTATACTTTTGCCTATTTTAGCTAATTGTTTCTACTCTTGTCTTTTAACTAGCCTTTTGCTACTTTAAGCTAACCTTTTGTTACTTTTAGCCTTTAACTAAAGTTTGCTATATTTAGCTTCTTCTACTTTTACTCTTTACTTTTAGCTAATCTTTTGTTCCTTTTATTTTAACTATTCTTTTCTCACTTTTCAATAGCCTTTTGCTACTTTTAGCCAACTTTTTGTTTGTTTTAGCTAGTGTTTCGTTACTTGTAGCTTTAGCTGCAAAAAGCTAAAAAAACTTGAAGCTTTAGCTAGCATTTGGTACTTGTAGCAAAACATTTTTAGCTGCTAGTGTTCTGCTTCATGTAGTTTTAATGAGTCAGTTTTAGCTTCTTCAGCTGATTTCAGAGAAAATTATCTCTCCAGTTTTAAGCTGTTTCTGTGTGACCTCAGTAAATATTTTCATGTTGGTCAGTTTTAGCTGTTGTTCACGTTTCAGGCACGGCTGTGGTCACTCAGACGAAGGCAGGTCTTTGGACCGACAGTCGCTACTGGCTTCAGGCTGAGAGACAGATGGACTGCAGCTGGGAGCTGGAGATGGACGGTAGGTTGGGTCGAGTCGGGACTATTTGTTATGACAACGCATCACAAAAGCATTCCTCTTAAATACTTGTGGGGTGTTTTTAAATAGCCTGCATGTGTTCTTACAGTGTTTTTATAGTCAGATTTACTCAGAAAAACAGCAGCTGTAACTTTGTTTTTTCTGAGTTTTATTTTGAAATGTCAGAACAAATGCACCAGATTACTCAGAAACTCACTAAGAAATATATGTTTTAATGAGATGGTGTTTGCGTCTTGAAATATTCCACAACCAGTTAGCCTTTAATAAACAGCTCATGTTGACCATGAATGGAAAATGAATCTTGGAAATAACAATGACCTGTGTTGCCAAACGTTGGTAATGTGTAGATGTTTGTGCCAAAAATAACTAAATAAAACATCTGGTGAAAAGTTTCCAACACTCCTTCATATACACGGGAGCCAAACCCTGAAAATACTCACGGACAAAACATGTAGGAAAATCAAGTAAATATCCATTTTTTAAGGAATAATTTTATTCATATAATATCTAAAAAGGAAATTAAATTATAAAACACAGATCGTTGTTTTGCACAGAGCTCCTTTCAGGGTTTATTCTCAGATCTGACATAAATAGTATTCAGAAAACATTTTGTCACTGAAGAGCTGTTCTGAAAAATGACCAATGTCAACAGAGAGAAAGACCTTCTGAAATGTTTCAAATGTTTTTTTGTTTTTTTTTTAAACTGGTTTCAACACATTTCTAAAATGTTGACATTATTAAGTTTGTTCACATCAGATTTTAATGGAGACTAAATTCCCCCAAAAATAAAAATACTTTGATTTTATCTTAACTGAAAACTTTTTAACTAAACATTTTCACAAAATCTTTAAAATTACATAAAAATCAAAATTATCAGCTGTTACAAGATTGGGGGGTGGGACTTTTAACCAAAACATAGGGATGAAAATCAGTTATTATTAAATGAGACCACACTGCATTTATTATAACTAAAATGTTAGCTTTGCTAATTGCTAATCCGTTAAATGAAAATGTATCTTTGCTAATGCTAAACCACTAAATAGGTAAAACAAAAAATGTAGCGTAATGATTACACTAACTTTAGACCTCAGGGGCAGAATTTCACTTCCTGTTTTCCACTTCAGTTAAATTTTTATTAGGATAAATGGCCATAACAGACAGGAGCAAATGTGTGAGTTTTTTAGCAGACTTATAGTTTGCGGAAATAAATTTATGTAACAGTTTTCTAAGTTAGCAAAAAACACTCATCTGCTGAACAAAACACTAATCCACTGATCAAAAAGTTATTTTCACTATTAGCTGTTAGTAAACTTAAAGTTAGCAAATATAAATGTAGCAAACAGTTCAAAGTTAGCTTAACAAAATGTTAGCTTCACTATTAGCTTTAAGCAAACCTAAAGTTAGCTGAAATAAATTTTGTGTAGTAAGGTAATGGTCCTCAAACAATTTTTAAAGTTAACTTCATTATTCGTTGTTAGCAGAGCTGAATTTAGCTAACAGATTTTAAAGTTAGAGAAAAAGCTTATCCACTGACAAAAAGTTAGCTCCAATATTAGCTGTTAGCAGATTAGCAGAAACATCTCCACCACTGCATATACTGCTTACTGACTGAATAGTATTTATTTATCTGTATAATCACACTTGCACTTAAATACTCTACAGTAAACATTTTTATAGAATGTGTGGTTTTACTGTTTTTTAAACACTTCCTATGAAAGAATTCAACAACTGAATGTTTGAATGTTTTGTTGTAGTTTCCATCAGCAGTGTGGCAGAGTGGCTCATATCTGAGGTGCCTCCAGGCGGGAACATCGGCTTCGATCCTTTCTGCTTCTCCCTCAGTGAGTTTCTCTCCACCACCTGGACTCTTAGCTCAGACAAACGCAGTTTAAGTGCTTTCATAAGTACATGGAAACATATTGATGGCGCAGCAAGACGCCACAGACTGTTTACTCGTGATTGATTGTGTTCGGTGTGTGTGTGTTTTCTCCTTCAGACACACAGGAGAACTATGCCGTCAGCCTGGAGTCAAGTGAACGCACCCTCAAATCCATCCCCATCAACCTGGTGGATGAGGTGTGGAAGGACAGACCCTCAGTCCCGCCTGACAGCCTCACCCGCCTGCCGGACCGAGTCATACGTGGGTCTTCTTATGTTTGTGTGTTGGTGTGTTCTGCAAACACACACACACCGCAGCCTGCAAGTCTATCTGTGTGCTGATAAATACCTGCAAACTGGGCAGCTCAGCAAACACAGCCATAAGGAGACCGTGTGTGTGTTATGTTTTTACGTCTGGCTGACAGATTAAATACTGACTCAGAAGGACTGGATAAGCCTCTGCAGGAGAAAGTTTATCTCTCTGTGGGTCTTATTAGTCTTTACAACTGGAGATTAGAAAGATGGAACAAATAGAGCACCATTAAAGCTAATGGCGTGTGTGTGTGTGTACATTTGACTATAAACTGTAAAAATCCTACCTTACAGGGCTTTTAAGTGAGTCTTTTTATTAATGCTTTCTCATACTTTGGCTGTAAAAGCTTTTTTTTAATACTTGGCTTGCTGTCTGGAGTCCATTATGTGAATGAAAAGTTTGTAGATGGTTTGAATGTCAAAGAAAAGGACAAAGTTACTGATAAAAGCTGCACTAATCAACCTGCTTAGACTTAAAAGCATAAATCTAATTTTCATAAAGATAAAGTGTTCAACATATTTTATGCTGGATAAATCTAAATAAGTGTGTGTTTGCAGAAAGGTCGTGGCAGGTAAAAGTGAGTGACATGAGGGAACTGATGAGGGACAATCCATACCAACCCACTGCACTTCTGCTTTCAGCTCTGGATGAAACGGCATGTGAGTAAACATCAAACGTCATGTCGTTTAAATCAGTGTTTCATATTCATGATTAGTCTGATGCTGATTATTTTATTGAAAATGTTTAAAAATCAGTGGTGGGCACAGTTTCACTAATCCACAAATAGCAGAACTAGCTTCTCATTTAGCGGATTAGCTTCTTTGCTAACTTTGGAAACCATCAGCAGACTGATTAAGTTTTGCTAATTTTAAGTCCACTTTAAAAATCGTGAGTGTTAAACTTACTTTATGTAATTTATCACAAATTAAATAAAAACTTTATCCTCCTAGTGCTGGACCTTTAGCAGCTAAACTTCAAACCAAAAGCTTCAAATATAAATAAAATAGCATTTAACAGTAAATGACATACAAAAATTGACAAAATATTTGCTATTTGTTGTCTCACTAACTTCAAATGATATTGGTAAAAAAGCAAACTCAATCACAGAAATGCTTTTAATCTGAAAGGGGTAAACTGGAAGTACCCCAAATAAGACAGAGCAATAACCTGGTTTGAATTGGCCAGTCTTCAATTGGATGGATATGAAGACGTGACACAGGCTGAGTGAGTCAGTCATTTTAGCGGTTAGCATTAGGTTTCACTCAATTTTTTTTCTGTTTAGCGTTAGCAGAGCTAAGATTCTTGTTTAGCGGGTTAGTAATTAGTGAAGCTTACTTTGTGGTTAGCTTTACTAAACTGTTTATTTACATCTCCTCCCTACCCCTATGATAAAAATCAGGAGGTATAGCATGTTTTTCAGTCTGTGTTGAGGATGACCCTCAGCTACTACCACACCAAATTAGAGCTTAACATTTATCAAATCAACTGTTATACTCATTTTTGTTCTTGTTAAGGTTACATTTCACTCTCACATGATCAGTTTTCACCAGTGTCGTGCAATGAGATTTATGGCTGGTGAGACACCAAGGACCTTCGGGCCACAGCTCCTGGAAGCCACATCTGGAATGCAGGCCCTGAACATTCAGATTCCATGTCCCTGACCACCTCCGGGACATGTGAAAAACTCTCCTGGAGGTGAGAGTTGAAGATCACACAGACTGGGCTGCACCAAACTTTCCCAGTTCACCTTCAGTTAGTGTTTAGGTTTACCAGGTCTGTCTGGCAGCCGCCACTGATCCAACTCGCCACCAGATGATGATCAGTTGACAGCTCTGCCCCTCTCTTCCCCTGAGTGTCCAAGACATAGGGCTGCAGGTCAGACAACACGTTTACAAAATCCTCAACCTTTGACCTAACTTTGCAAGGTACCAAGTACACGTATGTACCAACCTATGTTCAAACATGGTGTTCACTATGGACAACTCATGCCCAGCACAGAACACCATTTGGATTCAGATCAGGGAGGACGTTCCTCCAAATCACATAAACACTGTGATGTTGCTGGTAGTATGTAGAAACTTTGTTCTGGAAAGATTTTCTGGAGTTTCCAGTACCGTTTTTATGTTGGTTTGATTTTGTTTTCCAACGAATGAAGGTGAGAGCTGCTCATAAATCATATCTGTTTGTGTTTCAGGGCTCTTTAATCTGCGCGGAAACGACATTCCTTACAACCCCTTCTTCTACTCCTACACTCTTCTCACCTTGACCGAGATCTGGTAACTCCATTCATTCATTCATTCATTAATTGTAAAATGAATTAAATTCCTCACATAGTTTTAATGACATCTATAAATATCATTCCACTTTTCCCCCACGCCTCCTTCAGGCTCTTCGTCCACACTGATCGTGTGTCGGAGGATCTGAAGGTGTACCTGAACGCATCGTGCTCAGGCCCTCTTTGCGTGCAGCTGAGAAGTTATGACTCGGTCCGCGAACACCTGAAAACCTACGTGGAGCGGCCAGGGGTGAAAGTGTGGATCGATACAGAGTACACAAACTACGCTCTGTATGAGATCATAACACCACAGGTACGCAGGTGGTCCGAGGGTCCTGTACAATATATTTATATCTGTTTTGTATTGATAATCTTTCATTTGTCTCATGAAGGAGAAGCTAATGACGAGCTCGTACTCTCCGGTCCTGACGAGTAAAGCTGTAAAAGATGAAACTGAGCAGAAGATCCTGAGGGATGCTCATGTACGACCCAAACACACACAGAGAAGCAGCTTTTAGATATAAATAAACATAAATACTCACTCTGCTGCTCTCTGGGACTCTTTCAGGTGAGGGATGCAGTGGCTGTGATCCAACTGTTAATGTGGCTGGAGAAGGTTGTTTCAAAAGGAACTGAGACCGAGCTGAGCGCTGCAGAGTACGTCAATAACTGTCGCAGGTGAGAAAACACACATTTACATGAAGCTGAAGACTGGTATGAAGTTTAAGTCATTAAATTACATTTAATTTGAATGTTGCAGCAAACAAAATGACAGCAGAGGCCCAAGTTTTGAAACAATCTCTGCGAGTGGACCGAATGCTGCTCTTGCCCATTACAGGTGAGATGAAGCCGTGTTCTTCATCATCTTCAAAGCGTTCAGAATGTGGCCTTCAAATCGCTTAAACTGAACTATATGAACAAAATCGCAGACCTTTGAGATCTGTTTTATTTCCCCTCCTCCTCATGTTTTCAACTTTGCTTTTCCACTAATAACCACTGTCAGGAGTCAGGATCTACTGTTTTGTTAGTAGTTATTTGTGTTTTATTATTAGGTTTATTCCCTTTTAGTTATCTTTTATTTTCTGTGATCAGTTCTTTTCCTTTTGTTCAGTGGTGAGCAGGGTTGGACTTATCCGCTAACGGCTAATAGCAAAGCTAACTTTTTGTAGATTAGCGTTTTTTTCTAAATTTTCAAACTGTTAACTCTTACCAATTAGCTTCTGTTAAATTTAGTTCCACTAACTTTTTGGTTCGCTAACAGAATTTCAGTGACGTGCGGTGAGGTTCATGGATGGTGAGGCACTTAGTTAATCAAAATCAGATTTACAAATATATGAACCCTACAGAACAACCTATTCACCATATAACTGGCAGAAGTTAAT
>JARVJO010000269.1:9084360-9099085 GCA_031762555.1 Cynodonichthys magdalenae
TTGTTTTTTCTTTTTAATTTCCATGATGAAAGGGGAGGCTCTGCCTCCCCTGCCTCTAGTGACCGCACGTCACTGCAGAATTTCCAGTCTATTATGGCTATTTTTTATAAAAACTGAACCTATTTGTTGGCATTAGCTTTCGCAATTTTTAAAATCTGTTTAGCATAAGTGAAGTAAAACTCTAGTTAGCGGATTAGCGGTTAGCAAAGCTAACTGTTTTGTTAGCTGTGCCTTCACTGCTTGTGTTTTTGTTTAGTCTTTGTGTTCAATCAGTCATTTGACAAGTCTGTCTGCTGAAGGAGCAGAAACCTCAGTTACTCCTGTTCTTTGTTCCATTAGCCACAGCTGCAGCTAATCATCTCATCAGTCTCAGTCCTTATAATGCTTCAGCTCACCCACAAGTCGAGTGTTGCGCTTCTTTGTGCCTCATCGTTCATATTCTAAGTTTTGATTCAAAATTAGTGTTACATTTTGTTTTTTCGAGCTCCTTTTATGTCAGTGTTATGTAGTGCTTACAGTATGTGTTGGGGATAACTCTCAACTACCAACACATTCTAGCACAACATCTGTGAAACTGAGTTTTAGACACATTTTTTTGTTTGCTAAGGTCGAATAGCTGTGGTAACCATCAGTTGTAGTATCTAATGATTACTTTTGAAAAGTGGTTTAGTTTATGGGATATTTTGCTAACAAGCAGCCGCACACAGAGAGGCAGTTACACAGTCGTCCACCAGTCCACACGTCCACAAGTGGTGAGTGGAAATAGAAACCTGGCATTAAAATATTAATCTAAACAAAAAGTGAAAGAACCATCAGTGTTTCTTCAAACAGCAGAAATTTTGTTTCATAAAAGTTGTTCCTGTAAATGTTTGGCTGAGATTGTTTCTCTGCTCTGCACCACCAGGTCCTGAACAGTTTGTTCTTACTTTATCAGACAGCAACAAAAAGGTTTTTATCTAAATGGGAAAAAAAAGGCTGACAGGATTTTAAATTTGCTGATTTTCTTTGATAACATTTTCACATCAGAATTAGTCAGCTTATTTGTTTGTTTTTTTTTGTTCTAAAACATAATGATTGGATTCAAACTAAGACTAAATCTTTAATGAATATATCTCAGATGTAAATACATATTCCACATAGTAAATCATTTATAAATATCTAAACAATAGTTTTTTCATTTAAAATTATTTTAAATGACATATTTGACACTTTTTCTTGGTTTATGTGCTTAATGAAGCAATCTGCCAAAGATCTGTCATGTTTCCTTGTTTCATCATCTGAGCAGTTCTTTAGAAAATGATTAATTCTGTCAGATTTGTAAAGACATTGTCACCCTAAACAAATGTTACTCTCACTTCCTGTTTTTATTTTCCTGCTGCAGTCCGACATCTGAAACCAACCGGAGGCTGACGGTTGATGAGATGTACCTCGTTGACTCCGGTGGACAGTATTTGTGAGTAAAAATATGCTCTCTTCCAGTTTCACTTCACGTCTCCTGCTTGTGAAATGACTCATGTTGGTTCTCAGAGATGGAACCACTGACATCACTCGGACCGTTCACTGGGGAACACCAACAACGATGCAGAAGGTGATATTTTTACTGAAAGAGCTTTTAATTATGGTGATGTTGATGCATTTGAAAGATTCACCTTGTGTTTTGCTCACAGGAGGCCTTCACTCGAGTGCTCATGGGAAATATTGAGATCTCCAGAACTGTTTTCCCCTCGGGGACAAGAGGTGAACTGAACATTATTTCCCTGAAACGTGTCCTTGTGTCACCACTAGAGAGCCCTCTTCCTCCACACGTGTTCTGATCGTCCACATGTCTCTGCAGCAGAGGGTTTGAGGGTTTTTCTTGTTACCCACCAGGTGTGAACATGGAGATGCTGGGTCGCCGGGCTCTGTGGGAGCTGGGCCTGAACTACGGCCACGGCACGGGTCACGGTGTCGGAAACTACTTTGGAGTTCATGAGTGTGAGGCTGTTTGTTCAGATGGGTTCTGGTGTAAAGCAATGATTCAGAAAAAATAACTTGTAAAACCCTAACTCTATATAGAGCAAGCAGGAAACAGAAAATTACAGAAGCGTGCAGGTGATGCAGATGTTTGAGCACGCTTCATTTTGCAGCTTAACCACCTGTGATGTGGTTACGTTACTAAATACCAAGAATTCATGAAAAAGAAAAAAACAAACCACATGGGGGTTAAAGTGAAATTATTGTGACTGATTTTATCTTGTTTATTTATTAAGATCTTTACCAAAAAAATAGATTTGCGCAAGGTCATAGAAAGTTTATAAAAATATTACAGGTGAGATTAAAATGTAAATATTTGTACCTTTTTACTGATACAATATTTAAGGTGAACATAACAGTTGTGGGCACAGCTAACCAAAAACTCACTTTGCTAACTAAGTCATTAGCTTTGCAAACACTAAACCACTAGTCATGTCAGAAAATTAGCAGTTAGCTTTAGCTCCTGCTT
The DNA here is from genome assembly GCA_031762555.1 of Cynodonichthys magdalenae. Classification (NCBI taxonomy): domain Eukaryota; kingdom Metazoa; phylum Chordata; class Actinopteri; order Cyprinodontiformes; family Rivulidae; genus Cynodonichthys; species Cynodonichthys magdalenae. Next base: position 9,086,843 of record JARVJO010000269.1, read on the forward strand.
ATTTTCTTATAACAAATAAAAAAAGAACTTGTCTCCTTCCAGTTGAAGGCTAATGCAGGTGGACACACAAAATGCTAATGATGTGACGCACATACACAAGGTGCATGATGCAGGCGTTTAGTGCTGCAAGTGTGTGGGGATATTTGTTTTTGTTTTCTAGCTACTTAATTTTAACATTACTAAATTTAATGAAAGCTTATTGGTCCACTAACAGTTTCCAGAGTTAGCAAATATGCTAATCAGCTTAACAAAAAGATAGCTTTGCTAGCTGCTAGCGGATTAGTAAACAGTGCCCACTGGAAGATATTTATAAATTAAATGTTTTTGTATTTAAATATAAAATCACATGAAGACTTTTATAGGACTTTTATTTTTGCACCATATTTATTCTTACCCAAGATTAATGAGCTATGAATAAATAAAGAAGTTTTGAAAAGTGTTTCAAAACTTCTTGAGCTTCAAAATACTAAAACCTCTATGTTCTTATTCTATTTGGTCTGGTTCTTAGAAACAAACACAGCATAGTTTTTAAAAAATCCTATTTGTTAATTTGCAGCTGCTCAGCCGAGTTTAACAGAACAAATCAATGTAGTTTATGACATAAAAATCAAATTGAACTTTAAAAACTGGGGCAACAGCTGTTTCATCGAATCGTCACCAAATCACCAATTTTGAGGTCTTAAAACCTCAACTTTTATTTAATATATATATTTTTAATTTACTTTAAAACATTTTCCCTTGTTGTTGTTTTTTTTTAGGGGGGGGGGGGTTCCAACACACTGAAAAATCCCCCTACATGAGCTTTTCAGAGCCATAACTTTTATTAAACTGTCTAAATAAAACCAACTAAACAGATGAAATTCAACACAATAGGACTCGTTTTTTTGTTGCTAAAGGACTTAATTGCAAAATTTTCTGACAACATTGAAAAGATAAGAAAACACATTTAAAACCTTTAAATGTTACTACCAATCACCTTGCTTGAAGCCACTTTGGTCTAAAAATGGATTTGGAGCATATTTTAGAGGTGTTATGACAGAAAAGTCTTTTGATCGGGTTGTTTTCTAACATGTTTTCAGGGCCAGTCGGCTTTCAGACCAATAATATTCCTTTCACAGCCGGCATGTTCACTTCAATAGGTGAGACGTGTTTTTTGTCCTTCTTCAGAAGAATAAACAAAATAAAACATTAGATGTAGTTTTCAAGTGATTTCAGTGCAAAATGTGTCTGTTTATATTTTCTTTTACAAAAATGCTGCAACAATATTTAAATAATGTTCCTGGAGACTTTGTGGAATTTTACTTTGCTTTTCACTGTTCAGAAGTTTGCCCGTACAGAATCACATGTTTTTTTTATTTATTTTTTTATTTTTTTTTTGCAGAACCTGGTTATTACAAAGAGAATGACTTTGGGATACGGATTGAAGATGTTGTCGTGACGACACCCGCTCACACAAAGGTAGAAACAAAACAACAGATTATGGACTATTGAGAGCATTGATACCAGACAAGATCTACAGAAATCATATAGAAATAAAACATGATAAGCAAAAAAACAAATAAACTCTTAAGAAGAGGCTATTTGTTAAAAGGCTCATTAGCAGTGGTGGTTCCAGTTATACTAATTAGCTGACAAATAAAAGCTGAACTAATTTTTGATTTAGCAGATTAGCTTATTCACAGAGCAATTAGCTTTTGCTAAATTAGGTTTTGCAAACTTTAAATCCGCTAACAGCTAACTAACAAACTAACATCAACAGGTTTGTGTTCGTACCACCAGTCATCTGCTAATTTTTACAGGTTTAGCATTAGCTTCTGCTAATTTTTTTTTACATGTTAGCGGATAATGAGTTTTTGGTTAGCTGTGCCCATGAACAACTGATATATTATTAATACTGTATTTGTATGCATCCACCTTGAGTCTGTAGGTTTTATTTTGAAGGTCAAGTTTTGGAACCATTTCATACGGGTTGTTTATTAATATGCTGTCTTTTCCTCTAGTTTGGACACAACTTCCTGACCTTTGACACTGTTTCACTTGTTCCGTACGACAGAAAGCTGATCGACACGTCGCTCCTCAGTTCAGAGCAGGTGAGAAGCAATTATTTTCAACTTACTGTTTACATGAAACATGATAGAAACCACCTCACGTGACTCAATGTGGGCTTACTTCCCTAAAGAGGCTGTCATTTCCTGCTGCAGTTTGTAAATAAACCTCTGGCTGTACGAGAGTGAGACACAGACGGTGTGTTTCTTTTTCCTGCAGTTCGAGAACTGGTTTCCTCTTAAAATCCCCCCTTCACACATGTGGTCAAGCTTCTCTGCAGCTCACTAATAAAACAGAGAGAGAGAAAAAAAAGTGTGAAATCTACTTCTGTGTTTTTTTTGTTTTTTTGTTGTTTTTCCTTTACAGGCAGCTGAGGATACTTTAAAGAGTCAATGTCAAAAAATAAACTAAAACCATTTCAAAGTGCAGAAGAAGAATTATTTGGGACTTCCAACAATGACTTTCTGTGAATTTTTTATTCCACTTATTCTGCATATTTTGCCTCCATCTGGTAATAATTCAGTTAATTACCAGTAGTGGGCACTCATCAAATTTGCTTTGCTTACTCAGTATTTTCTAACTAAAAATAGGACGGACAAAAACCTGTTGATGTTGGTTTGTTATTAGCTGTTAGCAAGCTTAAAATTGGCAAAACCTAATTTAGCAGATACCATTTGGTCTGCTAATGGTTTTCAAAGTTAGTGTAAAACCCAATCCACTAAACAAAACAATGAATTCCTCTATCAGCTATTAGCTGAACTGTACGCAACACATTTGAATTGAAATTAGAATTTTATCATCAGTAGGTTGTTTTTAGAAGCACCTTCCAGTAACGGTTGTTTTTTCTGTCTCCAGGTCCAGTGGCTCAATAAATACTACCAGAAGATCCGGGACATGGTGGGTCCTGAACTGGACAGACAGGGTCTGCATGAGGAGAAAGACTGGATGCTCAGGAACACGGAACCCTTTGAGTCCGGCTCTTCAGCAGCGTGTTCGTCCTCTCTGACCTTTGTGGCCCTCGTCATCGCTCTGCTCCACAACATCGTCTGAGATCATCCCAGCTGATCTTTAACTAACTATGCAGTTTCTCCTCAGCAGGTTGACACATGCAGAAAGTTTTTAATTGTAAAATGTTTATTTATTTAACTAAATTATGTGGTCATTTGAGTGATTTTGTGCCTTTTGAAGTTTTAAATGATCTATTGTGTGATGTTGAGTGTTTGTATGACAGACTAATATAATTTCTATTTTATTAAAGGAAAACACTTTAAAACACTAATATTTCATAAAGATGTATTTTATTTATTTTACAAACATTTTTCATAGTATTCTAAGGAGCCCGTGAGGGAATATGGGGGATTTTTTTTCTTTTGCGTTCCCACGCAATACCTTTGTGTTACCTCACAATACTTTTTGCGTTCCCTCGCAAAACTCATTATCATAATTGCAGATAGTGTTAGTTTTGGCTATTTTTATTTATTTATTTTTTTTTTACTTGTTCAGAGAATTATGACTTCGTAAAAGCTAACTGTTCAGTTAGCTATGGCCGACCACTGGCAGAATTAAAGGGGCAATATTATGTGTTTCTCAGGCATATATTTAAATTCTATACCATATTAAAGTAACTCTGTTACCTTTAGTTATTAAAATGTTATTTGAATAAAACGTGGGTGGTTTTTTTAGCTTAACTGCAGAGGAAAACTGTGTTTGTTTACTATAATTGCTGCTGATAGACTAAAGGAGTCGCGGGTGGGGGGGTGCGCTTTGCTGCGTAGTTTACTTGGCATCTGAAAATACATTTCTTCAAAGGTATTTTTAATCTGTAAAGCACTGGAGGGAGAAGTGGTTAGTATTGGAGCTCAGCAGACACTGTTTTCACCGGGTGTTTGCCAGTTGTTGCTGCTGAGGGCCTGCAGGAGTCACAGGGCGGGCCAGGGGGTGGGGAGGTGTGCTCTGTGATGCGGAAGCTCGGTTCTAAGACCCAGCCCAGAGGAGGAGATATTACCAAAAGGCGGTTCTAGACCCAATCGATCGTTTTTGCTCTCCTGCCTGGCTGCCTCAGGACAGCCCAGGATTTCTCAAACATTCATGAATGAGTCAAAGCAAGACTCTGGACATGTTTTTGATGAGAGGATAACATTATAACATGATATAAAACTCAAAAATGTTGATTTTACATGATATTGCCTCTTTTATAAACTCCTGAAATAAAACCGTACATATTTTTACCTCTCTGGTGTCTTAGCTCTGAGCTAACACATTGTGCTGCTGAAATGTTGGTTATTAGCTTCATGCACAGAAACAACAAAACTATCATGTTTTTGTGTTAGAAGTTGGAACAAAGAGATTCATGTTGGGATCATTTTAAACTAGTAGCATTCAGATGGCATCATGTGAGTTACTTCATGTGTTCAACCACAATGTAAACAAAACAAACCCACAATAAAACCTAAAACATTGAGTCATAGCGCCCCTGGTGGCTAAAAACTAATTTATCTGCCCCTTGATTGTCATAGTAAAAAGTCCCTTTACTTGAGGTTTTTGTGCCTGAATTTCCTTTTTCTGTTAAAACTGAAGTAAAACTTGAATGAAGGCTGTTAACTTCTCACATTCTGAGACCCAGCCTGACTGAAGCTCTGGTTTGTTTTTGGGTTTTCTTCCAGGTTTCTTCTTTTTGTTTTCATCTTTTTCATGATGCACAGATCGAGGCGTTTGCTGCCAACCTGTAGTTGAATGACAGGAAGTTAAAGTAGGGCATCCTCTCATCATGTGGTTTCTGCACCACCAAAATAACAAACTAAACTTGCCATGCGCTGAACTTCCCTCTTCAGCGCTTAAGCGTGTGTTCGACTCATTGTCCTGCAGGCAGAGTCTAAAGCACATTCAGGTTGTCTGAGTCGTTGGTTTTAGCTGTTTTGATTTGTCTAACTTAGCGTCACATTATAAATTGTTAAATGAAAAGGGTTAACTGGACTATCAGAGAATAAATCAAGATTTTGTTGTGATCTCCTCCAGCAGCAGATCCGCTACAGTTTCCAAATATGTCATTTTTGTTTTTCACTTCCACACTTTAAACTGATCTCACTATGACTACAACCCATTCTATAAAAACTGGAGCTGACAATTGTGAATTAATAAAACTGGAAAAAACACTCAGGTCTTATTTTATCCACTAGCAGCTCAGTTCAGGAAGCTAAAAACGGTTTTCTGACACAAACTAATCAGTTTGATTATTATCCCCTGCTGCAAAAGGTGAAAGGTGAACAATGATTTTTCTGCCTTTGTGTGTTTGTAAGTTAGCAAAATATCTCATAAACCAATGTAAATGTGTTACATCCAGCATGCATCTGGATCAGTGGGATCTAATACTGGTAAGGGAGGTGTTACAGCATGTCCAACTAGGAGGAGACCAGGACGTGCTTGAGAGACAGGGCCTCCCTGCTCAAGCTGCTGCCTAGAGGTGAGTAATACTAGAATTATTTTTATATTGATCTGACACCATGTAAATACAGAGCTAGTAACACTTGAAATGTCATGATCATTGATGAATTTTGTTTTTTGTCTTTAGTCAGTTATTTATGATAAAACACAGGACACAGGTTTCTATTAACATAAAACAATGTATTAGTATAAAAATAATAGTATAAAATTTACATATTATACACAATTGATTAAGAAAAAGTCAACAATACTACAAAAACAACCCTAGGGGTGTCCCAATACCAGTTTGTCTGAAATCAAGTGCGAGTTCTTAGGTTTGGGTACAGTATTTACTGTGTTAGAGGTTTAACACTTTAAAAACATATTTATTTTATTTAGAATAGGTGTCTCCTTCCTTATTGTCTTGACTGCATGAACAGCATGATATATACTGTAATATATTATATAGTTTTATTGGTTTATTTTTTTTGGGGGGGGTGGTCGTGTTATTATGATGTAATGTTATCAAAAACGTACTCAGAGTGTTGCTTTGACTCATTTATGCTTGTTTGAGAAATCCTTGAATCTCCTGCAGTAGCCATGTGGAGCTGCCTAAAAGCTTCCTGGCACAAAGCTCCGCCTATTTACACAAAGCTCCTCCCTGGAGCTCAGTCTGCAGCCGAGCTCCTGCCCCACAGAGCACCCCTCCCCTGAAGCATTGTTGTGAAGATGTGCTGAAGTGGGAGTGGCAGAAACAGTAGGAGGTTCTAGAAGAGACAGATGGTAATTTCAAGGTGTTTAGATAAACTATGATGCAACATCAGACTTATTTTTGATTAAACAACAACAACAACAACAACTGAAGGTAACAGTTACTTGATTGTGGTGTAGAATAGAACTATGTGCATGGAAAACACCCCCCCCCCCCCTTAAAAAGAATAAAAATAACAAATTTGATTTTCTTGTATACATTTCCTAAATGTGGAACTGACAAACCTTTCACTTGAAATGAAAACTTTAACACATTTCTTGGAGTATGGGTATCAGGAAACTTTGTGTGAGTATTTGTCAAAATGCTGATATCAGTACTGATACAGATACTGGTAAAAATATCAGAACACCACTAAAAATGTTCATCATGCATGTGAGCATGATGAAGAGGAGGAGTTTCAATTGATGACTCACTCCAAACTGTTTGGACACTCAGAAGTGACTTTATTCTGTTTATTTGTGAAAAATAAAGTCAGGAGTGTAAATAAAGTGTAAACAAAAGTATTTATTTCGTTTCGGTATCGATGCTTAGATCGATACTCCCCTCCAACAGATCTAATAATGTCTGACTGAGTGTTCTTATCAACAGGATTTACTGAGTCGTGCCTAAAACCCTTCATCCTGTGTTAGTTCAGTTTTCTTCACACGACAGCTCATCGTGACACGCAGGTGAGGGTAATAAATGTAAGCGAGCAGTTTTCTCTCTGTGGTCCTGAGCAGCACAAACTGGGTTTGACTCTTCAGTTTCAGAGAGGCCATGTGACTTCCTGACTTTTGCTCTTCACTCAGTGGTTGCAGAACAGAGCGCACCTCAGACCTCCTCTCTCTCTCTGCATCAGACTCCGGCTGTGACAACACCGAGATCCTCAGCTAGGAGGTCCTCAGCACCGGGACGGAGACCCTCATCAGTTAAAAACTAAGGTTGTGTCCTGGGAGCTCTGTGGACCACTGAGGGAGAAGATGCTGAGGCGAAGGCCTTCAAATGCCTCAGAGAAGGAGCAGACTCAGAAGAAAAAGGTGTGTTTTTTTTTTTTTTAAAGTTTCTGCTTTGGTTTGAAGGAGAAAAGTTCCCAGAAAGATCACGTTGTTTCGTCGATTTGTTGTGAAACACTTCAAACACTCAGCTGTCTGTGTGCTCATCTAACACAGGATGTCAGCTCCAGTTAGAGCAGCTGAATCTGAAGAAAAAAACAATTAAATTCAATTAAAGTTTTTTTTTTTTTTTTTTTTTAAATAGATTATTTATTTGAATGATTTCAAAGTCCTCTGCTGCAGCTTGTTCAGTTCCTCTATTCTGGCTTTGATGATTCATGGCTGCAGATGCAGTTTTAGTCAGAAAAATTAGGCAGAAAAACTTCTGCTGCTTTCGTCTCCAGCTGAAACCAGCAGCGTGAACCTCCTCCTACACTCGACACCAGATTTTCCATCCACATCTCTGCTCCTGTGGTCCAACTCGGGCCTTGTCAGCGGAGCCCTCGTTCCCGGCAAACATCTCCAAAACTCAGAGCCCTCTCAGGTACCTCTTTAGTTGAAGCTATGATGTCAAAGGTCACTGTGGTTTTTCAGCCGCTGACTAGATGTTTGCAGCGATAGGCTGTCAGCAAGTTGCTCAAGTTTTTTTTTTTTTGCCCATTTCCTGTGGCTTTAACAAAGACAGAGTCTGAGCTGCGATAAGATTAAACTCAGTTAAATGGAAACAAGAGTTTCCACCACTGAGACAAGAAACTTTTACACCTGAAGAGTTATGCAAAAGAGCAGAAACTGTCTGGTTTGGGTAAAAAAGCAGGTTTGAGCTACTAAGCTTTAAAAAAAGCAACAAAATGTCTCACAAAAAGTTTATTTCCATCTTTTTTTGTGTGGGAGATGTAAAAATGTCCTGAAATGTGCGATGAGTTCTGTTTAAAGGCTGATTCCTTCTATTTTGTGAGTTTTAAATGTGTATTCCACTAAAAAATAAGCTTTTTTCTGCTGCATTTACACAATCTGGTTTGCAGGATTTAAAAAGAATGTCATTCAGATTTCTAGCTTTTTTTCATTCTGAGAGTTTTTTCTGCACATTTATTGGGTTGACACACTTTTTTTTTAAAGATAAGAACATAATGTGTGTGCAGAGAGAGATGAGCGTTATCAGCTCTGCACCAAAAAGCCACCAAACAACCGTCTGACCTGCGTTTGTTCTTTTTATTTAATTTCTTTATTGTTTGTTTTTTCCAATCGCAGATCACCCTGCAGAGGTCCAGCAGCTTCAAGGACTTCATGAAGCACAAACCCACATCTCCTGTTGCGTCAGACAAGGAGTTCAGTTTGGAGGAAAATGTGAGTCGTTTCTCTCGTGCACAAAACAACTGGAAAAGTAGAAGTAGAGTTTTTTATGTTCCTAAACGATTGTTCACGTTTGATCAGAATGTTCCTCATTTATGTGTGAATTGAATTTAACCCACCCTCTAAAGTGATGCAGCATCCAGGAAGAGGTGTTTAATTTTATTTTGTAACAAAAGCTCTTCCCTTTTTAAAGACACACGTGTGAGCTCAGAGTTGACCGAATCGACTCATCGGTTCCTGGCAGCAGAGCTCAGAGTAAGAAGTTGGAGGACGAGCGAGTGCAGAAGTGCAGAAACAGGGAGGAAGTCAGAAGGAGAAGCACTGCAGAGCAGACAGGATGTCCTCTGGTGACAGCTAGTCAAGCACAGAGCCTCTGCGTCAGACCAGGCAGAAAGCATTTCAACATGAGAGAGGGAGAGAGGACGACTTTTAGATTCAACTTCATCACTTCTAGCTCAGCTCAGATGTGAAAAAAATAAAAATATAAGAAATCTGTGTCTCTGCAGCAGCTTGTTGTTATGGTTACAGCAGGTAAACAGCTGCAATCAGGAGAAACACTCAGACATGTGTCATCATCATCATCATCGCTTCTGATAAACTGCTTTGTTGAAACAGAGCTTTTGTTTTGAAGCAGAGCGCAGGTGTGAGGTTTGTGGCTAACAGCTGAGTGTGTGTGTTTGTGTACTTGTTTTTGTGACCTATTTCCGGTATACACACTTACTTTGTCAGGACCAGTAGTCCTAATGGGGACCAAAGACCGGTCCTAATATGGTGGAACTCCATTTTGGGTTGGGGGTTCAATTTAGGACTAAGGTCTGAATTGAGTTTAGGTTAGGTTTAGGGCATGGGTGGGCATCGAGGGCCGCAGTCCTGCATGTTTTACTTGTTTCTCTGCTCCAACACACTTGATTTCAATGAATGGGTGTTTATCAGGCTTCTGCAGAACTTGGAAGAGGTAATTAAATGACTGAATCAGCTGTGTTGGAGCAGGGAAAAAGTAAAACATGCAGGGCTGCGGCCCTCGAGGACCTGGATTGCCCACCCCTGGTTTAGGGTCAGGTAGGTACGTGAGGTCAGCCTTAGGGTTGGTGGTTAGGCTGTAGAAATTACTGGAAATGAATGGAAGTCAATGAACAGTCCTAATAAGGATAGAAATACAAACCTTTGTGTGTGTGTGCATGCAGAACCACATCACCTCAGAGCCTGCAGCTTTTCATATTAGTGAGAATTAAAGACCTGACAGCGAAGCCACCATCACGACTAACTGTGTCAGTCCCACATTTCACAGGAGATCCATTTTAACCATCATTTTTATTTATAACTTAGTTTCCCCGCCCTTCCATCCTGATAAAAATACTACATGTTTGTTTTTTTGTTTTGTTTTTCATGTCAGGCCGCAGAAGGCGTGGCAACAGAAGAAGTGGCGAAAAGTGGCAGCAAACTGGGGAAGAAATGGCGCAACGTCATCTCACGCACCATGACCCGTAAAACGTCTAAGATGGTGCAGAAGGCTCTGGCTGAGGAGGGGGTAAAAAGATTCACTTCAAATAAACTCATAAAATCCTTTTACTACTAATTCTTCTCATTATTAAATAATGTAAACTCATACTAATCATGTAAGTTACTGCTGTTCTGCTGCTCTTCTTTACAAACTGGTTGTTTGTCGCCACCTTCTGGACAAACAGTGAACTGTAAATATTATTGCAGGACTTTTCTGGGTTGACTTTTGTGGTTGATTAAAATTTGATACATCTAATTAACTGATGACAAATAATATTTGCAATGTTCTTCCAACTTTTGTAATTTTTAAATTGTGCTACTGTAATTTGAAGAGATAATTAATGCTTTTATTTAAATACAATTAAAAATGTTTTATTACAGTAAACCTCATAATTAAAAACTAACATGTTCAGGAGGAATATAAGCTCAAATCAACAGCTCCTATTGTTTCATCTGATACCTGCTGAAAATCAGATCCTCAAGGAATACTCCTTTTCACTTCTTATCTCAGATCATGAGTCTATTTTGTTTTCTTTGGTGAATGCAATGCTCTTCTGTAGATAAATGACCAAAACAAACAGGAACAAAAGAATGAGTTGTGTTAGCGAACTTGAAGTTAGTGGAAGCTAAATGGTCTGCTAACAGATTTTTAAAGTTAGTGAAAACTAATTCAATTAACAAAAAGTTAACTTACCTAGCGGATTAGAACCATGCCCACTACTGAATATTACAGCTTGATGTTTATGTCTTTTTTCTCTTTAATCCAGTATTAATACAAACTAAAACTACAGGGAAACATATCTTTTTAGGATTTTTGACAACACATATTTATGGAAGCTAAGAAAAATGGTTGTTGAGTTATTAACACTGACAATAATAAAATACCACCACTCCCAACTTCAGCTCAGCATCCGTAAAATAGACTGAGTGATCTGCATTTGTAAAGGTCGATTAGCTATGGTGGCCATCTTGTTTTGGGTCGGCTCCAAACATTTAATCGGAATGATTCTTTTCTGAGAGTTTATTTCAAACCCATCAAGTGGTTTAGGACGGTACAGCAGACAGATTCAAACTCATGGCAGCAAACATTATTAACATTCAAAGACAAAAAGCAACATGCTGATGTGCTGTAGGTTGTAAAAACTGTTGTCTTCTCATGTTGACCCCTTCGTCTCTGTGTCCTCCATGTCTTCAGGGGGAGAGTGGTGAAGAACTGTCCCCCACCTCCTCCGACTGGCACCCAGACCTGTTGGCGGGTCAGAGGACATCTGTGTGCTCCACGGGCTCAGAGGACACGGGACCCAGCCTCGTCAGCCGCCAGCTCTCTGCCAGTGAGTGAGAAACTGTTTTCACCTGCTGCACAGACCTGAGATCAGGTTCTGGTTCTGTTGGACTTTTCTAAGAACAGTTTTATAGATGAATCTGGGCTGAAAACCCCTAACAGTGCCACCATTTTTACTAAAAGTCTGAAATTTTAACTGGACACAATGAGCCACCTGACCACTACTGTGAGTTGTTTCCATGGTAACAGTGTGAAACATAAATAATTAGTTGTAGATTTATAACAAAGCAACAAGGTGACAAATGGTTGAAGTTTTATTCATTTTTCATTTAAATAATTTGTTTTCCTTGATTTAAGACTTTTGAGAAATGTGATCCTTGTGTGGTTTAATTGCTATTGTTTTCTTGTTTTTTTGTAATTGTAATGAATTTACCCAGAACCCACAGACAGTTGTGGGCATATATTCTACTAATCAGCTAACAGTTAATAATGGAGAAATTTTTTATTTAGCGGATATGATTTTTGCTTACTTTAAAAACCATTAGCAGACCAATTAGCTTTAATAAATTAGGTTTTGACAACGTTAAGTCCGCTAACAGCTAACTAACAAACTAACATCAACAGGTTTGTGTCAGTCCCACCAGTCAAAGGACTCAAAGACATGATGCAAACTGAGTGACAGTCGTCTTAGCAATTAGCAGTTAGCTTCTGCTAATTTTTTTATATGTTTAGCATTAGCTTTATTTTTTGGTTAGCAGATTATGCATTAGCAAAATGTACTTTTTGGTTAGCTGTGACTACTGCCCACAGACAACTTTGTTTAACTGAAACATTTGTGACATATATACATAAAAACATCATTGCTACTGTAAAAAAAAAAAAAAAAAAAAAAAAAAATATAT
>JARVJO010000269.1:9118368-9135455 GCA_031762555.1 Cynodonichthys magdalenae
CAGGTGTACCTAATAAAGTGGCCGGTGAGTGTGAGTATATATATATATATATATATATATATATATATATATATATATATATATACACACACACACACACACAATTTTCTTTTTTTTCCCCTCTGATTCTTCTCTAATGTGTTCTGATGAACTCACGTCCTCGTTGGTGGTCTGGTTGAGGGAGATCAGGTAGGTGTGGAAGCCGGTCAGTCCCACCACAGACCACAGGGTGAAGAAACACACCAGCACCTCCAGCACCGTGAGTCTGAGTTAAAGAAAACAGCAACACCTGTTTCCTACCTGACCAACACGCTGATTAAACAGAGAACAGAAGGTTAAACACAAGATTACACAACTTAAATAAAACCAACCAACGTCAGTGGAAAAATAAAAGAGGAGCAAAAGATACTTGAGCTTCTTACATTTAGTAAACAAAAACATAAACATTACTTAAATTAAGGGCTTAACAGTAGTATCAACAGTTGCTGAACAGGTTTAGATCAGGACGAAGACATTTGATCATAATGTTTTTCCCACATTGCATTTAAAGGATATGTTCCAGGTGTTTCCTTCAATGTGTTTAAAAAGCCTTGATCAACTGAGCCTGTGTAACAAAACACAGAAACATTATTTTTATTCTTGCAGCACTAACTAAGGTACAATTCTAACATATTACACATTCATAAAAGGCTCATTTCCAGATAAGAAACCCTTCTGGTCCTGAATTTGACAAAGTCAGTTCACTCACGCATGACGACGTGGACGATGTTGAAGGTAAAGATGTAAATGGTGAGCAGGGACAAGGTCAGGGTGAACAGGTAGAAGTATCTGTAGTTTCTCTTGCCCACGCAGTTGCCCACCCATGGACAGTGGTGATCAAAACGGTCTGAAAAACAAACACAAAGATGCAAATAGGAGCAATTTTAGAAACCAAATGTGCTAAAAATAAAACCTCTTTGCTGCATGAGGGCCTGTAATCCTGCAGTCTAAATATAGAAAACTTTTCTCTATGTTTCGCCTCCTCTATCACTTGGAGCAAAGCCAGACAGAAGGAGGCCAGAGGGTCAAATGAACAACTGAGGTAAACATTTCCAAACACTTCTCTCTGCAGCAGCTCCGCAGATGGAGTTTCACAATAACAGAAGACAAAAAAAACAGAGAAGCTCAACAACATGAGTTTGTAGAACGTGAGAATTTAAACCGTTTGTTGATTTTAGAGTTGGATTTTTACATTTTGCTGATCGAGCTGGAGATCAAATTTAAGAAGACAGTCCAGGAAGGCCAACCTGCCATTTTTTACATTCCTCTTAAGTGAACTTTATCCATAGTTGATGGGATCAGTGAAATCATAGACTTCCTGGGATTTCCTGGTGTCCTTGAAAAGGACATCAAAGCTGATGTAAAATTTACTGGTTGAATTTGTTAAATTTCCATAGCAACCGCAATATTTATCTTGAATTACCTGCGACCCGGCCGCTTCTCGCATTTGTATCTAAAAACAGGTCTTTTGGAATCACACTGAATTGATATGTTTGCACTTGTTGCTCAAACTCCAGGTGAAATTTCCAGGAGTTGAACTATTTCCCTTTTAACTTTGGTTCTGGATCAAATATACAAAAAAAAAAAAAAGAAAAATGTCAGATTTAGCCAGAAATGAGCATGTTTTTTGGGAAGAATATATTCTTCTTTACTGTTGCCTACCTGGTTTATCAAAACTATTTCAAGTCTAATCTCCTGAGTTAAATAAACAGAAGAACTTTAGAAGAAAAACCTTACAGAGGAAGGTCAAAGGGAGGATTTGACACTTGGAACAGAAAAAATTGGAACCAAAGATCCTCTATTTAACATGATGCATCACTAATGCTATAAGATGATTCCAGTCCTGGAAGAGCTGAAAATGTGGTTGGAAAAGTAGAGAGCAAATGTTCATTCAGATTTATTTTTTTCCTTCTGTGCTGACAGATTGTAGGACAGTAAGCTACTAAAACAGAAGCAGGCTTCAAACAAAGTCCCTTTATTCTGATTTGTTGGTTTACAATGAGCCAAATTTATGTTTGGATATTTGGAAAATTTTACCCCATTTCATAACCGACTCAAGACCGTTTGGAGAATGATTAGTATTCTTTGGTGTTTAAACCACACATCAACTGTTTTACAACTTCAATTCATGGCAACAGTGCTGCCCCACAGAGCGGCGAGCAGGACTGCTGACTGCTGCCAACTACGTCCAGAGCCGCGCAGGTTTTTAAATTGCACTCGGAGTGCAGCAGCACGATAATCCTCCACGCCACTCGGTCAATGTTATAAAGCTGCAAGCTCTGCACTCGCTTAATAATTAAACTGGTTTTCCATTTCTTCTGTGAGCAGCCTGAACATTTAAACTGAACTTTGTCCACAAAAAACTTATTTCAAATGAAATGTGCTGGTCCAGAAAATCAACTAACCTGCAACCTGAGATTATAGGCTACTGAAGCTGCAGCTGTGTAACGCTAGGTCTGTGTGAGTGTGTGTGTGTGTGTGTGTGCCCACAGTAGGTGGACACAGATGAACCAGTGTTCACAATGACTGAGCATCTATTCTAAAACTGAGACTTGACTGTTTGACTCTACGGCTTCTTTTAGACGCATTCCACATTTATCAGCAGCTGGATCCCTGTTCTTCTTCTGCAGCACTGAGAGATGATGCAGCAACACACACACACACACACTCCTTCTTTTTAATCCATCATGTTACATGGAAACAACAGAAACAAGAATAAATGGTGTTTAAGTGGATGTAACTCAAACGTTGGGGAAATAATAAATATTATGAGATGACGTCATAATTGACGCATTGTGTCATTAAGCTCCGCCCCTGGTGGAGCTGTCCCGTGTTGGAGGGGCTGAGTTGGCAACCCTAAAAAACACACAAACATTTTCAGAAGCGTAAGACAGGCTTTTTTTTTTAACTCTTCAACCCCCCTTTAAAATCTAAAACCTATTAAAAATATTCCTTGTGATGAAACTCCATGTATGCAGTGGTCAGCATGATTCTGTTAATCCGCTAACAGCTAGTAGCAGAAGTAATTTGTTGTTTAAACTTTTAAAAACTATTAAAATACTAGCAGCTAATCTCTGTTAGAGTTAGCTTGCGCCAGTTTCAAATAGTTTATTGTTAGCTTCCGCTGTTTGTTTTTTTTAAATGTTTAACGTTGTGGGTTATCTTTTTTAACTTTGAAAAACTTTAGTGGACCAATCAGCTTTCTTTAAATTAGGTTTTACCAACTTTAAGTCCACTTACAGCTAACTAACAAGCTAACATCAACAGGTTTCTGTCAGTCACACCAGTCTTCGGCTGAAAGGAGAGGAAGACGTTTGACGCAGACTGAGTGACAGTCGTCTTAGCGATTAGCCGCTAGTGTTAGCTTCTGTTCATTTTAACTAAATTAGCATTAGCTTCTGTTATATTTTATTTGCTTGACTGTTCACTGTTAGCTTCCGCTAAGTTTTTACATGTTTAGTGGTTTAGCATTAGCGAAGCTATATCTTTAGTTAGCGGATTATGAGTTAGTCTATGAGTTTTTAAAACTTTACTTAGTTCAACATTTACACATTAAACCTCTAAAATCCTTTAATCGCTGCAACAAATGAATGTAGTGAGAATTAAAGCTGAAGTATAGTTCCTTGCAAACCTTTTGGTTCCTTTAATAAAATAAAGCGCTATTAAAACTTGAATCGAGCTGTTGGATCAGTAAAAGTTTTCGTACCGACACAGTTGTCACAGATGCTGCAGTGAGACGCTCGCGGCGGTCTGAAGATCTTGCAGGTGTAACAGTACTTCAGCTTGACGATCTGGTTGTTGATCTGAACGTTGCGGATTCGAGGTGGGGGTCGTTGTCCAGCTGGGACGTTTCCGTTAGCAGCCTCTGTGGCAAAAAAATACATAAATAGAAGGAAGCTAATGATACAGAAACAGCAGCTCAATGATCAAGACAAAATAAAAAACAAATTGAGAACATTTTGATGAATCAATATCAGTAATTAATTTAACACTTTTATGTCAGAGTTTTAGACCAAGATCATCTCTTAAGAAACAGCAGCCGTTTTGGTAAAATCTTAAAATTATCATAAACAAACTAACACTACATCAACCGACTTGTTAGCACTCTGATTATGTGTTAAGGACAACTCTAAGCAACTACCACTACCATTTTTTACCAATATCCATAAACTGACCAACTTACAGCTGTTTGTATGTCTGTTAAGACTTATTAGCTTTGGCAGCCATCTTGAAATGGTTTATGAGATATTTTGCTAATAGACAAATGTTCACACAGGTGAAAACATTATTGTCCCTCTTTTGCTTTTAAATGTCAGGTGATAATGTTAATGTATACATTTCAGCATCACTTGTACTGAAAAGACTCAAATCATTTTTTAAGAGTCTTGTTTACTGCTCAGCAGCTACCAAACAAATTAAACTCATCTTTATCATTGAGGATTTAAATGTTCAGGTTTTGTTGCCCTGCGAGGAGCAGGAGCGGGGCTGCAGGATCTCTCAGGAGAAAAGCTGCTGAGGAGAAAATCCACCATTATCACGCTGCAGCGAGGCGTGCACTTAATGGAAAAGAGCAAGCCTTCTCATTTGATTTTCTGAGGATACATTAAGATAAAAACACACAATATTTGTGGGAATTAAATTAACTCAGCAGGAGACAGAGGGCTCTGAATTACTCTGTATAAAGCCATCAGTGAAGGTTTTTTCTGCAGAAATAACATCTAAACTATCAAATGAAAGCTGTGAAAATATTTTTTCTAACAAAGATAATTGACATTAATTCTCAGAGTGGTGGTCTTCAGGACAAAGGCAGAAGAGGACAAATCTGTGAGTCACAGGAACTGATGCCACTCCCTCGGGTAAATCAGTGGCGTTTTATATTCCAAGAGGATCCATCTTCTCGATTAGTGACCCCACCCCCATCCCCCCCATCAGGATCACTACTAACAGGCTGAGAACACAAAACATCCAGACTGCTGCTTCAAAATGATCGCCTGCTTTTTCCACCAACCGTTCCAGATCATTATCGTTTGTGACAAAAACATTTAACATTTAAAACAAAGGCTTAGATGTTCTCCAAAAAAATGCATATCGCTGATGTGGGCCAGGTCTGGCAATGATGGCACAGTTTTTAAACGGCAGGCAGTGCCACAACTGGCCCATTTGTGGTTTGGTTTAAGTGGCCCAAATCTGTCCCATAAATGGACCACCTCTGGCCAACCACATTTGAGCCACCAAAGGTCCGTCATTCTTTGTGGTATCTGGGCTGAGTGTGTAGTGCATTGTGTGGGCCAGAACTGGGCCAGACGAATGTTACTGTGTGGGTTTTATGCAGGAAATGAGATAAGTCACAATCTTGAGCAATAGTTAAAGGAAAGACATTTTTGTCGATGGAAGGAAATTTAATTTTGTTGCATTTTCAAAATGAAGCAACAAAAATTTCTAAGAGATTTTTCATCTCTGCCTTCATTAATAAACTTATGAGTTGTTCTGTTTGACAATATCGTCTGTAATAAAAAACATTAGCATCTAAATTAACTGCATTAAATGGTGACAGTGTGATTAAATTGACGGATGTTCTCTATAAGTTTTTTTATTAACAATACAAATAGATGAGAAAAGACTACATTTTGGCCTAAAAACACCTGAATTTGTGAAAACAATCCAATTAATTTTCTTTTTAGTTTACTAATTAAATTATTCAGTGCCTATAAGCTCTCTCTGTTTTCTAGTTTTGCCAATCGGTCCAGGTGGGAGTTCCTCATGGAGGACTTTTAGGGTCACTGAGGCTGAGTGAGTCTTCGTCATCCTGCAGAATGAGTCAGAAAGCAGCTTCCCCCTCCTCTTCCTCAGCCCTGCTTTAACAGACCTCTTCTGTCATCAGCAGCTGGGCCTCTTTTTTTTTTTTTTTTTTTTTTACAAAGTGTAAGACAAAAAGTAGAGCCGCACAGGGAAAGGTAAAAATACAGCAGAGTAAAAGAACAAACAATTCTCAGGTAGCTTGGTCTGAGTGGAGCTCTTCAGATGAGCACAAACCGCCTCACGAATAAGAAAAAGATAAATATAGACACATAACAATCATGAATAAATCAGAAGGATTGAGCTCGTTTGGCTTAGTGAACAAATTTACTCATTCCTTCTAAACACTTCCTGACGAACTGTTTCCATTTAGTTTGCAGCCCACGTCCCGGGTGGTACGATAAAGGTCTGTGGGGTCACAGGTGCTGATGATGAGGATGAAGAGCGGCTCGAGAAAACAGCAGAGCCCCGAGGAGATTACAAACTGGAACCATCGACAATATAAAGAGGCAAAACCCTAAAAACTAAGAAGATTTTGATTCCTGTATTTAAATATTCAGCCAAAAATCTGTAAAAACTGTTTGTAAAGATAAAAAAATAAGGCGAACAAGTTTAGAACACCAAATGTATTATTTATTAACTTGTTTTCACAATTTGGGACCAAAAAGTAATTTTAAACATAAACTTACCACACCTTTAAATTTAACAAAGAGATAAAAATTGGAGCAGATCTGGTCACTATTTATTTTAATTGTGATAAATGTAAAAATTCCTATTGCTTTGTTTGTATATAAAAAAAATACAATTTTTTATTCATCCAGGACAAAATAAACAAATAAAATAGTAACAAACAGCTGAAACTAACAGTAAATCTTCATTGAACCAGTCACAGCTTCAGCAGACTGATAATTTGACGTTAAAAAATAAAGGTAGACGTGTTTTTAACTCACCAATTTCCATCTCGATGAAGTTGGCCTCCTCTGGAAGCGCCCGCGGCAGAACGCCCGGGTCACTGAAGCTCGTCCTCAGGAGGAAGGCTATGACAAACAGGAAGAGGATGATGGCGAAAACTGGAATGGCAGGAGACAGGTGGACGGCCAGGTACGGACACCTGAGGAGAGAAATACGACAAGCAAAAGCAAAACGTCAGATTAAAACATTTAAAACAAAGCGGGACGCTCTGACGAAGGGTTGGTTTTGTCAATTCATGTTCAGGTAAATGATTGCGTCGCAGAGAGACACGAGGCGAGAACAGAACTCTGAGGTCACGACCTGACGAGATGCTACACCGTCTGAACGGCTGTTCGGAGCAGGGGGTCGTGAACTCAGAGCTGCTGTTTGTCTGGAAGCCATGGCGATGAATAAATACAGAAACCGCCACCTTATGAAGAAAAAAAAAAAAGAGAAAATACAGCTCTGTGCTTCGGGCTGCACCGACAGAGCCTTCAGCGTTCAGACAAAAACAGTCTTCCTCGTATCCTGAGATGATAAAGACATGATGCAACCTTAAAAACTGCTTTACTAAATGGTGCGTGATGGGAAAATAATATTTACAATAATCACACTCAGCTCCTGCTGCCATGATCTGTTTGATTTTCTATTTTTGTTTTCTTGTGAGGTTTAGTTTCTGTATTTTCTTTGAGTTCAGTTTGTTATTTTGCCTCAGTCCTGCCATGCCTACCTGCACCTGTTCCCCATTCCCATTAGTCTCAGCTGCTGCCACCTCGTTAGCCATTTTTATTTCTCCTTTTTATATTACAGCTTTTTGGACAAATTCAACTCCAGTCGTCACTTTTGTCTTATAGCTGCGACATGTAAAACATTGCATCATGCCTAATGTAAGGGACTGAAACATGTCATTCATTCCTATATTAAATTTAAATGAATTCAAACTCACTCTATGCCAACAGGCGGGCTCTGTAAATATCTGTTGAGCGGTTCATGAGATATTTTGATAAGACACAAAGGCGTGACTATAAACAGTGTTCACCTCGCAGCTACAGGTCATGTACAGGACACAGCAACACACTGTGAGAAAACATTACATTTCAGAAGCTGTTTGGTTTGAAATGATCTCAAACAAAATATATTTTTAGTTCTGTTCAGACAATGATGGAACATGAACATTATCGGTTTACAGTGTTACGGGTTTTCTGTCTGACAGGACGCTTAAAGAAAATAAGGATGTGGTTAAATAAAAAAAATAAAAACCTGCCAGTCAGCACAACTCGGCAAAGACCAAAGTCCATCTGTTTATCTGCAGCCATACAGATAAACCAGGTACATCTGCATACCTGAGAGACGACACAACACCTGCAGCACCAGTTTGAGCTGCTCCGCTGCTTCACCCTCCCACCGACAGAAACTGGGTTCAAAGTTCAGATTAATGGAAGGCTTCCTGCTTCTCGTGTCAGCACAGAGAGCAGGTTTCTTGCTCGGCGCTGATGACCCGAAGGTATTCAAGTCACGCTCTATCATCAGTTCCCATCAGCTCCGATGGTCACGTCCTTCCTGAGTGGAATCATTTCCTCTGCTGCCGAGGAGCCACGGTGTCACAGAGTGTTACAACTGCACCGAAGCTGCAGGAAAACTGCATTTAATCAACTCCTGTGTCCAACAAGGGGAAAACTTTCACATCACAATCAAATCAGACGCTCTCAGTCTTTGACTCAGCTTTCTGTCTTTTTGTGATTAATTCAAATCTGGTTAGCGTGACTGATTAATGATGATATTTGTGGTTTAATGATAAGTGTTAGGGTCAGGGACGCTTGTTTTCAGGCAGAGTAACATAAAAAGTAACACGCAGCAGAACCAGGAGATCCAGTTTTTCAGGTTTCTGTCATGGATATAACTCACCTGGCTGCTGGCTCGGTTTAGAGCCAAATAATCCAGTTTAACCAATAACACATGAATCAGTATGTTACGTGTATGACCCTCCACCTAGAATAAGTTTTAAATAGAGATTTCATGATCTTTAGGCCTCAGTGTTGGATAAGACTCCCAGTTACTCTCAAATGTAATTTTAGCTCATAAAACTAAAGTTATAGCCACTTTTGTGTTTGCTAAGGCCTCTCAGAATCAGTTGACTTGAGAAGTGTTTGAATATAAAACACAAGGAAACCTGAAGTGTAAGTGATTTTGTGTTTAAAGGTGAGGCTGCTGCAGACTTTGACCCTGAAGTTTCTTAACTCAGAGTGACCTGAACCTAAGCTCCTTCATTGTAGATATCAAATTAAAATCTCGTTAAACTCTTAAAGCTGAATTTAATGTGTCGTCACAAATCTTCATTTTGGTAAACCTCCTCTGCCCTAAAGCTGTAAGTCCTGCAGGAATCAAACGGCAGATAAAAAAACACACTTTTAATGCAATTATTACAACCCCTGTCCCTCCACTGGTAATGCCAGGATTCTACTGTCCTCCTCCTCTGTTACTGGATACAGAGATATAAAAAAAGAAGAAAAAAAATCGATATCTTAGGAGCTCTGATACGTCCCTCTGGAGCAGAAATTCCAAGAAGCTGCTGTGTTGTTTTTTGTTTTTTTTTCACGTCACGTTTCTCCAGTCTGTGTATGACATTTGCATTTGAAGTTTAATTTATTCCTCAGTATTGTTACACCAATCAGCCATTATCAAATGACTATAGTCAGGTGAGGAGAAATACATCAATTGTCCTATTATAATCACCACTGGCAGTGAAAAAGGGGGGCGTAATAAAACAAGAAGTCAACCTTGAACTCAGCACAAAAATAGAAGAACAGCGTCTCCACAGCTGAGCTACAGTTTACCAGTAATGGTTTATGGTTTCGCTAATCAGCTACGTAACAGCTAACAGAGGAACTAATTTTTCGTTTAGCAGATTAGCTTTTTCACTAACTTTAAAAACTGTTAGCGGACCAAATAGCTAACAACTAACTAACAAGCTAATGTCTGCAGTTGTATAGCTGTTTAGATAAGTGTGTGTACATTTGTTCATAAATGTTCATTATTGCAAATATAAAATCGATTTATCAGAATCATTTGTTAACATTTGTTCTCTTTATTCAGAAAACACAATTATAATAAATTAAAAAGTGAGAAATGTCTTTGGTGCCTGTTTAATTTCCAAATATATTTGTGTTTGTGTGTGAATGGGTCGATGACGAACATTAGCTAAAAATACTTTGTAGAATGGTGCTTTTATGATGTTCGATCCATTTACTTGTATTAGCTTACTGGCAGATGCTGTGTCGCATCCCAGCGAGCAACGAGCCAACCCGCTTAATGAGGCAACTATGTATTCATGTCTATGGTCGTTTTAGTGGTTAGCAATTAGCATTTGTGTTAGCTTCTGCTCAATTTTACTTATCTGTGTAGTGTTAGCTTTCATTAATTTTTACTTGATTAGTTGTTCATCGTTAGCTTCTGCTTAAAAAAAATTTCATATGCGTAGCATTAGCGAAGCTATATTTTTAGTTGGTGTATTATGTGTTAGCAAAGCTAACTATTTGGATAGCTGTGCCCACAATTGTAAATTACCAAAAGAAAGAAAAAACAAAAAGGATATTCTTGGCATCAGTCATGTAGCTAAATGTTCCTGATTCACTTATAAGTGAACCTGTGTTGTCTGAGAGAAATGTTGCTCCACTGACCAAATGCACAGTTCACCTGACTCTGCTGCTGCTGCAGAGCTACAAACGGGCCGACATCGATCTGCAACCACTGCTGCATCCAGAGGGAGCGTAAAAAAAACAAAACACTGAAATGGATCAAAATGTGATGGAAATGAGAGCCTGGTCTGATATTATGTTTTTGCGCATTTCTTGGGAAAAAAAAACGTAGCTTCAGGATGAATTTTATGACGCACATTCCGCAGAAAACACCTGAATTATGTCATTTATGTAGCCGTTAGTTTGACAAATACAACAAAACTAATCTCTGTTAATAGTTTTTAGCAGTATATCCTGATAGGACATGGTCACACAGCAAAAACACTTCGATGATGAGTTTGCAGGGGAGCCACAGAAATTCTTGGGGCGGCATCAAAACCAAAAGCCACAACAGAGTTTCAGGAGTTTTATTGGGCCGTTGGCAAATATAAGCGGTTTGACAAATACTGTGATCAGAGAGTTAGGGAGCTGCCTTCTGATAGAGGATGTAGTTGTTATTTTGCTTTTATAATTCTGGAGAAGTGGAGCTGCATTTTTTTGTTTTTACGGTTTTAATTCCTATTATTTTACTACTTCAACTGACGTCGTTTGGTGCGATTCTAAGTGAAAACTTTCTAATTTCTTGCTTCAAGTCACCCAAATGTTTCATTTATCTTTCCGTTTATAGAATCATAACAGATTCCTCCAACAATCTGGATTTTAAAAAAATTGTGCTATAGATTAAAAATATGTTTTAGCTTTTTTGTAAATATCTGATGAATATTGTCTCTTTTGGATTTTTTTAGTCTGCTCACTGTTTTAAATCATCCCGTCTTGTTACGCAACATTTAAATACTACATTAGAAAAACACAACCTCAGAGCCGGGGTCACGGACGTTTTAATGCAGTTTATAATCCCAGCTGTTGCATCACGAGATTCACTCAGAGAAACCAAAAGAGAAAATCTGGAAGACAAAAGCTGATCCGAGAGACACTCGTGTCTTCATTTAAACATCCAGACAAGTGGAAAGGAAGCATAATGAAACGTTTCTCCCAGTATGGAAGCAGGATGTGGTGGGAAAAATAATCCATCTCTTCCCGGGAGAGACGCTTCCAGAGAACAAAGGCCTGCAGGTCTCTGTAGCTGTAAATGGAGCATGTACTCTGAACAGGACATAAATCATGTTATTGCTCATTTAGCCTCAGCTGGAGGCTGCTTCATGACTGGCTAACACGGAGACAGGGTGGGGTCAGATGCTAAAAAGATCTCCTCGCTCTGCAGGATCAGCCCTGCGCTCGACTTCAGAACACCTTTCACACGTCTGATGCTTGTCAGACAGAAACACTGAGGTACGATCAGGAGAACACAAAGAAAAGCCTCGGTGGTTGCACATATGCTGTCCTGGCTGCAGCTAAGCGTCCTGCAGTGGACAGATGACAAACTGCTCCTGCGTTCCAGTTTCTTCCAACTGAACTCTGTAGGAGGTGAGGAGCGTATGCAAAACATGTAATGTGCACTCATAAATATCCAAATCCAGCCATCATTCAACGCAAGCAGACCTTCACAGATATCTGCACTCAGTTCAACAGGAGGATAAACAGATCAGAACGCTGCAGAAACCCAGCAGGACGACAGACAGACAGACAGACAGGCAGGAGCCGGCCCACCTCTCCAACAACTAAAGCTGTTTACATCCTTCTAACGACTCTTTCCGTTTGTGGACACTGCAGCTTGATTTGGAGTGATTTACAGCACGGGGAGGTTTGTGCCAACGCCAGGAGGAGGATGGCGAGGCGCGTGCTCGGTTGGTGTTGGATGGGAGCCAGGAGATGGCGGAACGCAGCCCGGCCTTTCCACACAGCAACCAGAAACTCACCAGATTTAAATATGAATTAACTGCAAAAACCTTGTCGTTTCTGATTAGAAAACTTCTTTTTGAAATAGGGTAGTTAAAGATCATCAAATACTGAGAAGAGATGGATTAACTTTATAAATGTCATCATGACAAGCCTCAGGTGATCTGCTCACCCACAGAGTATGTGTTGGGGATGACTCTCAGCTACTACCACACCGAAATTTTAGCCCAATATCTGTCAAACTGATAGATTTTTAAGTTTGGTTAGGTCAGCTGGCTGTGGCAGCCATTTTAAATTAGGGTGACTCCAGGATGTAATCAGGTGTAGAAGAACATTCTGTAAATATTTACTGAGAGTTTGATTAAAATTTGTCCTGTGCTTCATGAAATTATGACAGATGAGCAAATACAGGGCTGCATTATTGCCCTTTATCTTTTGGCAGCAGATGATTTAAAAAAATCATTTTCAGCACAGTATATGTTTGATAATTAAAATTTTGTCTGGCTGACTTTATGTGAAGAAACTTTCACAAAATCATAATCCTGGAAAAGCAGAAAATCTTTAAACAACATGAAGAATGGCTGAAACCACGAATAGTAAAACATTAATAAAGACCCACATTTTTTATTTGAAGCTTGACTCTTTGAATTAATAGAATTAAATCAGACTTTTATCACTTATAATCTGCTGCTCTGTGTTATTGAAATATTGTATAATTTAGTTCACTTCACTTTACAGTATGACCCTTTATCTTCACTTCAACAGGAGGGTGGGTCCAGTTTGGGTTCCAAATGTTTATATCAACAGATTTGAACAAAGGAATTGCGCGAAATGCGCAAATAGCCTTATTAATGTTGATCAAATGCAGTGGTGGCCATGGTTCTGCAAACCTGCTAACAGCGAAGCTAACTTTGACAACCATTAGCAAACCAATTAGATTCTGCTAAATGTAGTTCTGCTAACTTTAGGTTTACTAACTAAACTCACACGTCTTACTCATCTTGAAAAAAAGGAACTGAAAAAGAAAACAGGAAGTGCTATTCTGCCCCCAACAACGGGAATATAGGGCTTAAGTTAGCTGCTATCAGTTAACGTTAGCTCCCGCCGTTTCCTTTTTTTAAATTTCTCACGTTTAGCGGTTTTATATTAGCAAAGTTATTTTTTTAGTTAGCTGATTACTTGTTAGAGAAGCTAACTTTTTGGTTAGCAGTGCCCATCACTAATTAAATGTGATGATGATGTTCAACACGTTAGCTTCTTGTATTAGCATGCTAACATTTAGTGTTCAGTCCAACTCTTTATGTACCACTTTGAGAGGTTGGTATGAATGTTTTGGCCTGTGTGTGTTTATATGTCTGTTGTGTTACCAAAACACCTGATAAACCACTAAACAAACTTAATGAAACTTGCAGAAAGTAGTTCTTAAACTGCATATTGTTTAGCTTAAGATAGCCGCCACAGCTAGTGAGAATAAAATTGATTGAAACACATTTATAAGGAAACATTGAAGGAAAAAAAATGTCAGTTCTAGATCAGTTATATTAAACTTAGAGCTCAACAGAACCATTTGACACCGACAGGTTTTTTGTCAGATCTATAGCTGCTTCTAAAACGGTGAGTCTGAGTCCCACCCTCGTGTCTTTTGGGCCTTATATCAATTTCACTATCCCTCCCCCGTCCATGCAGGATAATTATGTTGTGCTGTAATATGAACATATCGAGCTAACGACCCTCAGGCTATTATCTCCGCACCTCCTCTGAGCAGCATCAGCTCTTTCGGACATGAGCTCCTTCTGCCCAGACTCAGAGGGAAGCAGGAGGCCATTAGCGTGCAGGAAGAGCCTGGCTTCATGTGAGAGCATCTCTGTTGCTGCACCTCTGTTGCTGCACCTCAAATGGCCTAATAGCTGCAAACACACACACCCTCAGCAGAGAGAGAAAGAGAGAGAGAGACACTGCAGGATTTTGTGCTAAATCATTGAGCTGGTGTGTGGTTAAAACCAACAAGAGCTAAAGAACTGATAAAAATAGCTGATTATTAAAAACACCAATGGGACCTGTGTTTATGTTTCTGTTTTAGTTGTTTTGGTCAAACCTAGAAAAAGCTTTCACCCTGTTTTTGAATGACTCTCAGCGACTACCACATCAAATTTCAGCTCAGTATCCAGAAAACTGACATTTTTGTTTCAGCTAATGTCGATTAACCGTGGCATCAATCTTGAATTGGACAGATTTAAACGTTAATTCGTTGATGAGGTAACTTCCTGAAAGCTTCATTAAAATCCATGCTGTTGTTCATGAGGTATTTTGCTAACAGAGAGATGACTTCAACATATTGACATGACAATTGTTGCGCTCAATATCTAAAAGACTGAATTATTGACCTTTTTCTGTTTTTTTTTAACTGCATTAGCTGTGGTGGCCATCTTGATGTCAGTCATTTCCCAAAGCTCATGAGTTATAAATGCACATCTGATGATTACTTCCTGAAAGTTTCATCCAAATCCTTCTCATGGTTCATGAGATATTTTACTAACAGACAGACAGACTTGACTGCAAACAGTTAAAAGCAACATTTTAAACCTTTTAAACTTGTGGGATCTGTTAGAGCTCAGGACACAAGTCAGGGATCAGTCTCAGCTACTAACACACCAAATATTAGCACAATATCTTTAAATCTGACTTAGAGACATTTTTGTGTTTTTTAAACTGCATTAGCTGGGGTGGCCATTTTGAATTGGGTCAACTCTAAAAGTTAATCAGTTATAGATGCACATTGGAGGATTACTTCCTAAAAGTTTCATCCAAATCATTCTGGTGGTTCTTGAAATATTTTGCTAACAGACAGAGTTGACCAAAAACAGTTAATGGCAACATTTTAATTCAAACAAAGATCTTGTGTGATCTGAGCTCAGGATACAGGTCTGGGATCAGTCTCAGCTACCACCACACCAAATGTTAGCACAATATCTTTAAATTTGACTGGGTTACAGACATTTGTGTTTTTTTTTTCAGTTCACCTGGCTGTGGCGGCCATCTTGAATCGAGTTAATATTAAAAGTTTATCAGATATAGAATATAATTAAAGGATTATTTGTTGAGAGTTGCATTAAAATTTGACCTGTGGTTTGTGAGATATTTTGCTAACAGACAACCTTGATTATATAATAATAGAACAGTAAGTATTTTTATTTGTTTTTTGCTGCTGTTAGATCTCCAAACTGTTAGGCTTCACACCAAACTTAAGCACTTTTAATTTAATATTTAATTTAATTTTTTTTAATCGAATTTATGATTAATCGATCAACCGAGGGTCGATCATGGCTCAGTTTTGCATGCTCTGGACATTGTCAATTGGATCTCTGACAGAGACACGGCACTATAAAAGGGTCTGGACTCACTCGAAGGCGAAGAACAGGGCGCAGGTCCCGACGATGAGAAACAGGGTCAGGTAGAAGACCCCCTTCTGGCGGGCCATCATCACCCGCCCGTCGCAGCAGAACGTGTTCTTCCCCGGCAGCTTCTCCCATTTACGCGCCTTTCGGGTGATCATCACCGCCGACATGGTGCTCTTATCCTCAGCTCAAACTCCTCCACTGGAATAATTAAAATAAATATATTCAGTTCTGCGCAAAGACGCAGCTGGGACGCATTTTTTTATTTCTTTCTTTGGATTAATGCGTCGCAGTCACATCATGGATGGCATGTGCGCCTCTCCTTCTCAAACAGTCCTTTAATCCCTCCAGTAATCAGTCGGATGATTAGAAATCCATCAAAAAACGCGACTGCGACAGATGTTTCCCAGCAGAAACGAGAAGAAAATCCACCCTGGATGAAACCAAACGAGCTGCGGCGCATTCCCAGATCTGCTGCTCAAACCTTAATTTATTTAGAAACAAACGTGGGAAAAAAGAAATGATCCCAGATTATGATATGATGAAGCGTCTTTCCTTCTTTCCTCTCTCAGCAGCAGAATCGCAGCTCCTGGATTTTAGTCAATGGCACCAGGAAACACGCCTAGATTGAAATGTCTGATCTTAAAGGCGCAGCACAGGTGGATCAGGAACAAAGGACGGACTCGGATCACAATCCCTCCACAGCTGCGGGGAGATTACTAATAAACATTTGTGCCTAAATAATGCAGAGGAATTTATTATTATTAATGCTTATTGCTTTAAATTTTGCCTGCAGGTTCTTATGAATTTATAGGCTATTTTGTGATTGTAGCCATATTAATAATTTGATTGTTATGGATCTATATTGTTTGTGCTGCCTGTTTTGTACAAAAATAAAATTCAAATAGCCTAAAAATAAAAAAAACCTGTCCTTACCTGTAGATATGGGTAGATAAACAGACAGTGGTGGATTCTACTACTCAGCTAATAGCAAAAATATTTATTGGTTTAGCTAATAATTAGATTTTTAAATAACTTTGAAAAACATTAGAATTAGCTTCTGCTAAATTACGTTTTTTTGTTTATCTGTGTCCACCACGGGTAGGTAGGTGTGGTGAGCATTGTTCCGCTAATCAATTATCAGCACAAGTTTTTGTTTAGCAGATTAGCTTTTTCAATAACTTTGAATTCCATTAGTGGACTAATTAGCTGCTGCTAAATGAATTTTTGCCAACAAACTAACATCAACAAGCTTGTGCAAGCTAGCTGCTAATGGTTTTCAAAGTTAATGAAAAATCTAGTTAGATAGATAGATAGATAGATAGATAGATAGATAGATAGATAGATAGATAGATAGATAGATAGATAGATAGAT
>JARVJO010000269.1:9135555-9166324 GCA_031762555.1 Cynodonichthys magdalenae
GATGGATTCAGGTCTCCTGTGGTGACGATGCTGCTGGGGGAGAACAGCTGGGTCCAACATGTGGACAACGGCATCAGGTAACTGTTTTAATCTGTTTTATTTGCTTCATTTTTGCTTGTATTTGGGATTTTAATAAAAACTCTTCTTCTGTTTCAGCTATGAATTTGATGTTACCAAGAGTATGTTCTCAGCTGGAAACATTACCGAGAAGCTCCGGGTGGCTGGGTTTGACTGCAGAGGAGAGACCGTGGTGGATTTATATGCAGGTAAAACTATATTATTACATAATTACAGTGGTGAGCATGGGTCCAATAATAAGATAATTGCTAATAAAACACATTATTCATTTAATGAATTATCTTTTTCACTAAGGAACAAACTAACATCAACAGGTTCTTACCAATCTTCAGCTTGAAAGAGACTTAGTGGTTAGCCATTAGCTGTTAGCTTTCACTAATTTTTAGTGGTTTAGTGTTAGTGAAGCTATAGTTTCAGTTAGCAAATTCTGAGTTAGCAAAGCTAATGTTTTGGTTAGCTGTGCCTACCACTGTATAACTATAATAACAATATATTAACTATTATAATATGCATTATAAACGTCTTTCACATTAGAGAAACTATTTTATTATTGTGAATAACAAACAGAAATACAGCATTATTTAACAAAACACACCAGCTGTACTGTAATTTTTACTGTAACTGCTAACAAAAACATAGCCTAAGAAACCTCAGTCTAATGTTTTCAGGATGTTAGATGTCACTTAAGGACTTCATGAGTTAAAAGTCAAAATTAAATCTTAATAAGAAACGTTTCTCAATGTTAAAAGGGACAACATTAAACAAAATTCAGCAAGTCATCTGTTTGTACGTTTTTGCCGTTGCAAAGTTTAAAGTTCAGCTGTATTAAATAAATAAATAAAGTAGGGAAATTACTACTTAGTAACTCCCATATTTGTACCTGGTCTCAGGTATTGGATACTTCACCCTCCCGTATCTGGTCCACGCCAAGGCAGCTCGTGTTCACGCCTGTGAGTGGAACCCCGCCGCCATCGCAGCTTTACAGAGAAATCTTGAGGCGAGCGGCGTGTCGGATCGCTGCACCGTCCATCCAGGAGACAATCGTCAAGTAAAGTGAAATTTACTTTAAATATTTATTATGTTTTTTTTTCAGATTAAATTTGTCTCCCAGCAGCAGATCTATGTTGATAAAATGTTTCTATAACACTGGTGAAAGAAAACATTCTGGATATTTTTATAAAAACACATTATTTAAATTTTACATTTTGCTTTAATAGACTAAATAACAATTAAAATGTTTAATTGTGAATACATCATAGACCAATTTAATTTTGAAAACATTGGATTTTTGCAATTTGTTTTCAAATCAAACTTCTGCAGTTTCTGGCATCTAACTTCAAATGTTCAAATATCAAAACGGTCAGCTCATGTTTGCCATGAAGGCTGTGACCTTTGGTATTTCAGTAACTTGTACCTTTTCAGGTATTTAGCTTTTTCTGTTATTTTTTACATTGAAAATGACTGGAGTTCAACATCTTTACAACTCTTTAAAATGTTCATAAATCTTTACTTTTTACCTTTGCTTTTTTCAACTTATTTGTGCTAATTTCATCTTCCTTCAACTTCCTTCATAATTTTTAGGCTTCTATCAGCTTCCTCCTGCTAAGATAAACTTTTTATGCTTCTTTTAGCCGATTTCTACCAATTCCTGCTGTTTTATGCCTTTTAGCTACTTTGTAGCTGTTTTCAGCTAATTTTAGCTTTTTTCATCCAAAATTCACCTTTTTGTGATAATTTCAGCTTCTTGCTGCTTAATTCAGCAAACATGTTCTCTTTCTCTTTTTTGTGATAGTTTCAGTTTTTTTAGATACTTTGTAGTTGTTTTTTCTGCTAATTCTGCTTTAGCTATTTTACAACAAGTCACAACTTTTCTTGCACTCCTTTTCTTATTTTTCTGAACTTTTTTACTCACCATCTTGTTTCTGCCAATGCTACTGTCAGTTTCTTTAGTTTCTTATTTCTGTTTTTTTTTTATCTGGATTTGCTCATTTAGTTGCTTTACAGTATAATAACAAACATATCTGGCATCACAGCTGTTAAAAATCTATATCACACCTTTCTAAAAGATAAGCTGAGGATAAAACCTGGGAGACTCCAGAACCTGTCACATTTAGTGGGATAAAAGTTTCAGATCTGCAGTCATTTCAGTTGAAAAGATGTTTGAACAGAATCTACTCTTTAACATTTGGATAAAACAGTTTCTGATGTTTCCGTATTTGGATTAAAAATCTATTTTCCCCTCTCCTTCAGCTCCAGCTGGTTGGTATTGCGGACCGTGTGAACTTAGGTCTCATCCCAACCTCTGAAGACGGCTGGCCCGTCGCCTGTCGTCTGCTGAAGAGAACGACCGGCGGCGTTTTACACGTTCACCACAACGTCACCTCGCCACCACGGAGCCTCGCTGCTGACGGTGCGGCTCGGAGAGTTCCCGCAAAGGAGGTTGACAGAGAGGTGTGGCAGACCTGGGCTGACGGCACGGCACGCTGCATCGCTTCGCTTTTAATGGACCTCACCGATGCATCGTGGGTAACGAACATCCAGCACATAGAACATGTGAAGTCATACGCGCCTCGTGTCCACCACATTGTGCTGGACCTGGAGTGCAGACCGTCGTGAGCAGCTGAAACCAGAACTCTGATGATGATGATGATGTTCTTTTATTTATCCAAGGAGGGCTGAATTAGCCTAGCCACATGCTAACCGTGTTTCATGCTGCTCACAGCACAAAGGATTTATTCAAGGATATATGAATGTTTTAATCCTCACCGGTGTTTGACAACTAGATCTCTGTTTGTCTCCCGTGTTCTGACTCAGTTCTGTTTTAGTGGAACAAGTTCACGTCTACAAAAACTTTACTTTACAAATAGTCAACCCAGTTCAGGCAGAGATGTTGAACTTCTTCTGTACAGAGGAGTCTGAACCGTTTGATAAGAGCAGAAATAATGTGAGTCTCATGACGTGACCTTCATGATCATCAGGTCTTAACTTGGTTCAGTAGATTTAGAAGATTTGTGCCCAAATAGGGGAATTTCTTCTTGTTTATCAAAGATAAATTTGCTACACAGAAGTAATGGAGCATTTCCAGCTGCTTGTGATGCTCCGTTAAGTTCTTTTTACTACTTTTTTTTCTAATTCTACAGTAAAAATAAATCCAGTTCACTTTTTTATCAGATGTTTTTTTGTCAAAACTTTCCTCAGTCTTTAGATGCCAGTGTTCCAGTGTAAATGCCTGATGCCATTTATTTTTCATCTTTAATTCATCAAGAGAAAACTCTCAGTACTGAAAGTCTAATTGAATTTAACAGGAACCATTCTGGTTTTCTCAGCTGATTAATTTAGATAAATGGTAAATATTCAAACAAACACAGAGGCTGTTTAACAAAGAAGTGTTAACTATACAGAATAAATAGTCTTAAAACACCTATTTAAAAGATTAATATTGATATTTAATCCACAAATGTTTATATTCTCAGCATTTGAGTTATTTTACTTAACACATGAAAACTTAGAGGGATTAGAGAGTAAATCTTTTATTTTTATAAGCTTTAGCATTAAATTCACATAAAAACTACAGTTGCCTCTGTAGGTCAATAAAGAAGCAGTTCCTGAACATTAATCAACGTGTGTCTAATGTCATCCCATGAAATATGGACTCTGGATTTATTGCAGTAAAAACAAACATCCTTCAGGTCTATTTTAGAAGCAGCCTCTTGTTTGGATGTTGCACGCCTTCAGTTCTCTGTGATACCAGATTTAATAAGTAAAAAATAAATAAAAGCAATAATGAGCCTAACTGTACTTCTGTGTTTAACAATAAACCTTAAGGGGGGAAAGTAAAGGAAGCTGTTTTGTGGAGGAAGAGAGGGAAGCTAATTATTAGTGGAAACGTCTCAGTGGGTAAAAGTTTCCACATCCAGCTCTTTGGTGGTAAATGGAGCAAAAGAAAATGTGCCTGTCATGGAAAAGAAGGAGTTGTATGGAAGTCCATCTCTGCAACGTTCATGAAAATACAAACCTCTAACTTGTAATTATGAAACACTATCTCTAAATTACTATGGAACCATTGGAGTCCTGCCCAAACCAGCTGAGTATTTCTGACTCAACATAGAAAACCTGATTGGTTCAGTTTGTCATGTGATCATTTAGAATTAGACATTAAGACCTGCAGTGTTTATGGAGGTCCAGAGGAGACATAAAGATAGTTTTCTTTTGCGTTGCATCATAAAAGTTAACCATTATTGTTGTTTATTACTGTTGTTCTTGAGCAAGGCCGGCAACAGGGTTGCCAGATAAACATACAATACACTTTTTGCTCCTATTTTTCTGTGCATATTTTCATCAAACACAACAACCACCTCATGTTACATCTTGACTCAGCACACAATTTGGGTCAAAATGCAATCATTTTAAAGGGAAAGTACAACAGTTTATCAAGTCCTGTCTGGCAGCTCTGCCAGCCAAACTGCTACAGTTGATCCAAATGTGATTTTATTTTTTCACCTCAGTAAACATAGAAAAATACTAAAGTTTCCATAGAAACTTAAGGGTAAATAGTGCCTATTAAGTTGTGGTGAGAGATCCTGTTTTGATAACCAGGTACTTTAAAATAAAAGTATTTTTCAATATAAGTAATAGAAAACATTATAGTTACCTTGAGAATGCCAAAATACTCCTTGATAATGCAAAATAAAAAGGTCCCCCAATGTCTCCCCATGGGCTGTAGGTGTGAACATATCCTCAGTTTTTAGTAGATTTTATTTTTCTTCAGAGTGGCAGAGATGGTCCTCCATAAATACGCTTCTGCAAACTTTCCTTCACCAACAGGTGTTGCGCCAAAGTAAATATCCTTGAAAGGATGTGCCCCTCCAGAGCTCGGGGGCGCGCACAAAGCAGGAAACGTGGACACCTATCAACTCTGACTTACTAAACCTAGAAATAGTTACACGTTTTATTTTTTTATGAATGTTGTTAATATATCGTGTTGTTTTATCGTTGAGCTTGCGGGTCGCCGCAACAAAAACGATGCTTTAGTTTGTCCGCGCTCCCGAGTGAGCGGGCACAAACTCTTTCGGGGATAATTACTTCGGCTCGACACCTGCATCTACTGAAGGGAAGAAGAAATCACCGTCTTTAGAGAGGGAGTCGGTCGGACGACAGGAAAGAGAAAACAAGGAGGAGGTAACGAATACTGTTCGTGGTTGATAAATATAGTCAGTTAGTCGCTCGTAGCTTCAGTTTCTTGTCTTTTTGTTGCGTTTTCTGTCAAGAATATTCCGGAGTAACAGCGGAGTGTTGACTTCTCCCCACCAGCAGCAGCAACAGGTGTGTTTAATTCCTCCCAGTCAGCCACATTAATAGAAACATACTGTAAATGATCTATTTTGTCTTGAAATTTTAGGCTACAATTGAATAGATTACGTTAATTACGCCGAACGTAATTTTAGTTTTTTTTACGTAGCGTCAACGCAACTTTTAACCGTTGATAACCGTTAGCGGCTAACGGTGGGTTTATTAAATCGCTTTAAATCATAACTTAAATCGAAAGAAAACGAGTTAATACATACGGCTGTAACAAGAATTATCACGTCACATGTGAATTAAAATCTATTCTAGTCATTTTTGGCTGTATTGGCCACTTACAGTGCAGTTAGGCTTTCTAAAACCTAATTAAATAACCTTTGATGGGAACAAACACCATTTCCTGTAAGATTTTGGTCTTTTACCCAAGTAGAAGTTGTCATGCAGGTTTTTTTAACTTTAAGCTTGAGTTAGTTGGTATTTAAACAATGAGGAAAGCGTTTGTTTATCCACGCAGTTTCTTTGGAATAGTTATGTTTTCTCTAGTTGTTTAGGCACATCATGAGTTTCATGACAGATGTAATGATGACTTTAACAGCAGTAATAATGCTGAGCTCCACCCGGGTTTCTGTGTCCTGGGAACCCTTCATGATAACCAAGTT
Organism: Cynodonichthys magdalenae; assembly: GCA_031762555.1. NCBI lineage: Eukaryota > Metazoa > Chordata > Actinopteri > Cyprinodontiformes > Rivulidae > Cynodonichthys > Cynodonichthys magdalenae. The sequence goes on from JARVJO010000269.1 coordinate 9,141,594, forward strand.
CTTGTTGTTTTTAGTCTGCCAAACGGCAGAATAAACCTTTACCCATCAGAGGCCTGCTGTGGGATTTTTAAAACCCCTCTAGCCTCCTGTTTCTTTCCACCGATTAATCATCTTTTAGTATTTTGTTTGAGCACTAAGTTGCTGATCTTTTATGCCATGGGAACGTGTGTTGACTTCATCAAGAACTACACAAACAATAATTTTACAGTAGTTTGATGCAGTGATAACTTAATTTGGCATGAGTTAGAGCCTGTACTTCTTAAAAGCCACATCACGTTTTAGTCAATTCCTGATGCTTTACTTTATTTCCAGAAGCCTCCTCTCAATGCAACATTAACCAGGTTGAACTGCCTGCCCCGACGGTTCTGGGTGAAGACACGATGCCTGGGGCTCCTGATTTGATCAACCTGGGCTTCCTGTCGGACTCGGAGCGGGAAATGATCCTGGAGGTGCTGCGACGAGACGAGGAGCTGAGGCTGGCGGAAGAGCAGCGCGTACGGTGAGACCAGAGTGGTTCCTGTCACAGGTTTAGTTTAAATGATCAGAAATTAAGTCCATATCTGATCGGACCATGGCAACTTGTCCTGCAAACATCATCTTCTCCAGTGTCTCCTGTCCGTCCAGGTTAAAGCTGGATTACAGTTTTAAGCTCTTCATATTTATTGAGGATTACTGATTGTTCACTCTGTGAGCTGTCCTGTGTGTTGATACTCTTATTGGGAGTGGTATTCTTTATGCTCTCTACAATGATCAAATTTACACTAGAATCCTTTTAACAAGGTTGTGACTTTTTATGTTGCATATTTTTGACCTGTCACATTAAACCAAGGATGGCGTAGAAATTTAAGGATATGATGAATAAATACCCCTTTGGATAAGATAAATCAAGCCATATTTCTGGAAGCACTCATGATATCAGGATGATCAGGTGTCAAACTGTGCTTTGACCAAATCCAACTTATTCTTTGGTTTAATGCGACAGTCAAATATATGACCAGTTCTGGTTTTATTAATTAATTATTTATTATTAATGAGCTCAGGCTGCAAAAATGTGAAAATATTGATCTTTGCTATAATTGTTATTTTTCATATAAGGAGTATAACTACACAATGTAGCGATCTCTAATATATATGCTTACTAACAGGTATTTCTTAAGAAAATTATTTTAATTTTCTAGGAAATTCATTGTTTTCTTTGCCAGCAGCCATAGCATCTGACATTTTTAAATAGAAAGTTGGATTTTTTGATGACATCTCTCCAAACAATTAAAACCTGCTCTGTCATAACTAACCTATCTTGTCAGGCCAGGTGATAAATCACCAAATAAAAAAAACTATATCATTTTGATGCTTTAGAAATAATAAAAAAATATTATTATATTATTTTTATTGAGTCAGTTTTGATAAACTCCTCTTTGTGACTCATTTTTTAGCAGAGGTCAGTTACTGTAGCTCAATTTTACACCTTTATAGAAAAATTCAAAGTATAATAAACACTTGCTATTCTTTTTTTTTTTCTTTTCTATTTGTTAAATATAATTTCAAGATTTCAGTTTATTGCTGAATTGTTTAAGTATTTTATTGTACATTTTACCCAGTACAATTTACATGTGTTTATCATTAAACCTATGGCGATTGTGTTTTATTTTTTTCCTTTATCTTAGGAAACTGAAGACGGAGTTACTGGAAGTCAAGAGGAAAGGAGCCAAACACGGCGGTGGAAAATACAGCGAGCACAGCTGCGGCAGATGCCAGGAGCCTCTGAGTCGCCTGACGGTTTTCTCCAACCGCTGTCAGATGTGCAATCACTTCGTGTGCCGGAACTGCCAGACCTTCCTGCCCAGCGGCTCCTGGCTGTGCAGCGTGTGCACCAAAGAATCGTAAGATAAATTCTGTTCATTTTTCAAAGTTATTCGACCAGTTGGCTCACTGGAATGGCAGCTCTGAGCATGTTTTAGGTTTCAGTCAATGATAAGATCTCCTTACTGTGGTGTTACACCTGAGTTAATTTACCTGAAGATACAGACCTCCTCAAACACCATGATGATGGGAAAACATAAAAACTTCTGTGGAACCAAACCTGTTTGTTTATAACTGAATAAAAGATAAACTATATTTTCATACCAAAAGTTAAATAGTGTATGAAAATAATGCATTTTTATGTTTAGTATAAATTTACAGACTTTTCTTAAAGTGTTTGTGTTAAATTTAGGGATTTGAAGAAGAGGACGGGTGATTGGTTCTACAATCAAAGGATCAACCGGTTCTCTGCAGCTCCTGGACATGACCTGGTGAGGGTCTCCCTGAAAAGGAGGACACCGAGTAAGTCCAGGAACAGGAAGTGAAAACCAGCTGTTTAACTGAGAACGTAAACAACACTTTCTACCAGGTTTAACTTTGTTTTTGTAAAACGTTTCAGTGAAAAAGCGCGAGACGACGGGAGAAGTGATCTTAAGAAATGAAAAACCTCCAGATCCTTTAAGGCCGGTGCCTCTGCCCCGACAGAAGGTTCTGCCTGTTAACACAAGGTATCGGTCTGTTCCGGTTTTATAATAATATTTTTCAGAACAAGCATTAGGAATATTTCAATCTTTTTGTCTTTTTTATTATCGACAGTCAGTCAAATGAGAACCCAGGATTCGTTGCTTCAAGGGAAACGGAGTCAAAGACTAATAACGTCACTTTAAAGCCAACATTCTGCAACACAGAGTCGTTAGAAAACACCAGCATCGTTAGTGGAAAAACTGAGACTGAATCTGGTCGCACCACTCCTGAGCAACCGAGGTGAGCTCACAAATTACTCTTCTAATGACTTTTAACATTTGAAGTAAAGAACAATGGCTGTTTTCAGGATGCAGACATATTTAAACCTAAAAATGTTGTGCTGATTGTTTTTGTTTATACAGAGACCACAGCTCGATTCGGTCCAGCATCGCAGGATCCGATGTCTCCAGTCTGACTGTTCCAGTCAAAGCGGACCCTGTAAGCACCGACGGTGGAAACGGAACAGTAAGATCGTTTCTTTAACTCGTTCTGTTCTTGGACCACAGCTCTTTGTTTTCTTCTCTGTAGGAAGTGAAACCAGCTGATCTGAGCCTGGAGCTGGAAGTCGACAGGCTCTTTAAGAAAAGCATCAAACGAGCCCCAAAACCTGCAGGTGGGCAGCTTCAGATTAATATCTGCTGTTGATGAATGAATGAATGATTTGTGTTTTAATGACTATTTAATGTTTTATTCCAGAGTGTTTATCAACACTTGACCTTCGTGACGCACCAGAAGCTTCGATGGGCAACAGGAGTCGCTCTGTACCTGGGTTAGACGTTCAGGTGAGTCTGAAGGTAAACATGTGATTTATTGTACTGACAGCACAATAAACCTTTTTTTTTTTGCCTGTCTGCTTTTCTTATTGTTTATTTGTATAAGATTTTTAGAGGTCATGGGTAACGTTTTTAAGTTAATGATGCTAATAAACTTTAATGTATTTGTTTAGTTGTCAGTAGATACAAAGGTAAAAACAACCTCCTCTCTGGTCTGAAACATTTGACTAAACATTTTTATTTCTAAAATGAATCCTGATATCTATTTAAGTGGGGAAAACTCAAAATTACCTTTTTTTTTGTTTACTGACACGGTCTTTAGCTACAAATGAATAAATCTATTAAATTCTGAATGTTTTGCCACAGGAGGATGAAGATGAAGACGAAGATATTGACCGCTTGGTGAGCTTTCACAAGATGACGATGGCGAGGAGCTCGTCCAGCCTGCAGAGCTCAAAGGTAACGTTTCTTACATTCAGCTGTTTTTCTCATAACAGAACCATCCTGAACGATCATTAAACTCAGGATTTCCTCTGAAGTGAGGAAGTCTGAGTTATTCAAGCATGAGAGAAAAGGTGGTTTTTAACCTCTGAAGCTTTTAGAGAACACCCGACTAATAATTCTCTAGAAGTCAATAACTGAACAAATGCAGGCGTTGTTCATGATTCTTCCTGTGAATTTATTCAGAGCACGCTGGGCAGCCTGATGAGCATTTACAGCGACTCAGGAGACTTCGACAGCGTGGAGGTGAGCGGTGACGTCGTCTTCTCTGTGATGTACGACGAGCACACTCAGAGCCTTCACGTCTTCATCAAGGAGTGTCACGAGTTGGCCTTCGGTGACGCTTCACGCCAGCTCTCCAACCCGTGAGTCTCCAACTCCTCTGACTTTAAATGTACAAAACATTTGATTTAAAACAAAGTTGGCTCAAACTCTGACTTCATCAAGCAGCAGGACTGAAAGTGTCTGAAAATCTATTTTCAGCCCACGCCCCGTCTCAGCTTTGTTCGTTGTAGATTAGAGGTTTCTGTTTAGTCTCTGTCTCAGTGCTGATTAGCTGAGCTTCACAGGAAATTTTATGTCAACAGAATCATTTTTTTCTGTTTCATTGAGGCAGGAAATGCTGTTAGTTGTGGCCAAAAGAACCAAGATTTGATGTTTGTTTGTGGGTTTTTTTGTGTTTCAGTTACGTAAAATGTTATCTGCTCCCTGATAAATCCCGTCAGAGCAAGAAAAAGACCACCATCAAGAAAAAGACAATCAACCCCGTCTACAACGAAACGTTAAAGGTGAGGGTCTGGTTACTCCCTGATTAGCCTCCTCGCTCTACCTGTTGAAAATACAGACCACACCTGCAGCGACCGGACGGTTCATGTTGACTCTGCAGGAAAGTTCGGCTGTTGTCAAATATTGATTTTTGTTTCCTTTGGAGACTAATGAAACTGCTGACAAGGAAACAAAACTCAGAACTTTAGATTTAATTTAAACTTTAGATAAAAATTTGTTTTGTTTTGTTTTGTCACCTCCAGTATTCAGTCAGTCGCTCTCAGCTGGCCACTCGCTCTGTGTTGATCTCCGTTTGGCACCACGGGCGTCTCAGCAGAAACACATTTTTGGGTGAAGTGGAAGTTCCTCTGGACTTGAGAAACCTGGACTCACCGAGCGAGGACTGCCTTCGTCTCATGGGGAAGGTAGAGCAGAAGACCTGATTGTATCTGTGAACTGTGCCCACCACTGGGTAACTTGATTTATTTTATGTCCTTGTTGGTCAAAACTAAAGAAGGCCACTGCTGAGGGACTAAAGAGCCACATCTGGCCCCAGCGCCGCAGGTTGTAGACCCCTAGTTTATATCACCAAACTGCAACCTGATTCTTCATGTTCTTAAAACAGTTAAAAACAAATATTTGCATATTTTTATCCATTACAGAAAATTTAAACCTGTTTTATTTTTCATCACTTCTTTTTTGGAACAGACTTTTACTTGTTGCTTCAGTTCCTCTGAAGATGTAAACCTAAAAGAGGAACAAGTTTGTTTTCCTAATTTTAAGGACCGAATGACATGAGAGAAGCTAAAACCAGTATTGATTGTTGATTAGCTGTAAGGACAGCTTTTATAGATCTCAGTAATCCAGTATTGGTTGATTTCAGTATTGATGCTGGTCGTTCAGGTTTCTCCTGTTCTAACGATGATTGATTTTCTTTAACAGGCTGGTTCTTCTGCTCAACCTTCAGCTTTCTCTCAGTACAAAGGAGAGCTAGTGATCTCTCTGAAGTACATCACGCCTAAAAAGACGACAGCCGAGAAAACCAAAAGTAAATAAAACAACTTCTGGATTTAATTTTGATTGATGCATAAATTTCTAAACATCTGTTCTCTCTTCAGGTAAAAAATCAGCATCTGATGAAGGAGGAGAGCTTCATGTTCTCATTAAGGAGGCAAAGAACTTGGTAGCGATAAAAGGAGGCACATCAGACAGCTTTGTGAAAGGGTCGGTGGGAACCTTAAAACCTCATTGAAGGTCTTCAAAACAACAATTACACTTCTTTAATTCTCCTGGTTTTGGCTCTTCAGGTACTTGTTTCCAGCAAAGGCAAAGAATGCAAAGAGGAAGACCATGGTGGTGAAGAAGAACCTGAACCCTCAGTTCAACAGCACGTTTGTGTATAAAGATGTGACTCTGGAGGAGCTGAGGGGGGCGTGTCTGGAGCTGACGGTGTGGGACAGAGAGGCCATGCTGAGCAACGAGTTCCTGGGAGGAGTCCGCCTCAGCTCAGGAAAAGGTTCGGTTTTTCTCTTCAGCTCAACAACAAAAACATTTATTAAGTAACTAATCGAACAGCATATTTTATACCCGACAGTTCAGACTCAGAGCTGTTAAAGTGTTGATAAATATGTTTATTCATTAAAGTTAGACCTTTAAGTTTATTGTAAAAGCATCACTTTCTGAATTTAGAAAATAATTCTAGATTTCTGTTGCAGTTTTTTCCCCTCTTTTTAAGAGCATATTAGTAGAAGGTAATAAAACACCACTCTGTGTGTAATCTTATTCTCTGCAGGCGCTGTTAAAACAGGAAAAGAGGAAGTGGAGCTGGATTCTGTCGGAGAGGAAATGAGTCTGTGGCAGAAGATGATGCAGTACCCCGACTCATGGGCAGAGGGCACTCTGTCGCTGCGATGCACCATGGGTAGACCCGCAGACAAATGAAGGATGGCAGAATTGATCTGACACAGAAGGTTCTGGCCTCTGAGTCTGTAGACTCGGTTTATACTAATGGGTCCAGAAGCTCATCTCCTCTCAGACTGGTGTTACTGTTCGTGTGCCAAAATGTCACAACACTGAGTCACTTTGATTTAAAAAATCAGGCTGTTTGTATTACTGCATGTAAAAATGAATCGCACTTCAACACAGACGTGTCTTTATTTCTCACTGGTCCTTCCTCATAAATCTGAACCAGAATCAAATATAAACTGTTTATACAGAGAATTACTGTGCAAAACAGTTTGTTCTACTTGTTTAACTTCAGTTTAGACATTATTTAAAATAAATATTCAGATTTCTACATTTAATGTTAAACTTTATGGAGAGTGATTTGTTACATTTTCCTTGTGGTTGCTTTGAATGTTCTGCTCACTCAATAAAAGTTAAATAAACCCAAATATTTTCATTTTAGTCCTTTTTGATTTCATATTTACTAAATGATTAAAAGAAAAAAACGAGTTCAGTGTTTTGATCCAAATCAATGTTGGTTTATTTTATTTTGAAAACCAGCAGTTACTCAGGATGTGTACAGATTTATTTTTTGGTATTTGCAGTTTCGTCTCTTCGCGCCTCTTTAATTTGATGCTGAGTAAACAGTGCCAGCACTTCAGTGTTCTGATCACATCGGACCAGGAGGAGCTACCATCTTTATCATTTTCAAAAAATCCATCTAGACCTGCTTTCTGGCTGCTGCTTAAATCATTTTTCTGCTGCAACACCAAGTAGAGCTTATTTACATTAAATTAATCGCAGAAATCTGCGTGGAGCTCGAGCCTCTCCCGCTCCTCCTCGTCCAGCAGGAAGCTGTCGACATAGGAAAACAACTCGTCTGAAGACACCGGGACGATGAAGCGCTCTCGGTCCAGACCCAGTTTGTCCAGCAGCAGCATGCTGAAGTAGGACCTGGAGATCCTGAACACCTGCCTGTAGAGAAGCAATCACATGGTTGATGTAAACATAAGATTCAGCTGCTAAAAGGGCCAACATTGGAGAATCAAGTGTTTCCAGAACAAAAAAATAACATTCTGACCTGAAAACAAAGTTCATGAAGGAGTTTCAGAGTATCAACTATATCTGAAAATGATGTGCTCAGGAGGACTGCCAAAATAAAAGCACCGCTTTCTGAAAACTACTTCATGTGGACACGTCAGAAGGATGTTCCACAGCTGAGAGCAAAAGAACTTCCCATTTAAGATGACAAAATATTTGTAAAATATTGTGATTCAGGGCCAATTTAGTGCCGAAGTGATGAACTAAGTCATAAGAATAATTCTAATTATTTCAGTAGATGGAAAAAATTTCTAAACAAGCAGTTTGTTAAAAGTGAAGTAAAACAGGGAAGTTATTAAAACTCTGATGCTGAGAGGAAGATTTCTTCATTAACCACACAAACAGTTGATTCACTTTTTAAAGCCAGAATATTAATTTGTGCAGCTTTAAGATGTTTGTCCTGTGAGCCGTCAGGTTTATGTTTCAGTGTAAAAACTCAACAGAAAAGTTTCTTCTGGAAACATCGAGAGGCATTTTTTTTATCTCTAAATTCAGAAATACTGGAAAAATAAAAATCTGCTCTTTCTAAAACAAATCCGCTTCTGTATTAGGGGTGTAAGCAAATATAGATACACAGAAATATCGCAATATTTCCTGATACTGTATCGATTTTTAATTACCGCTTAATGGATGTTGGAAGAAGTTTTATTGTGATTGCATAAAAAAAACTGAATTTAATTTTATGCATGATGTTTTCTTTAAACTGAGTTTTTTTAAAATGAGAATCTTTTGGAGAAATAAAATGGCGATGTAACGTCTTGCTCACAGTATTACGATATATCATTAAACTGTATCATGATATGTATCATATCACCAAATTCTTCTTAATACACAGTATTATTGTGTGTATTTGTATTTTATCTGGTGCAAAAAAAAAGTATGATTTCAATAGAAATATATTGACATCTCTTTGGTTCCACAAAAAACTGTTCTTTTACATCTGCCTCATCGTACTCCTATTTGTTCTTTTTATGCTAAGTTTAGTTTTTAGCTACCACTTTGCATTTTTATTTTATTTTGTTTTATTTATTAATCTGGAAAATCCCATTGACATCACAGATCTCTTTTGCAAAGGAGGCCTGTGATTGAAGGCAACCTACTTTTAGCTACAATGTTGCTATTTTTAGCTGCTATTTTGCTAATTCTAGCTTTAGCATCTGTTTTGCTACTTTAGCCTTAGGCTTTGGCTTTTTCTACATTAAGCATCTGTTTTGCTAATTTTGGCTACTGTCCTGTTGCTTTCAGTTTCAGCTACAATTTTGGATCTTTTTAGCTTGTTTTTCTGTTGCTTTTAGCTTCTGTCAAGCTTGCTTTTGTCATTTTAGCCTCTGCCTGCTCTCAACACTAACATATATTTTAGCAGAAAACACATTCTCTCCCGTTCCTCGCAGTGTTTTTAAGTACTTTTAATGTGTCATCATTTTTATCCTACACTGCATTTAACCGGGAGTTTTTCCTTTTGAAGTCAAACACAGACTCTCTTTTATTAGTAGACTTGACTTTTAAAGAATGAGGTAAAACTGCTCCTTACTGTTAATGAGAAGAATAATAGTAATAAAAAATCACTTCAAGATGGAAACTTTTACCCAGACATGCTTTCCTGAGTCTCACCTCAAACCCTCGATGACGTCCGAGTGAAGTAGATTTTCTTTAATGCGGCCCGTCTCTCGAGGCGGGGAGCCAAGGAGTTCGATGACGGTCACCTGTCGCAGGTCTAACCCACAGTCCGACTTCTGGTGCAGGAAAATAAAACTGACATTTAGAGGCTTTATGGTCTGTAAAGTTTTATAAAAACTCTGTCTGGTGGTGAGGTTTTCTCACTTGTATCATGATGTTCTGCAGCTGATAGTCTGGGTCGGATATGTTGGGTGCCGACAGGATCAGCAGCCTCCTTTTTTCATAGAACTGATCCAGGAGAGCCGAGGCGGTCTTCACATCAAACGTCATCTCCATCGCTGCAAAAAAAAAAAAAAAAAACATCTTGCAGACTTAAACACACCTTCACAGGTCGTCATGATGTCTGTTAGAGATGGTGTACCACAAGGTTCTATACTGGGACTCTTAGTCTTCAGGTTTTGTATTGAAGAGTTTTCTGCTGGTTGTCCACCTGTTCAGATATATGCTGATAATATAGCAATACATCTACATGCCTCTCGAATAAGCCAAACTGTACTGTACTGAGGTGGACGTAGATATTTTTTATGGTCTTTTAGCCCAGATTCTGACTTTTCTGTGGAAACCACACACGTATGTTTAAATGACAGAACTTTAGTTAGCTGTTATCAGTTAGCGTTACCTTCTGCAAATTTTCTTACCTGTTTAGTAGTTTAGCGTTTGGGAAGCTAAATTTTTGTTTGACAGATTAGCATTTTTGCTAATAGGAGCGTTTTATGGGGTAAAAAAACAAAAACAAAACAACTTATCCTACTGACTGGTTTGGCTTGGAACTGACCAACCACTCAGGAATCCTCACAAACCTCACCACGGATTTACACTAGATACGACTGCACTGCGGCGCAGGGGAGTGAAACAGCATCTAGTGTAAATTAGGGGTTACTATGGCAACCCCCACCACCCACCCCACTAATTTTCTGACTCGTTTAGTGAGTTATAGTTTGCAAAGCTAATTTTTTAGTTGGCGGATTGGACGTCAGTGAAGCTAACTTTTTTACTTAAGACTGCAGAGTTTTTGTAATCAAGTGTTTATTAGTTGTTTACTCCTGTAAGTACGATTCACGTTGACATCCGGACTTACGAACACACTCGGCAGGACCTTCGCTCCAGTTGCGGTTTAGCTGGCAGACCCGAATGGACGTCCCCCTGAGCTCGTAGCCTCCGTCGCAGTGATACTCACAACTTGCCCCGTAGTTATTCCCATCAGAGGAGCAGCTGAGGTAACCATGCAGAGGAGGAGGTAGTTCAGGACACCTTTTCACTGGATGGAGAAAACGGAGGGAGGAGGGGTGAGATAATGCTGGACTCGACTCGGAGTTTAGTTTTTCTATTTATTTTCTGAGTCAAAAAGGTTCTTACCCTCAACACGTACAATGAACTTGCAGGCGGCTCTGTTCCTGGCCTGGTCGTACACCGTGTAGCGGATGATGTTTGGTCCCTCTTGAAACTCAGTGCCCGGTTCCTGACCAGATAAAATCACACTGCAGACGAAGAACAGAAGGTCTGGTGTTGATTTTAGAGGTTATCAGTTGAAGATCCAGTGATTACACACTAAAAGTTTCATTAAAATCCATCCAGTCATCTTTGAGATATTTTGCTAACAGACACACACATTGCTAAGAACATACTTGAGGTATTTGTCAGCTGTGTCTCTGGCAGAGGGGGGGTCCCAGGTCACCGTGGCGGTGAGCTTTCCGGGCTCAGCCACCTTCAGTCTGGATGGTGGACATTTGATCTTTGGAGGGTCCAGATCTGAAAGAACCGAACCAAAGTAAAACTGGAAACAGATTTTCAGGGTCGCTGAACTAAAGATCGAAACACAGCCTGCAGTTTGGATCCACCCCAAGGAGAAGAGAGGAGGAAATATGTTTGTTTTTCTTCGATTGTGAAAGTTCTCCCACAGCTGAGAGCTGAGTGGTTTATTAAAGAACAACTGGAAAACTACAGAAGTTATATTTTCTGTACAAATACAAGAAGCTGAAATACAGTTGATGTAGCAGAACACTGTCTAAAAGCTAAAAGGAGTAAAGCTAAATGAGGAAAAAATGCCTGCTAAAAAGAAACACTACACAACAAAACACTAGCTAAAAGTAGCAGTACATGTGCTAAAAGCTAAAAGTGGCAAAACCCTAAATAAAAACAAAGGAAGCAAAAGGTTACCTAAAGAAAGCAAAATACTAGCTAAAAACCAAAGTTAGCAAAAGGCTATCTATAGGTAACAGAACCCTTGCTACAAGTCAAAAGAAACAAAACATTAGCTAAAAGTAGCAGAACATTACCATAAAACCAAAAAGCTATATGCCACAAAATACTATCTAAAAGCTAGATGTAGCAACAGGATACAAAAAGCTAAAAGTAATATAAAAATAAATTTAATAAGCTGGAGCAGATTTAGTTTGTGGGACTTGAAGATGAATGTATTTTTCATTGAGGAAAATATTTGTAAATAAAGTTAAATGTTTTGAAATGTATAAAAGTTACAAAAACAGTCATAGCACAAGTCTCCTGACCGAGCTGAAGGTTTTCACAAAGTCTACAAAAATCCCTTTTTAAAAAAAGAAAATAAAATCGTACAAACCAATTCAGACAGACTGATGTTTTGTTTTACCTGCACATTCAGGCTGCGTCCCGCTCCATGAGCCCTTGGGCTGGCAGGTACGGGAGTGTTCCCCCTCGATCCGGTAGCCGGGGGCGCAGGTGAAGTCACACCTGGAGTCCACGACGAAGCCCTGAGTGCAGCTGTACCTGCCGTGTGGGATGAGGGGCAGCACGTGACAACGGATCTCTGAGGAAACACGACAAACATGATCATAAACATGACAGTATGATGACAATTTATCATATTATATTATGTCATATTAATATTCTGAGCCTTTTTTAAAAGTCAGGTTTTCATCAAAAGGTTGGCAGTAATAAATCTTGGCGTACTGCGACAGTAGGTGGTCCCAGACCAGCGGCGGTTGGCGAGGCAGTGGAGCGTCCTTCTTCCCAGCAGCCGGTAGCCTCGGTCGCAGCTCATCTCACAGCGGGTGCCCAACCTGTTGCCGTAGCCCCCGCCTCGAAGGGAGCGACAGGCAGCGTCACCGTTACTCAGGCTCAGGGGACGACACCAGTTTGGGTCTAATATAAAAAAATTAAAATAAAAAAAGAAGAAAACCTGAATGATGAAAAACAGAAGATCGAGGCTCAGTTTGATGCTGGCTGCTCTGAAGAAATAATGGCAAAACCTTGGGCACGGTTTTTATGCCTTTCAGAGAAAATAAAGTTTTGAAAATCTTGTGCAGAAGCCAAACCCAGAAGTTTTGTAACCATTTAAAGTGTTTTCTGATATTTCCCCTTTTCATGCAAAACTGTTTTATATAACAAATGGATTGTTTGTGTTCAAATCATTTGTACAAATGACTCTCAGATGTACATGTGGTACACAGTTCTGTGTACTTGTACACCATGTACAAGGTTGAACCTTTACCCTGACACTTTGCGCGGTGTTTTACACAAACCTGTGTAGTCGAACTGAGGAGAGATTTCTTCACTGTAGCTGTCGTCGACTGTAGTCGCTCCAGCTGAAACAATAAAACCAGACGTGACGGGACAGAAAACAGATCTTCACCGGTTCAACAAAGATGTCAAACAATAGTTCACGGTTGAATAGAAACATAATGATGGGAACACAAGGTCCCCCAGAGACAGAGACACATCTCACAAGTCAAATAACGGTCCGGGACACAAAGGTCTGGATCTGTAATCAGAGGCTTTAACAGAAACTCCTGAACCAAACCAGGTTGTATTTTTGTTATGGTTAAACGTCCTACTGTCAAACTCACCCACGATGCCTCAGTTTTCACCCATTCAGGTGATCTATTGTTTAGAGATTGTTTTTACCTAATTTTATTGACACAAACAATATAAGACCTTTATATTTTCTTTCTCAATGTTCTGTCAAACAGGTTCAGGAGAGAAACCCAATCACTGTCTCCAGTTCCTGACTCCTGTTAATGCAGAGCTCCTCCCCCTCCCCCCTATAGCTGAGCCTGGTCATCTTATGAAGGAGGCTCATTTCAGCTGCTTGGATCCAGGATATCCTTTTTTCAGTCATGATGCAAACCTCTTGAACTCAGGTGGGGGCTGGAATATAGTCAGAGAAATAAATCAAGAGGTTTGCCTTTCGGTAGTCCTGATCGAGATATGTATATCATATCATTATTTAACCAAATCAAGTGCAGTTTTTTTTAAAAACTGGAAATGTATTGATACAGAACAAGCAGTGTTCAGATCTGACTCCCCTCCAGTAGATCAAACTGAGGTAGTTTGTGGAGTATTGAGGAATGTTCCAGAATTACAGGGAAAAAACGCAGAAAGCTTGTTGGAAATGATGATTTTGAATTGTTTTTTTTTAAATTCTTACAATAAGTGAACACAAAACAGAATGATTTATTGTCTGTAATGCAGCAATTTATTGTTATGTGGTGATTATTATTATTAATTTCTTTACAGATGGAACTGATCGAGCAAATAAAGCTTCATCAGAACATAAATGTGTCGACCAGATGAATGAAACAGAGGAAGCCAGATAGACTTTGTAGTGTGATGTTTTCAGAGAAACAGCATGTTTTCATTACTGACTCGACGATGTTTGCTCATCACTTTTCTCCTCTGAGTGTTTTCCGTCTTACAGTCTCCTCGTTTCTCAGCAGCTGTGGTTTACATCCAACTCCTGAAGTCTCAAAAAAATGACCTGAGTGCTAAAGTTTCCAGTCTGTTTCCAGCCCCCGCCTCGGTCTAATTCCTGCTCAGCTTCCTTTGCTTCTCTTTGAGCTTTGTCAGTTTTCTGGCACTCGCGATGAACTCGACCGAATTAAAAAAAGGGCGCTTCGTCCTCGCTTTCTATTAATAACGATGTGTTGAAACCCTCTTTGTGCTCAGGAAGCAGATTGTTCCAGAAGACGTGAAACATTAAAGCCCGTCTTCAGCACCCCCACCCTCCTCTTCATAATGAGTTCAGTGTTGTTCACAGTAACATCTCCCCGGGCTAATATCTCCCCGCTCTCCCTCACTGAGTGTTAGTCACACAGGAAATAAACAACGTCGGCTCATCGGACTGATGATCTGCCAGATTCCAGCAGACTAGAAGTGATGTGCACCTTCATGCATGTCACACAGTTTTAAAATAAAACACAGATTAGATTTCTGTGGCTTTACGTCGCACATCGTTGACATTTCCAAAAATCTGCAGAAAGAATAATGGAAATCAATATGATTTTGGTGAAACATGAGTAAACCAAACCCTGTTTGCAGCACTAAAGCTCAGACATACTTCACTGAAGAAACATCAGCTAAAGTTTAAACAGGTCACAGGAAGTTGAACTTTATGTGTCTGAACTGGCATTTTGATATACATTACCATTTTTACACAACCGTGGTTCAAATTTTGTGATTTTTACTGTTTTTTTCCCACCAACAGTCAATCCTGTCCTGCACTAACATCTGAGCTGCAAATAAACTCTTCTCACTCTGTCAATCTTCTTTTGGTACTTATTTGAATTACACATCGAAACGTAGGGATTTTTGTCTTCTTTCACCCTGTGTGTCTCTCACTGCTGTAGGACTTTAGTAGTTTTCCCTCAAATCCCTGCTAAATACAGAGAGCGTACACTCAAACTTCCACAAATTCAGCTCTAGTTTAGCTCAAATGTGGAACTGTTTAACTTGTCATATCTCTGACCTAAAACACAGTAGAGACATAAAGATTCAGTTATATGACCGTCGGAGTCTTCTGCTGCTTCTGGTTCAAGAACCTTTAAGATCTGACTTGTAGTTTTTGTACAGTAGCTGTTTGTTTGAGGCTTACTTTTCAGTCAGTTTCTGTCTGCCTCGCATGAACCCGTTAATGTTTGGGCAGTGGCTAGTTTGTTGCCTTTCAAAGCTTCTTGTATTATTGTTGCTTCTTCATCTGTAACAACAAACACCAGTGCTCCTCCTCAGGAGTCCGGCCTCCTCGCACCGAGGGAACTCCTCGGTGATTAACTCGTCGTGATTGGATCCAGGTTGTATAATTAAAGCTCCTGGCCAGCGAGCAGCAGAGAGGAGCACCCGAGGAGCTCAGGAGCAACAAACTCATGTTAAATTCATCTCCAGCTGGAGCTCGTCCAGCTGGGAGATGCTGAGGAGGCGCTCTTCATTCCTGGGGAGGGAGCGTGGGGCTCCACGTGCGATCGGGACATCTGTGTCAGATTTAAAGGATGTTGCTGCAGAGATGAAGGTATTTCTCAGCTGCAGGGACGAGTGATGAATGTCTGAGTGACTCCAGTAATCTGAACATGTTTGTGTGAATTTGTTGTGTTTTTTTTTTTACAACCAGGAACAAATCCAGACAAAGTTCATGATAACAACAAATGAGGAGAAAATTAGGAACTTTTTACTCTTAAATATTCCACCAAGACTCTGACATGACGTCATAAATGTGAAAACATAAAAACATGGTTTGTTGGATGGTAAACTGAGGACGACATGAGCATTATGGTGTCCCTCAAATATCAGTTGTAATTAACTTCAACTAAAAACACAACACCTCATGTTCCTGATCATCGCTAACAAACAATAACTGAGCTCTACATGGTATTTCCTGTGTAGAAACAGTTTTAAACACGTCCTCTTATAAAAGTACTGAAAACGAGTTGAATTCTGAACTTTTCAACTTTCTGACAGGGAATTCCCACTGGACTGGGGTTCCAGTTTAAATTACGACTTGTAAGTGGGAAATTCCCACTTCCCAGTACAACTGAGCCACAGGAAAAGTAATTCACGAAAATGCAGCAAAATTGAGATTTTATGCTGCGTTCCAGTTGTCCTTGGAGGTTGAAGTTTCGAGCTTCTGAGTTCTATTTTTCAACCGGAACGCCCCCTGAAGTCGTATTTTCGAGTCGTGAGGTCGGAGCAACCAGACCATACCCGAGCAGCCCAAGCATGCGTTACGTCATCATTTCAACATGGCTGTTGCGTGCATGAAACTCTTTACTTTAATGTTTTTTTAGCAGTTCTGTTGTTTTGTTTTACATCAAGTCAGACTTATGAGCTTTCAGCTCACTGACGTCAGTCCAGCTTCAGAACCTCGAGTTCCGATACAACTGGAACGCAGCATTACACAGTGAATTTCACTGAAACCTGTGCACCCCCTCCTAGTGGTGGGATGCCATTAATTCAAGGGTAAAATATTCAACATGCATTATGGGAGATGTAGTTTATGGTCAATGCTGGCTTGGAGGTAGAATACACCTGTTTTTAAAGACATTAAGACATTTTTGAAGTTGTCACGAGCCACATAAAATGCATTGACAGGCCACATTTAGCCCACGGGCCTTGACTTTGACTTGTGTATTTTAAAGCAAATGTTAACCAACTTTTGAAAGTTTGCATTATTTGCAATAAACGATTTCTTAAAAGTAAGATGTTGTTGCTTCTTCTTGTGGATATTCTCGATCAGTAGTTACAATACTGGGATTATGATCACCCAGGGGGTTCCTGAGATGATCCTCAGAAGCAAACACTGTTTTTTAAATGACTCCTATTGTCCAAGTTTTTACTATATTTTTAAAAAATAATGGTCATGAACATTTTTTTAAAAACTAGTAAAAAACAAGGGTAAAGATCCTAATTGCAATGACATATAGACTGATAAAAAAAATCAGAATAAAAGAAAAAAAAATGCACATTTTGTTTCTCATATTAATAGTTTCTGGATCCTTGTGAGCAAATTATTGTCAGCTGCCAACCAAGATGTTTGTTTACCTGAAAACAGGTCAACATCAGCAAAAGAACCATCTGGGATCAATAGTTCTTACATTTAAACTAAATTTTGTTTAAATAAATTACAAAAGTAAAAGTGTTTTGTTTACACTGAGTGCGTACCTGCATTTCAGAACAAGATCTGTGGAAAACTACCGCAGTAAACTCTTTTAATAAAGTTAAGGATGACCTTTTTTATGTTCAAATTCAAACTTTCAAACTTCATGATTCTCTAAGGAAATCACTTCTAGAGTCAACATGAAGACTTTTTTAAAAAATATATTAGAGTTTAACTCACCTGAGAGGAACATTAAGATGAACACAGGAACAGAGCGACTGGTGGGCATGTCAGAAACACAAAGAAAGTTCACAAAAAGAGGAAAAATAAATATGCAGGATGACCAGAGTTTCACAAAAACACAAAAGTTAAAGTTTCCAAGAAAAAAAAGACATAAAAAATACTTTCAAAAAAGCGTAAATAGAAGTAACAGAAGCTCCCGCAGCAACTGAATCTCCACAGTTTTCGAGGATCCTCCTGGATCAAAAGTAAAAACCACTTGGTGGCACCAAAGGTCTTCATGTTTCTGTAAATCTCCTCCCTCTGCTGAATTAATCATGAAGTAAGACGTTTTATTAACCCCACGTACGATTCTACAATAAAAAAAAATAAACCTATAATTGTTTATTCGTATTTCTTTTTCATATGAGAAGCTAGAACTTAAGGACAATAATAAGTTTACAAAATGCCCCAGATAATAAAACTCGTAAAATACTCAGAACTCTAGTTGTAATAAAGCGCTAAAAAAAGGATTTTATCTAATAACTTTTTAACATATATAATACAATAAAATATACCGGAACGGAAAGTGATTTTAAAAAAATCAGATTTACTTATCTTTTCAACGAGTGCCACGTTGTAATGTTTTTATTTACATGAGTCCCTTTAACAGAGCAGCAGACGTCCGCTACAAACCGGAAACACAGTCTCTGCTGTCAAAATAAAAGCACACATCTAAGCGACTTCAAAGCCATTGTTAGTTTCGTACATTCAAAAAAGGCTTTACTTGGAAAATTGCCAAAACTAATGCAGCTACTGTACAAAAGCTTAACATCTAAACCTTTAAAAATGCTTACATTTTACTGTATAAATTGTAAATTAAGAGTACGGAGATGAGTTTTTGATAAGCTTTTATTTTGGCATTATATCGTGTAGCGTTAAAACGGCGCTGTTTGACGCAGGTTTTGGGTCAGAGGAGTGAAGCTGTTAAATAAAATCCCTTCAGGAGGAAAAGTGACGACACTTCCCTGCTTCCTCCAAGTTTGTCCCCGCTCCTCCTCCACCCGGACCAACCCCAATCATCTCTGCGGCGTCGGGACGCAGAAAGGGAAACTTTTTTCCTGTTTTATTCCCTCCATCTCTAAACTCAAACTGCAGGATGTCTCCTCCGTCTCGACGGCTCCAGACGAAGCCGGTGATTACCTGCCTGAAGACTTTCCTCATCTCCTACAGCCTCATTTTCTGGGTGAGTCGCCGGGCTCCGTGTAATGGCGGTGGGGGTTGGAGGGGCGAAGAGGAGAGCAACAATGGGGACTCCGTTAGCATCTGAGGCTAACGAGAAATCACAGGAGGAGTTAAAAAAAAGTTTAATTTCAGTCTGAAGTCGGGTTTAACCACTTGTTAAAAGTCTGTTAAAACGCTTAACTCTGTTACAGAATGAGTCACCAAAGGTTTTTCGCTGTAAAAAAAAAAAAAAGTTCGTGTTTTATCCAAATTCATTTGCGTTTTTTTGCATAAACAGTTGGCATCAATTAGCTCTAATCAATTAATCAGAAACTCCTGGTAGTCTCAGAGGGAGCCAATTAACTCATTAATTATCTAATTGTTCATAATTAGCTCATTAAAAAATAAAAACGTACTAAGATTATATTCAAGTTTGAAATATTTGTCATGAAAACATGATTTTATTTTATTTGTTTGCTATTTGATTTGAGTGTAGTCACTATTTTTTAAAACTTATTCCAGGTAAATGCATCCAGTTTGACAATTTAGTGTCATATTTTGTAAATAATTACAAAAATGATTTTTAATACCAAGTAAATACATCTGTTTGAGCGTTTAGACCCTGTTTAACCAGAAAAGTTGTTTTTATCACCAGTAATTGCTGACAGCTGGTGAAAATATTTAGTAATTAACATTTCTATAAATTAACTTTTTTAAGAACACATTTGGGGCTGAAAATGAACTTTCAGGGTTAAAATCACAGAAGCTTATGTTCTTCATATAGCTATACCCACTGCTGATGCTGGAAAGCAGCTCAAATGTTCAATTTTAATGTCCGAACCTGTAGAAGGTGCTAATCAAACAGCTAAACTAAATGAGGCAGATTTTTACAATCAGGGGATTTCCAAGGACCTATAAATATGTCGGGACAGAACTGCAGTAAACGTTTTATAATCAGTTTTTGTTTGTTTAATAAATGTTAAACATTTTGGAGGCAGCAGGTTGAGTCTTAGAGCCAGTGAATAAATCAAAACATTAATAATAATGAAAGACAAAACTGGACAATGATGAGTAGGTTCTGATTTATCTGGTGTAAAATGGTCCAAGTTCTTTCTCTAAAAGCAGAATAATTACACAGATGAGGCAAACATACACTTTGACTTATACCTGAGCAGGTAATTTGAAAGCAGGTGTTTCTAAATTAACTCAGGTGAGTCTGACCAGCAGGACTCTGAGCTCAACACGTTGGTGAAAGTAGTTTGTCGGAGCTGTCTCAGAATATTTTACTAATCTAAAATCATGTTTGTTTGTTTTTTTTAAATGAGAAAGAAGTGATAGTTTGTCACGTTTCAGATTAAAAGCATCTTAACTTCCTGTTTGAATATAAATATGTTCTATAGAAACAAAAACAATCTATAAAAGACGGATTTGTTTGACAACTTCTTTATTTCTGTATTTGTTTATTAGCCTTTATTTAACGAGGCCAAACGAGAAACCAGTTCCTCTTTTACTGCTGGATTCAAAACAGAAATGATAAAAACAAACCATATCTACAACCTATTGCCACCAGGGGAGATTGATGAGGTCACTAAAACTAATTTTTCTCAGTTTTGTCACATTTCCTCTCAGATCCTGTTTGTTTTCAGTAGATGAGCTCTTTGTTGTTGCTCCTGTCGTTAATCTGTGTGTCGATCAAACAAGCGGCTGAGGTTAATGCTGCTGCCGGCACAAAGCACAGGTCACTGCTTTTATCTGGTTATTTATTGCTGCTGGCTGTTAGAGCCCCCCTCCCCCAGTATTAACTCTCTCAGGGCTGATTAAATTGGAGGTTGAGGCTGGACTTTTTTTCCCCTCGTGTGTCTTTTTTACCTTCTTTTTAGCGACCTTATGTTTTATTTTTTTTTCCCTCACTGATCTCCTCCACCCCCTAAACCTTCTCATCTGCATTTTCTCTCCTGCGAACAGAGCGGCTTCGATAAAGGAAATCAATGTGGGGAAAACAGCATTTTTTCCCCTGGATTTGGTTCTTTGCAGTTCAGTAAAAGTCCCAGATGGCTGCCTGGTTCCATAAACGTCACTTTCCTCTCAGAGGAAATGCGACACAAACTCAATCGCTGCTTGTTGTTCTGAGAAAAACTATTTTTAAAGACAAAATGACCAGAGTTGGATTTAATGTACATTTCTGAGGAAAAAGAATAAAGGATGCAAGAGTTTTACTGAGGGATGATGGGTGAAAAAGGGGACATTTTTCATGTTTTAGAGGCGAAAAAACTGAAACTCATGAGCATAGAAACTAAAAAGCTGTTCATGTTTCTGAAGTTGAAACTGTTCAGTAAGTCTCTGATCAGATTTATACCTTATGTTTACAGTGAGATTCATATTCTTTGCGTGGTTTTGAGGGTTTTTTGCTCACCTGTCATCTTCAGTTCACAGGTGTGATCCTGCTGGCTGTGGGGGTGTGGGGGAAGGTCAGCCTGGAGGCCTACTTCTCCCTGGTTTCTGACGAGAGCACCAACGCGCCCTACGTTCTGATCGGGACCGGCGCCATCATCGTTATTTTTGGCCTGTTCGGCTGCTTCGCCACCTGCCGCGGCAGCCCCTGGATGCTGAAGCTGGTCAGTCGGTGCGACAGTTTAACTCTTCCCCTCTCAGAGGCGACCCGCTCTCACCTGTTCCCCTCTGTTCTGACAGTACGCCATGTTTCTGACCCTGGTGTTCCTGGCGGAGCTCGTGGCCGGAGTCTCAGGCTTCATCTTCAGACACGAGGTAAAAAAAAAAAAAAAAACACATTTTGATTATTTTTATAAGTGTTTTTGGTTTAAATTTTTGCACTTCTAACACAAAATTAGTATAAAAACAATGAAAAATCCCATATTTTGTCAGCTGTCGTGGATCTAATGTTTAATTTGTGTTGAACTCAACAGATTAAGGCCAAATTTGCTGTCGCTTATCATAACGCTGTGATGTCCTACAACCAAACAGACAGCAAAAGTGAAGCGGTCGACAACGTCCAGAAGAAGGTGAGGCGTTTTCTGCTCCTGCTGCCAGAAATCTGAACATGTTTAGTGATGTCGTTCACCTCTGGCGTTGTTCTTCCAGCTGCATTGCTGCGGCATGAACGACTACACAGACTGGGGCAAAACGCAGTACTTCAATGAGACCGGCATCCCTATGAGCTGCTGCAAAGACAAGTGTTCCCCGGAGAACCTGAAGAACATCGTAAAGGCCGCAGACGAGGTTTACAACACGGTGAGTTGGAGAAAAGTTGACCCTGAAGAAATGTCTCTCTGAAAGTTTAACGTGTGTTTTTCGTCGCGGCGCAGGGCTGCTTCTCTCTGGTCACCAATGTGCTGGAAGGCAACCTGGGAGTCGTGGCTGGAGTCTCTTTTGGGATCGCGTTCTTTCAGGTAAAATCAACCAACTTGCTTTATCTATAAATATGATTCATTAGTGTGTTTGCAGAAAAGAAATGTCTGTTTGGCAGAACAAGCAGGTTGTTAATCTGCATTTTTAATGCATTTTATTTATTTAATTAATAAAAAAATCCCATTAAAACAAAGTAAATCAATTATTGAATTAAAAGGGTGCAGAAAGAAGAGAGAAATCATATCTGCCCCTTTATTTAAAAAAAACAACTTGATGCATTTTAATGCATGGAGGAAAAAACAATTGTTTTGCTGAACTTCCTACATGTTGCGTTTTAGTTTATTTTCAGAGGAAGTGATAAATGACTAGAAAATAAAATACCCCAACAACTTATTAATTTATTGTGAGAACAAACAGAGTTGGAGCCAAATGATGACCTGTCAAAAATGGATTTTATAAATTAATCTTAATTTCTAGAGAGCTGTTGAGTTTGATAAGAGCAAAGATCAGAACTAAAATCTGGATGCGATGTTCTGTTTTACTTGGTTGATGATGATCTGCAGCGGGTTTTAAATGACTTCCTTTTTGTCCAGACACCTGTCTGCTTCTCATCTCGCTGATGTGGTTCAGGACTGTTATCAGATCAGCTGTGGCTAAAACTGAGTCTGATTTTCAGTTTGAAGGTTTTACAACCAGATAAAGTTGAACCATGTTGTGCAGATAAGAGGAGTAACAACACTCATTTTGTTTGTTTTTATAAAATCTGTTTTGTCAGATCGATTGATTACATTGTTACTGAAACATGTCTGTTAAAAGGACCGTTTTTTTGTTGCACAGCTTTGAAATTAAAGCAAATTATGCATCAAAATAAGTCGACTGTCAGGAATAATGAGCCGACTTTAGTAGGTCAAAACAGTTTTTAAACTTTTTGAAACTCCCTGAAAACTATCTGCTTCAAGAGCAGAAGCTGTTTGTTACATTATGAAGATGGATGTTCAAAGAGCAGCTCTCCTGTCTGTGGGTTTTTTTTGTTGTCATATTAATATTGTAGTGTTATACAACAGCATTAATAGCCAATTTATTTTAATTTTAAACAATTTATAACTGTCTACATTATTACATTTAAAAATATAATTCTAATTCAAACAGAATAGCCTATTGTCAACATAATTATGGAGTGTGATTTATTTTCAACTCAAAATATCTTCAAACTAACAAAATATAAAGTTATTGGTGAAGAAAATCCGTCTGGATAACAGCAGACTGACTACATGTAAAATATAGGACAGGTCTGGACCACACTTGAATTTTGTTCATATTAGAATAAGAGAACATTGGTGAATCCCACAAGTTCTCCTAAATCATTCTTACGCACAACTTAAGAACAAATCTGTTCGTACGAACGGTTTTTGCAATTATACACTACATAAATGTTTATTTGAAGTTCAATTTTAAGTCAGGGAGTGACAGACAGGTCTGTGGTTACCATGGTCACGTAATGAGGCACCGACGGCAGCTTTGAAGTTTCTTTTTGATCTTTTTTTTTTTTTTCAGTCCGTACATAAAATTTTCTTAGGTTGGGATTTTTAAGCAGCAGCAAATGTTTTCAGATGTTTCCTGTTTCTGATTTTACATATTTGATTAAATGTCAGGTCATTGGGATTTTCCTGGCGTGCTGCCTGTCTCGTTACATCACCAACAACCAGTATGAAATGGTCTAACGCTCGCCTCCGCAGGTAAGGATGTTACCTGCTTCACTTCAGCAGATTCATGTTCAGGTGAGCTGTTTGTTCCAACCTGTCCTTTCTGTCTGCAGGTCACCCGCCTGATGAAACCTGATTTGGGATTTTAATATTTGTTGGAAAAAATTTTAGGCTGTGAAAAAATAAAAAAAAATCACAAATAAGTCGAGCAGAAAGGGAGACAACTGCAGTTTTGTTTGACCAAACGGAGAAAAAAGGGACCGAGACATTTCAGAAACTTGTTACTCTTTAGATTTAATTATAGACAGCTTTTTGTTGTGTAGTCGTCACTTTTTATGTTTTTGTTGTTTTTGTTCTTCGTGTCTCACAGCTGCCTTATTTTTGTAAATCAGTGGAGAGTAAGTTTGTAAAAGTTTAAATTCTTCAACATGGTTTGTGGGAACTGGACGAGACGTCGCCACCCTGGAATCAAGACGGTAAAAATAAATCTAAAATGAAATAAAATGAGCCTCAGTGATGATGTGGGCCAGTACCTGCTGCGATCTGCAGCTCAACTTTATCATTCAGTGTTAGTGTTTTGTTTCTTTTTGTGAATGCATGTGGGGGAAAAAAATAAATAAAAATGAAATTCTGTATCTTTAAAAGTGTGTTCAGCTGCTTCCATTTCCGGGGTTGACGATGGCAGACATGAAGGACCTGACGGGAAGAACGAGGAGCTTTAATCTGAAAAATGCATTCGGAGATGCTTTTAGTCTCTCCCCCCGGGTAATAAAGACATAAAATGACTAAATACAACCTCTCTTATCTGAGTTTAGAAGCAGAAAATTAAGTCATTTAGTTTTTGGGTTTTTTTGTCTTTAAGACATGCTTGAATTCATCAAGCCCATGAATAAATATGTGACCCATCACATCGAAACGAGGATTAAGTCTAAAAGTGGGAAGTGGAGAAAAAGGCAGATATAGTGTTTTGAGTAAAATGTTTGCAAAAATTGAATTTTATCAAAATATAATGAATAAATGCTTTATCAATGTAACATTTGATTGAATTGTCTGTAAAATAATTCAAAACATTTTTTT
>JARVJO010000269.1:9171464-9231965 GCA_031762555.1 Cynodonichthys magdalenae
CAAATTAAGTCATATCTCTGGATCCACTTAAGATATCAGGATGATCCAGGTATCAAAATGTAGCTTTTAAAGCCACAGATCTGAAAATGTAATTAGCTAATTTTGACCAAATTGGACTTAATCCTCACTTTGATGTGATGGGTCACATATATCATCAGCATAGTGATTAAAATTTAAGAAGATTCATTAACATTTACAAACTGGAATCTGTCATAAATGCAGTACGCCTTCAACCCATTTAGAGTCATTCATTTAATCCCAATATCATGTTTAGCCTCTAATAAAATATATAATTGCATCAGATGCAGCTCTGAGATAACAGAACATGGACAAAGTCCACTGTCTGAGGACCTTTTTCTTGAACAAACTTTATGGCCTCGCTTTAGCTCCATACAGCACTTTGAACACTTCTTTAGTGAGCTATAGTGAGATGTCTGTTAGTATTAAAATGTGACACGAGGAATTTATAAGAAAAAAAAAATGCTAGTTTCATAATCATATGAACCACCTTAAAATGTCAAACTCTGTCCCCACCTGTCCATCTGTGAGACAGTTGCCCTCATGTTCTCAGTGAGTTCTCAAAGCTGTTTTTCCCGTTTTATTTACTGAACACACCTCAGAGCTTCTGAGGAAGTCCTGCTGTGTTGACAAAATAAACCTTGGTACAGTTTAGGCCTCAGGGTTTTCTGAAAATCCACCATGACTCTTCTACATGTTGATCTGATTTGATCAGATTTTAATTTCAAACTCGGCAAAAAGATTTTATGTAAATCAGGAAGAGCAGCAGAGTTCAAGTTTTATTGACCTTAGATCAATACAAATAAATAAAAGGCCCACAACATATTTAGCTGAAACCTCCTGCTGGTCTTGGCCCAAAATGTCCTATAATGCATCAGTCCTTTTGAGCCAAGGGCAGCAGGAGGGTTAACGTCTGTAAAACTGCATTTTTATGTAGCTGTGGTGGCGTCTTGACTCCTGGGTTGAAGACTTTTCGCTTTACAGCTGAGTTTCACTGAAACCTGCCCACTGGTTCATGAGATATTTTGCTAACACAGTTGACTTGAACAAATTGGGATCTGTATTGGGAACAACTCTCAACTATTACTACACCAAATTTTTACTCCATATTTGTAAAATATATGGAGCTGTTATGGGTTATGTCCATCTTGAATGGGGTTGTTGATCTGTCCACTGGTTCAAGAGATATTTTGCTAACACTAGTCTTTCACCTTCAGCAGTGGGTAATAATAAACTAATTATTTGAGTTTATTTAGGTTTGATAAAATCTTTTTCTTCACACATCCCTGTATTTCAGTTCTTCAATCCCCCAGGTAGCTTTAACCATTGATGCCACACATGGTCACTAATTAACATCATTAAACACACCTGAGCTGATCCACTGGGCGCAGGGAAACTCGGAGGACCAAGATCCGAGTGTGAGTTGACTTTAAGGGGCCTTCACAGTCCAGAACCACCCGGTAAGACCCACATTTTCCTGCAGGGTGACTCTAAAGTTGGGTTTTTGGGGGGTTCGTTGAACTATAGGTTTGTGTTGCAGTGATGCAGTTCGGCCAGCAGGGGGCAGCGTCGCGCAACAAATTCCTGCGAGCGATAATGAGGAAATTAAAACTAAACCGAGTCGACCCGAGCTTGCGGTGTTACTTTGAGACTAATTAGAGATGAAACTCGACAAACCTGCTGAACAACAATGATAAGGAGCCTCAAGGCTCTAACGGTTTGTTGTTACCAGGGAGGAAGACTAACAATCCTGAGTGGCAGCTGCGAGGTTTTCTTTAATTGGTCTGCTGTGGATCAGACGCTGCGGAGTTCCTCCCACATCCCCCTCATCCGGTCCAATTGGCTGGACAGGAACATGTCAGGAGGGCGGATTGTAATTTGCTGCTGGTGTGTTTGGTATAAAAACCAGGTTAAGCGTCCAGACAAGTGAGGAAATTATCCCATTTTCCTTCCCGGCGGTTTCTGTCCGGTTCCTGACGAGACTATCCAACCAAGAACCACCTCTACAGCTCCTCTGTTGCTTCAGGTCAGTCCAAACGCCTTTATCCATCGTTTTATTTTTAATAATTTATGAAGATTTTAGATACAGTAAGTCAAGGTCATGGTGTGATTTTGAGGCTTTTATTAGCTGAGAGGTTAGGGTGAAAATGCTGCATGTGTTTGAGATGGTGCGTTTATTCACGTTAAAGCTGTACAAATGTTTTGACTCTTCTGCATCATGTCTTCCTCCTGCAGATCTGCCTCCTCCTATTTGTGAGCGAAACCCTTCAAGATGATGCAGATCAGCAGCGACTCCGCCAGCAACAAGCACTCCCTCATCAACGTCATGCACCGCTTCATTGCAGCTGCCAACAACATGGACGAGACCATCATGGTGCCCAACCTGCTGAGGGACGTGCCCCTGGAGGAGCGGGCCGCAAACAACAACAACAATCACCTCATCGACCCCGACGAGGAGTCCCAGCTGTGCTCCAACAAGCAGAGGGACATGTACGAGCACTACCTGCTCCTCAAGTCCATCAAGAACGACATGGAGTGGGGTCTGCTGAAGGAGATGAGCAGCGGCGCCAGCTTCCTGGAGATGGCCGTGCAGCAGCAGCAGGAGGAGAAGCAGAAGCCTCGGCTCCTGGAGGACAATGCCGACCTGGAGCATCAGTTCCACTATCACCTCAGAGGACTGTTTGGAGTTCTGTCCAAGCTCACGTTGCAGGCGGACCACCTCACCAACAGGTACAAGAGAGAAATCGGTGGAGGGAACTTCATGAGATGAAGGCCTGCCTCTGGACTGAACCTCCTCGTCCTCATGCTTCTTTTTGTAACAACTGAACTGATCAGGGCATCATCCTTCACTCCTCACTTAGCACTCCACCTGAAACCGGTGACGCCTGCCCTTGTTGGCCTGCTCGTTTGCAGATGTTGATGGTGCTCGGCAGAGGTTTAAAGACTCCCTGACCTGATGAAGCACAGCTCGGGTTTATTTGGAACTTCACTTTTTATTTTTATCACCTAAGAAATCACCAGAGTTGTGTGAGAATAAAAAGGTTTGTCTAGGAGATGTTGAATGCTGGTTATTCTACCCCTCCTTTTATATTTTATTTTTTTGTAAATTATTCTAATTAATGCTGCGCTGAAGGGCCCTTTCCTTCAAATGTTGTGCCTTTTTTGCATACTTTTGTACACCTGCATGCCCTGATCAGTTCACTGTTAATGTCACTTGTTCATACTTCAAAAACCAGTTTTATATTGATGCTGTTTAACTGAAATAAAAATTACGTTTTAACAAACATGTGTTCGTCACTGCTGTAAAAGGTCTAACCAATAGAATGTGGTGCTTTTAAAGTAGTTACCTGAATTAAAGGTCATCCACGCTGGCTACCATCATGGTTTCATGCAAATATTATGGCTCTGCTACAATGCAGAACATTTTAGATATCTATAAAGCATCAATTTGATGTTTGCTCCATTAAGCAAAACCATCCCCTTGGCAACAGCTCCACCAATCCTGTGACTAAAACCTCCTGTTTGTCTCAGGCACACAAGCAGGGAAGATGAAGGGCATTCACAAAGCAGGCCCGAGGGTCAGAGAGTTTACATTAGAGTGCCATGGTCCAAGCTCTGCAGTGCTCCTCTGCTCACAATGGACCCACACACAAAGGGGGGCTTGAAATCAAAATGGCTGCTCTGGTCAGTGGGCCTCAACCCACTCAGATAAACTGGGTCAGCTGAGCTGCAGACAGCTGGCCCCTCAGGGAAACTAAGCAGAGATTTGGTGCGCAACACTGAGCTGATTTAAAGGACATGATGGTGTACACGATGCAATATTGGACCAGTATATTCCCTCTTGTCAGAGCTGTGGTGATTAAAACTGTTTAAAAAGAAAAATCAAATATTCATTAGGTTAAACTCATTTTAAAAAATCTAAGCTGCTAATGTAGGGGGGGGGGTCAAGCTGTTCAGCTAAAGCAAAGTTGCCATAGCAACAGAATTGGACCACGTTAATGAAGAAAAAGGCACCAAATGGAAATTGTTTTGAAATTGTTGGGTTAATGTATTTAAACTGCATCTCATGCAACCAAAGCAAACAATCTTCAAAAGTCTGTTAAAAGTTACAACCAGGCTATAAGTTTATTAGCTGAACTAAGAGAAACAAGAAACTTTGTTAAATTTGTTCAAATGTGACAAATCTGCCAAAAATTATTTTTTTGTTTACAACTTTTTATCCTACGTATTGAGAAATAAATATATTTTGTTTTGATTGTAAACACGTAGCTACAAGATTTAGTTAGCTTGGCTTAGCTTTAGCGTAGCAGAAACAGATACTTTTAGTTGAAGATACCAAATTTCACATGTACATATTTCAAATTTGTTGATATTCATTATTCACATTGATTTGCCCTGCATAAAAAGAAAATCAAAAAATCTAGGCCTAATTCTAATGTTTTTAACTGCAAACTGGCTTAGCTTAACAGAGAAACAGTTCTCTTTAAATGTGAGAAATCCCTCAGCTGGCTTAAAATTGATTAATATTTTTCAAAATGTGTTCAAACTGTTCCACATGAAGAAAATGGCCATTTACTTATGTTTGTAGTCATAAATTAGTTAGCTTAGCCTAGCAGAAACACCAGGCCAATGCTAATTCTGCCAAAAGGTGTACTGAACAGATCTTAATTAATATTCATAATTTATTTGAATTCCTGCAAATGAGCAAAAAATAATGCAAAAAGGTAAAAGTTTATGTTTACTTCAAAATAAAAATAAAAATGCGTTTACTGATGTGTAATATTTACCTAGCTCCATTTTTGTAGTTTTAATTAATTAAAATTGTAATTATTTTAACACGACATGAGGTTCGGTTGGTGAAACTAATCTGATCCAGAATGATCATTAGTTAATTAGTTAGCTTAGCCTAGCAGAAACATCAGGCTGAAGCTAATGTTATCTAAAGGTGAATGGCTACAGATCTTGAAAATAATTTTCAATTTCTTTTAATTTCTTTAAATAAACAAAAAATAATGCAAGATTACTTTCATAGTTTGTAACCCTAAATTAGTTTAGCAGAACTTAGAGGAAACCCCAGAATCAAAACCAATTTTGATTTAAAACAAATTGAACAACTTTATGTAATATCCTGCTCTTTTGATTCGATTTGATTTTCAAAGTTAGATTTCCAAATGGGTCAGCTAATAATTAATCTAATGAATATCTAATGAATGTTTGATGTCAAAAACTCTTTTTTTGAAGCACCCCCAGGCAGGCTTCTCCCAGTTTAAGAATCACTGATTTGGCAAACAGTTCGGGCAGATAAGATCTTGTAGAAGTTTTATTTCTCAAACTTTTTCCAACCAAATAAATCACAAAGGTCTTGAACCTCGACTGATATTCTTCAGTCAGACAGTCAGACAGCTGCTCCCATGTCAGATTCAAGTCTTGAGAAACCTGAGAACAACCGGTTGCATTTCTAGATTTGAAATAACTTGAAGTTGCTGTTTCATCAGGCAGTAAATCCTCACAGTTTACTCGTTTTTTTGTGTGATAAAATGTGTTGAAATGACTTTTGCCAGATTTGTGCCTAAAAATCCAAACCCATCAGTTTGGAAGTGTGCTGGTTTTTGGCATTAGTCAGACGTTGCAATGAGTCCCGGGGGTCCTGGGAGACGTCACAGACAGATCTTAGGACATTTGTGGGAGTTAATGTTGAAAGACCTGTTCAAGTCGTCACCCGACCCGGCCTGGCAGCTTCAGGCTGCGTGACTGCAGACTTGGCAGGCAGAGGTGTCTGCGATTCCCCCTCCCTGGCATCGCCCCCGGTGTTGCTCAACGGCTGTAAAACCTCCAACCAGACAGAGCAAAGATTATCGCTTTATGATGGCTGGTCACGTCGACCGGGTGCAGGTGTGCGCTGCAGAGGGACGTCTAAGGTTCAATAATTTCAAATGAACACTTTTATCTGACATAACAGCCCCAACATTTATCTGAGTGTCACACCTACATTTGCTCTTATCACATGGTCTGCATGTTTGAATTGTTTCCAGCTGTACTGCTCTCTGAGCAAACAGCTGAGTGCGTTCACTTTACTGTTTGCTTTATGATGCTTTTACTTTCAACCAGCTGCAGAAGAAAAGAGACTTGATTAAAGTGATGTATTTGGAAAAGCGAGGCATCAAATAAAAAACATTTCACACACAAGTTGGATTAAATTAATTCAAACAGGTTAAGTAAAAGTTGCTTACTAAGGTAAAACCACGACATCACTGGATTATTCTCATCTCAGCAGCATTTTTTATTACAACTGGTTACTTTTTAAACTTAGCAAACTGCTTAACAGAGTGAGTCAAAAGTCACAGGACATATTTTTTATTTCAGAAGTAAAAAGGAAAAGGAAACACCTAAATATCTCAGTAAGTAATGGGGGATGTTCTGGACATAACTTAAAAAACAGACACCCTCAACCATTACTTCCTGGAGCTTTAGGTGTTTCATTTTCTCTTTTAACTCTGAAATAAAAGTGTGCTGAGAATTTTGACTCACCCTGTATCTAAACATCGTATTTACTGTGGTATTGAAAAATCAATAAAGTTCTGTCGTAAAAAGATAGACTGTGATATTTTTTGAGAACATAAATGTAGGTTTTTATGTTTATGTAAGATTTTATGTTCTAATTTGTTTTTATTTGGTTCTGTATTATTTGTTTAGGTATTTATGGGGCACCAAGTGTAAAAGAAAATGTTCAAAAAAATGTCATTAACACATTATCATTATTTAACTCACTTTCTGTCAAAAAATTTCCACAAACATTTCATTGTTGTTCAGCTCAGTGTTCTTTGCTAATTTTTTACTAAATATGTCAAATTTACATGTTAAATAATCTATGTAAAAGTTAAATCTTAAACGTTGTGGCTAAATGTTGAAGTTTACATTTAAATATTTTAGAATGCAAAGCAGTCTGTGCTGATAGTGCTTGGCTTTTAATGTGATGTCATCATCCTGTGACAAAAGCAAATGCTAACACTGCTAACACCACTAACGCTGCTAATACTGCGAGTGCTTCCCTACAAGACATCAAACTTGCAGTTGCAGCCGGGGTCTGAGCTGCACTTCAAACTGCCGAAACACAGGTACCATCCATATTGTTTTCAATAAACACATTTATTTAAAAAAAAAAAAAAAAGTTAATTAATTTGTTTAAAAAAACAACATAAATTCTATGTACATTTCAAATTTAAATTTTAAATGTAGTCTTCAGCAGTGTTTGTAATGGGAGCCGAGAGCAGTTGTTTTTAGCATATAGGTTTTTTCTATGGTTTTCACGAGATAACGAGTTATGGTTTTCTTGTAAATCATTCAGTAACCATGGAGACGGCCCGATCCACTCAGCTGGTCACCGATAAAGTTTATTATATCAGCAGGATCACTGTGAAAATGCCTGCTGATCTGCAGTCAGGCCAGCCTTTTCCTTAGAGCTGATATGAAAGTTATCTGTAGAAGACAAACAAATCACAATTTCAGTCTGTGTAATGACACAAAAATTACACAAAATTATGTACACTAGGTTTCCTTCAGGTCCAGGCAAAAGAGATCTGCGATCTCAATGGGATTTGCCTGGTTATATAATGGCAAATAAATAAAAAAAATAATCAAATAAATAAATAAATAGTAAACTTCATCGGTGACCAGCTGAGGGGACCAGGTCGTCTCCATGGTTACTGAATGATGCACAAGAGGAAAACCATCTAGAAATGAACTTGTTAACTCCAGAAAACGGTCCTTGTTATATCGTGATGATGACATATTATGTTATTATCAAGAGAAAACCATGAAAAAAAAATGATATGCAGAAAACGACCACTCTAGTCTTCTGTAGTTTCCTTTTGTGTACAGGATGATTTTTATTTTTTATTTTATTTGACTTTTATTTAACCAGGTTAGTCAATTGAGAACACATTCTCATTTACTATGACCTGGCCAAGAGGCTGCAAATACAGGAACAGGGGCCTCATGTACAAAGACCTGCATGGATTTCTTACTGAAACATGGCGTACGGTCAAATCCAGAAAACGGCGTACGCACAAAAAAATTCAGATGTATCAAAGTGCGGTACGGCCAAATCCACGCACATTTCCTTTGTACATCACAATCAACGTGGAACTGAGCGCACATGAGACACCTCCCCAGACACGCCTTCATTTACATATGTTAAACAGATGCAAATTACTTCCTGCATGTGTGATGGATATGTTTGCGTGGTCGCTACGCAAAAAGAAATTATTTGATGTTGGCGATTTAAATTTTAGAAACATTTGGATGAGGCTGTTCCTTTGGGCATGACTCGGCTCAGGGTGGACTGGACCGGCACAGTCTCGATCGGTCTGTCAGCTCCCTCTGGAAAGCCCTTGTGGAACCAGTGTGAGCTCTGCTGCTAACCTATTTTTATATAAATTCCAATCAATAATGTATTTTTGAATTGAATGAAGCTTTTTTTATTTAGCTACATCATTTAAGGTTTAATTTTTACATTTAGATTTAGGATTTAACATTTACACATAACATTTAAATTGAAAATTTAGTAAGAATTAGCAAAATGTAAAAACAGTGCAAAATTTATAACACTCAGAAAGTGAGTTTAAAAATGTAAATGTGTTAGTGACATTTGTAAACATTTTATTTTACACCTGGCGCACCACAGTTTACCCTATTTGGTTCTTGCCTTTTTGTTTTACTGTTAGTGTTTATTGTTTTCATTATTTTTTTGCTTTCTTTTGATAAATCTGCAAATTTTCTCTTCTTTCACTTCTTTTCGGTTTGCCCACAAACTCTTGATGGTTATGTTGGAAACAGGAAGTGAGAGTAGATAGAGTTCCTGTGTTGTGGGAATCTGGATAACTAGGCTTTTTGCAACTTTGCTAAAGACTTTCATTAGACCAAACCCAAGTTGCCCAACCATGAGGCTCTTTCACAAGACAGCTCAGGCCGGGACTCAGACGCCTTCTGGTCGCCTCTGTGTGACTTCTGAATGTACTGAGGCAGCATGGAGGCAACAATTTTATCTTCTTGTGTTTAAAGAGAAACAGGCAGAAGTGGTTGTTTAAGTTAGTTGTAAAATGTTGCCAGTGTGCCGTAGAGTTTCTGCTGCATGTCTGTGAGAGACGGTTCTCTCATGAAGCCCACGTCTCTGTTTGCAGACGACACAATGTGCTTCCTTGTCCTGCAGACATAATGTGAACCGGCACGCTCGCTCATGTCATTACCATTCCTGTGTTTATCTATCTGGCCGTGGTTGCAGAAAACTTTCATAAAAACAAAAGGTTCTGTGTAAAAAGTTATTCCTGCAGAGAACATATTCATGGATTATATCGTCCTTCCTTCAGATTCATGTGAAAATCGTAACATAAAGTTCTGTCAGCAGAATCTTTTAAGAACGATAAGAGGAAACACAACCAATGTTCAGACGTGGGAACGTGTCACAGCTTGTAACTACAGAGATTAACGTGTTCAATAAATTCACCCTCTGCCTCCTCCCTGCCTTTGTTATTGTTTGCCTCCACATTGAACTTTGAGTTCTGTTCCCTGAAAGCTGAATATTTTTAGTATTTAGCATCAATCATTACCTAATGTTGTTTTCAGTCAGGTCTGAACCTTAAAAACATCACTTCAAAACAGATTTTGGGAGCAAGTTACTAATAATAATATACTGTAGCTACATTTATAAATTATAAATAAGTTGTTTTGTTTCTTTTTGTGGTGATTTTGTACTTTTAGATCCATGCTTTTTGTCTCTGTGGTCATTTTTTTGTATAATTTTGCAGGCGAATCTGAGTTTCTGTGGAATATTGTGATCAGTTTGAATCTAATTCTGTTCATGTTTTCAGATGTATTAAACCTTCTACACAGTCCTTCATTATGGTGCTCCACAGGACTCTGGACTTGGACCAGTCCTGTTCTCATTAAACTTGCTTCCTTTGGGAAATATTTAGGTAAAAGTTATTTTATGCTGATGACACTCAGGTTTATTGATCCATTAAAAACAATCAGATACTAAAGTTAAAACTTTATCTAAGACACAAAAACCCCAATGCTTCCGGTAAAAACTTTGAATCTATGTTTTAATCTGTGGGTAGTTTGTTGTTGCTTTGTTGTTTATTGTATTTTTGTTGTTTTGTAGAGGTAAAAGGCTTTAATAACAGAAAGAAATCCTTTCTGTACTGTAATAAGTCGCACACTGCTCACAACTTAAATCCTCTTGGAGTGAACGCAGAGAATCACTCATCTGAATGTTTTGCGAGTTGTGATTCTCTAGTTGCGGCGTTTGAACCCGGTCTCTATATAAAAGCCTGACTGTAAATCTGAGTGTCTGGTTTCAGATGAGCGCTGCTGTGCGGTATTTCAGTTTTGGCTCTTTGTCCTGGCAGTGAGGATGTGCAGCTGGGAACACTATGTTCTCCGTTAGGTGGAGGATTTCCCAGGGAAACTCTACGACAGGAGCCGAGTGCCTTTAAAACTCCAAGGATTACCATACTTTTTCAGAGCCACGATTGCAAACTAAAAAGCACTTTTAATTTTGCTGCTGAGTGCCACATTGCAGTCAGTGCTTGGCAGCTCTGTGCAGAGCGTGTGGGGAGGAGGAGGAGGAGAGGTTATGTAAGAGGTGAAGAGGAGGGTGTGGAGTCCAGCTGGAGCTGCTTACAGCCTGACACAGCGTATCTCTGAGGCTGAACAATCCTCTCATCCCAGCCTCATCTGCAGCTCAAACACACTTATTACTCTGTATGTGCAACTAATGTAGGTCATCACAGCCTGCTGTCGTCTGTGCATGCATACAGATTCAAGACACGTCGGTTTAGTTTGTCTCTGAGAATTACGTGTTGATGGAATGCATGTCGCCTGTCGCCTTTCAGGCTGAAGATTTTGCCGTTTTGGTCGAACGTTGTAAAGATGTGTTGAGGATGAGCTTAGCTACAACTGCACCAAATTCAAGCTCAGTGTCTCTAAAATTGGCTGAGCTGCGACCATTTTTGCCTTGGTTAAGGTTGAGTAGCTGTAGCAGCCATCTTGAATCAGGTGTAAACGTACATCTGATGATTACTTTCTGAGAGTTTTATTAAAATCTGTCCCCTGCTTCATGAGGTATTTTGCTAAAAGACGCAATTGTCTCCAGTACCTAAAGGCAAAGTTTAAAAAACTATCCCAGCTTCAGCTACACTAAGTAGTAGGGTCTAAGAATAAACACTATTTCTTCAAACTGAGGTTATTCAAAATCTGATCTACAACAGGTAAGATACTGATTGTTCACGATCTCTCTACAGAACCATACTTTAAAAGCTCTAAATGGTAACATTAAGTGTTCTTCATCAGTAACTCGGCTCTGTTGGACTCGTGTTGCCTCTTGTTAGGTAATGATCAGGTTCTTTCTTCCAGTGAAATAAAGGAGCAGAGTTCCCCCTCAGGGCCCGGTTTCTGTCGGTCCCAGCTCTGTATCTGGATCCATTCTCCCTGGGACTGGACGGGAGACTGGCACGGCCCCTCCAGAGGGGAACACAGGGTCTCTGTTGTCGGCAGAGCTGCTGGAAGCGCCTGCAGCTCCCTGAAAACATCCGATTCTCAACATCAGGGTTCAGAGGATCCAACGGTGTCCTTTACAGGACTCTTCAGATACCTGAGACCCGAGCTGAGCAAAGACCAGGAACAGGTTTTATTCCTGTCACACAGTCCATGTTTCATTTATTGATTTAATTTGACTTTCAAATTGTCAAACCAAAAAAAGTTTTCCACCTTCATCTTTTTTATTGCCTCCCATCAAAGACAAAATGGGCAACAATTGTTTTTGCCTGTGTCTGTTAGCAAAATGTCTCACAATCCACTGAATGGATTTTAATGAAGCTTTGAGGATATAATCACAGGGTGTGTGTCTACAACTGAATAACTTATGAAGCCAATCTGATTCAAGACAGCCACCACAGCCATCTGACATTGGAAAACACAAGAATTACTATAAATCAATTAATTTTACAGATAAGCTAAAATCTGGTGTGGTAGTAGCTGAAAGTTCTTCACAAACCACACACTGTGATTTGACCCAAACGGCTACAATTTCATAATTTCTCAATGTGAAATGAGGCCTTAGTTCAATAAGAAAGACTCCTGATTTATTATCTAAATAGTAACTAAATTTGTCCAACATGTCCATACGGCAAGTGCTGAACAGACAAACTGAAGGTCGTAGTGTTTGCAACAAAACGAGGAGCTGATAAACGTCTCGTTTTCCCTCTGGTGGTATATTTAGAGTCAGGGAGGCTCAGGATGAAATGTCTTTAGATGTCCTCATATCTGCACAGACAAAGGATACTGAACACCATGCTGAGCAAGGCCTGCACACACACACATACACAGCTGTGTCCACCTATACATATGGGGACATTCCATTGACTTCCATTAATTTCTACCGACTAACCCTAACCCCCTACCCTAAAACTAACCTCACAGGTACCTACCTGACCCTGAACCTAACCTAAACTCAATTCACACCTTGGTCCTAAACCTAACCCCCATCCCACCACCGTCATTTAAACCAAACGGGGACTTGGCTTACGTACCCATATGTACATGTTTTGTCTTAAAATAGTCCTCATATGTCACAAAATAACCCATCCACACACACACACACATACATATTTGTTCTTCTATCCTCATTGGGACTTACCATTGACCTTCATTTCTTAGCCTTAAACCCAGCCCTCCACCCAAAAAGTAAGGTAAGGTAGTGCGACCCTGTTCCCCCCATTTTTTGTCAAGTGTTTTTCTTGAATGGGTGTTCTTAACTGCATTTCGTTCTACATTGCATCCCTGATGTTATGTTGAATGACAAATAAAGAAATCTGATCTGAATCTGTACACATGGGGATCAGGCTTTGGTCCCCATTCACAGCCTTGTGTGTTTGTCTGGAAAGTGGTCCCCATGATGTAGCAAATGCACACACACACACATACACAGTGTGCAGAGAGGAAACACATCCAGCTGATTATTCAGGGATGAGCAAACAGGAGCAAGTTTCATGTCACTGAAAAGATCCTGAAAACACTTCAGATTAAAAGACTTTGGTGGATTTGAGCTGATTTTAGAAAGAACAGAAAGAAGGAAGCAGCCAGATTGTTTTACATGCAGGCTGTGTGAGCAGGACTTCCCCTTCTCTTCTCTTACATAACCTGATCAAAGTGGCAGAAAACGTCCTCAGTGAACTCATTCTACCTGAAAGATATTCAAACTTCTTTAAAAACAAAACAAAAAAACACATTCACTCTGTGAAAACCAGCTCAGACAGCAGAGCTGTGGATTTTTTTTCAGCAGGTCAGAGCAAGAAGTTTTTTGGTTTTTTTTCTCTAAACTGTAAACATCGGGTCAGAAACATTGATGTTCTTGAACCTGCTCCCAATATACTAAAGTCTGAGCAGATAAAAGATGAAATGAAACAAATGTTTCATGTTTAAATGTGAGAACGCAGAATCAGCTGTTTTCCAGTTAAAACCTTCTAAATGTTTCTAGTAAACAAACACTGTGTGCCGTTAAAACATTTAATATCAAAACGGTGCTTTGACTCTACTGTCTTGCTTTTAGCTAATGTTTTGCTATTTTAGCTCAGTTACTATTTGCTCATTTTAACTTTTAGCCACAGTTTTGCTTTTAAATAGGTTTGCTGATGTTAGTTTTAAGCTACTTTGCTTAGTTCAACTTTTTGCTACAACTTTGTTTATTTTGGCATTCAGTTAGTTGTTTTACTATTTTTCTTGTTTTAGCCACTGTGTTGCTAATTTTTGCTTTTTGCAAACATTTTGCTATTTGTTGTTTTTGTCTTTGCTAATTGTACTTTTAGCTTTATTTTTGATAGTTTTAGCTTTCTGACCAGTTTTGTCAAGTTCAGCTTTAGGTGAAGTTTTGCTGATGTTAGCATATAGCTCCTGTTTAGCTGATTTTATCTTCTGTTGTTTGTTTTGACAGCTTGTTCGTCTCAGAGTGGTTCACACCGAAGGCTCTCTGGTTTGTCTGGAGTTTATTTTGTAGTTTAAATAAAATCCTCGTCCTGTTTGTCTTCATGAAGCTGAACTTGTTGGACCTCTCCATATGAGGACAAACCCGTATGACCTCCCAGCTGTGTTTTCTATCACTCTGTCAGTGGGCCATGTGCAGACTTGCCCTCTTTTCGGTCCAATTGGGCTCGGCTGCTCCACCCCAGTGGGCCAATAGCAGGGAGGTCCGACGGGGGTTTGGTGAGGAGGGCGGATGAGTCACACGTGAAACTAAATGTTCTCCATGAAACCTGATCCCATCGCTCAGAATAAACAAGGTTTTTGGTCTTTGAACGTTTTAACACATTCAGGAGCTGAACTTTAAATACTTCATTCTTTCTTTTAAAGAATCTCTTCTGTTTGTGTAAAACTTATCAGATCTGAACCCACAGAGAACATGAACTTTTGGCTGATAGGAGGGGGTCGGCGCCCTGACTGAACCACAGTAACCCCGTCAGGACCGTGCAGGTCTCAGTTGGTACCAGGAGGCCCCCATCTGGGTCCAAACAAACATGCTACCACTTGTCCCTCCCTCTGAGACACCGGGCAGAGACATGTCCCAGCAGACAAATGTTCACCTGCTCTGTTAAGTAAAACACACACACCAGTCCTGTGTGTGGGTCTGTTAGCAAAATATCTGTGGATGGATTTTATTGAAACTAAGTGGATGTACCTCTACAACAGATTGACTTTTAGAATCAACTCAATTCAAGATGGCTGCCGCAGCTAAGTGATCTTCGCAAACACAAAAGTGGCTAAAACTCAGTCCATTTGACAGTTGAGGAGCTAACGTTTGTTGTGGTAGCAGCTAAAAATCATCCACAACACAAACACCGAGTGCTAACCAAACACACTAATTTTTATTTTTTTTAAACTTTGTCATTACCGGAGCAACTTGCATGTCTGTTAGCAAAATATCTCATGAACCAATGGAAATTTTACAAAACCTTCATATGCGTCTACAGTTACTCAACTCCATTTAAAAAGGCAGCCACAGCTAACTGACATTAACTGACATACAAATAATAACTTTCACTTTTACAGATTATGAGCTAACACTGGATTTGGTAGTAGCTGAGAGTCATCCCCAACACAGACTTTGAGTGCTGCTCATTGAATGTTTTAAGTTTTGGCATTTACTGTTGGCGTCTACCTTGCTTTGTCTGTTAGCAAAATATCTCAGGATCCACTGGACAGAACTCAGTTCACTGGAGAAACAACTGCAGCTCATAACTTTAGAGCCACAGCAAAACTTCTGTAACTCAATCTTACAGATAATGAGGTAAAATTTGCTGAGTCATTCACTACATATTCACCTGGCATCACCCCTGGCATAAAGGGTGGCGGGTTATATGTATTCTTTTAAATAATACAAGAACTTAAATGTGAAGCTTGTTGTAACTTAGTTTGAACTCAGTTTAATTTTAATGTGATTTAAAGTCAGTTTGAAGCTGAGTGTGTTCAGGTACTGCTGGTAAAATTGACTTAATGTCACATCTATTTCTGTTTAGTCATGGACTGCAGACTTTTGCAGCTGAACAGAATAAGACTCGGTCATATTTTAAACTATATAAGACAGTTTGGGTTGATTGTGTTCCCGGCTGACCCGTGAAGAAGGCTGTAAAACCTCCACAGTGTCTGAATAAATTTTACTGAGCTCTGCAGGTTTCTGTCAGCCAATAAAGTGGAGTGACGGAGATGAGGTGGACGAAGCGGCAGGTAAAGATCGTTCCTGCAGACAGAGCTGCAGCCGTTGGGTTCCCTCTGCTGGATTAAAAAAATAAAAAAAACGACTAAACTTCCTGAAACCATCAGCTGAACCCAACTCAGACCTGCTTATGTGGTTTACAGATAGTCTGATGTTTTAGTTTAACTCTTTACATCACATTTCTTGACCGGTGGTTTAATCTGCAGCCTGATCTGTAAAGATTTATTATTTTAATAATAATAGTAATAATAATAATAATTGTAACCTTTGTCTTTCAGCCGTCTCATCACCACTGGCTGTCATTCTTCTTATTACATCCTCCACCT
Source organism: Cynodonichthys magdalenae (assembly GCA_031762555.1). NCBI lineage: Eukaryota > Metazoa > Chordata > Actinopteri > Cyprinodontiformes > Rivulidae > Cynodonichthys > Cynodonichthys magdalenae. The sequence goes on from JARVJO010000269.1 coordinate 9,187,572, forward strand.
CTCTGAGTTCTCTTCCACCTGTTCTCAAACATCGTAGTCCACAAGGATTCCTGCCTGACTTCATCTGAATCCAACAGCAGACACAAATAGAAGATATTACCTGTTTGAGACATAAGATACATAAAGACTAAACCTGATTTAGCCGAACATTCCAGCAGTATAATATTTCGCTGACTTTAAACATCAGAAAAAAAAAAAACAAGAGGACAGAACTTGGGGAATGTAAGTCTCACTTTGAAGCATCTTGAAATGTGAACTTGTTTTATTTGGGAAAAAAAAAGTTTTTTTCTGGAAACAGTGGTGTCGAAAATGTTACGTCTCAAACTGAGAAGTGATTCTGAGTCAAAACCCATTGACAAAAACCCCTTTCCTTTTATTTTTGTTTGGGACAATTTTTGTATAAAATCAAAAATAGTGTTCAGTAGGAGCTGCAGTAAATTAAACACTGTGCCAAATAAAAGCTGAAAAAAAACCCCAAAAAATGAAACCCTGAATGCATAAACATTTAAATAATCTGACACAAGATGATAAAAGCTATGATTTACAATCATGCTTTATTCTGCTTGATTTCTTATAAAAAGAATCAAATAAAAGCCTCTGTCATGATCTCACACAGTTTCTGAGCTGCGTCCCGTTTTCTTTAACTAAACTAAACTTTTCTTTACACCTTAAGTCTCTTAAATATCTTTTCAGTTTGTGACTTCAAAGCAAAACTTCATTGATTGTCAACACAAAACTCTATGTTAGCACCAGTACAATAAAACTGTACTTTAGCTGTTTGTTTTTGAAATACTGGTTTTGAAGAAGGGAGGAAAATCTCAGAATAAAGGGATCCTAGTAAGTACAATTTAGAATGAAGCACCAACCATAAAAAGCGTTTTTTCATAGATAAGGTCAGATACACGAGAGGTCAAATATATTAATGACTATTAAATTAAGCACAACAAACAGTGTAAATAAAACACTGCGACACAAAGCACTCTGGGATCTGGGAACACTTTGTTGGGGGGGGGGGGGGCTGCAGTTCGGAGGGCGTCTCGAGATCCACAGGATTCAAGTTCACGAGGAGCGTTTGTAAACAATCTCTTAAGGTCCAAAGCAACATTTCATACTGCGAGCAGGAACAGGGACGCCTTAGCTCGGCCCAGACAAACTCTGTGAAACGTGGGGGTTGAAAACAAAACGTGTGAGTTATTGAACCTGTCTGGCGATGATCTGAGGGGAGAGGAGGGTGTGGAGATGTGGATATGTGCCACGGTTTCATCACTGCAGATATCCGAGGTTCACAGAGGAGCCTCTGGACCGCGGGCCTCCCTGACCTTAGCGTCTTAGCGTCACCGAGATAAAAAGCCTCGGATTATCTCCTGTCGGAAAAAAAGATCACTTCCCTTCAGGAGCAAACTCAAAACAAAACCAACAAAAAAAAAGTCCTAAAATGACCGGCTCCTTGCCACAAGAACTTCTTTATATAAACAAATGTTTTACCCTGATGGCAAGATATACATATACACTACAATGTACATACATAATCAATAAAAAAGCTTCTCATGTATTGAAATAGACCTATGATAGGAACCTGAAAGCTGCCACCTCTGTGCGTGTCCCGTGTCTGAGGTCCAAGGTGGAGTGTCGAGTCTTTGATGTCCCCTGACCCTCGTTATGACGGACGGAGAAGCTTCCTAAGAACTGGAGGAGTTTCTGAGGGGCTATCGGCTCCGAGGAGTCCCTGTTGAAGTTAGTTTCTCCTCCTCCTCCTCTTCATCCTCATCCTCTTGTAGGATGTGAATGGAGGAGCCCAGTAGTCTCTGGAGCTCTGGTACACAACAAACCAGTTCCACGAGTCCCTCTTCTTCTTCGTCCTCGTTCTCCTCCTTATTTTTGCCTCTTTGTGGAGAAGCTAAAACGGAGTTCACCTGGCTGATGGAAACCTGCCTCCAGAGCTCAGTTTGGGACAAACTCACCACCTCGAAGTGTGGGTAGCGGGCCCGGAAGATCCGTGCCGACATCTTCAGACGCTTCAGTACGTCGGCCAGGAGGAACCAGTTACAAGAACTGTAGAAGAGACAAACGTCAGATGATGGAGATGTATGTGATACAGAAACAAACTAAAGTTGATGTACCACTTTAGGTTTTCACGTTTTAAACATTAACAGGAAAAGGTTATTGTCTCCGCAGTCATTTTGTGAACTAAAAGATAAAAAAATGTGACGCTCCAATCTGTTTTAGATAAAATAGATCTGTGGCAGCTCTGTAGTATCTGAATGACTTCACATTTTATTCTAGTACAACAATTACATCTTGTTATGGTGATTATTTTGTTGTTTTTATCATTAATTACTCTCATTAGCAGTAAATCTTTCTGAACTCACCCCTGTGTTAACGACACCTGAACATGATAACAGGGTAACAGAGGCTCGGAGGAGAACTCAAACAGAAGGCAGTCTTTCTCAGAGTCCTGTTCAGTCTTAATGGTTCCATTCTCCTCCATCTCCTGGTTCTCCTCGGACAGCAGGAAGTCCCAGAACGGTTCCTGCTCTGTCTCTGAGGAGAGAGGTTAACCCGGGTCAGAGAAACGGAAGCAATCGGACGCTCAGCTTTAGGTCTAAAACGCCCTCTAGTGGCCACTTTGTTCAAACCGATCATCTTTTTGTGGCCATTAAACAGCAGAGATGTTAAAACTTAAAGCCTAACATCTCTGATCATCAACAACCTGCTCGTCAGTCCAACCAGCACTAATGAGTCTGCCTGGAGGACGGCAGAGGAACCGGATCAGACTCAAATCAAAACTGATTGGTAGTCTGATCTACGAGCTGACAGACAGACCTGGCTGAGGTTTCTCACCGAAAAGGGAGCTGCTGTAGAAATCCCAGGGTGAACCAGGATCCTGGTCTCTGCGGCCTTCCAGGTCTGTGAAATATTCTGAAAACAAAAGATCTTGGGTTATTTTTCCACACACACAAAAAAAAGATTTAAACCCATTTATCATTTTCTCTGGGAACAGAACAGCTCATGACTGGATGAATAATAAGCCTTTTATATGGCTGTTTTGTGGATCAGTGAATGTGAGCTGCTGAAAGTCTGCATGAGACCCGTGGTGTGAGATGAAACTCGTTAAACGCTGCAGAAATCTCAGTCGTAACAAATGATTTGTACTCTAACCTGAACAGGTGCTGAAAAAGATTTCGCCATCATCCAAACGACAAAGTAAAAACTTCATGTTAACAATCTTTATGATCAACACATTTACTTAACACAAAAAGTAAGGAAATTAGTGTTTGGTAGATTATTTCTTTGTTGTAACAACGTTTCTCTGCAATACATCTTATAGCCAGCAGTTGATTGGCAGCAGCTGGAGGTACCAGAAGCTTAAAACAAGTGTTAAAAAACAGCAAAATAAGCTGTTTAGCTGTGAAGATATGGCAACATTTTCATGTGCGCAACCCACATACTCAGCTCTACTGCTCATCCCACAAATGCATGTTCCTTACAAATGTGGCACCATTAAAAAACGGAAATTAACAAGCTTATTGTTGAGAAGCCTTATTACAACAAAGACTGAATCTACCAAACATTAATGTCCTTCCTTTTTGTGCTAAGTTTATATTTCAAGCTCTTTTTTTTCACAATACTGCATAAGAATGAAGAATCAAGGTTTGACCATATTGGTTATAACGCTCTTTGTTTTCATTAAAAGATGATTTTGATCTAAAATCTGGCATTAAAAGCTTTTGGTGGTCATCACTCCTTCAAGGAATTTAACCAATCTACAGAACCCAAAAGTCTTCAGTTTAGGACATCAACTGAAAAAATAACGATAAAACCAAGAAAATTACATCATCTCAGAACTGCTATTTGGTTCAATCATCTCATCAATAACATCTTTACTTGGTAAAATCTGTGTCAGAGTGTGTCTCAAGAGTTTTCCTACGTGTTGACACGAAGCTTGACGAGGTCGTACAGCTGATGTAAAAATAAAATCTTATAATTTGTCCATTTATGAAAAATGGGGTCTTCTGACAAACAGCAGGAAAACAACTGTGATCTACCTGTGAGGAAGGTCTTCATGCTCGGACTATGGGCCAGCTTGACCGGCGTGTGGCCCGAGTAAGTAGCCAGAGTCGGGTCGGCGCCGTGGTTCAGGAGCAGCCAGACGATTGGCAGGTTATCGCTCGCTACTGCGTCGTGAAGAGGCCTGAGGGTGAAAACAAACTTATGACGCGACGTGTGGAGTTTAAACTACCCGGAACCATGACTGGATCATAAATACTCACCGTGTTCCGTCCTGAGCGCTGCAGTTCACATCTGCACCGTGTTTCAGAAGCATCTGGACAATCTGAGTCCACCCTCGCGAGGACGCCTCGTGGAGAGCCGTGTAACCTGCGTTGTCGCGACGATTGACCTCCCGGATGTCTTTTTCCAGACAGTACTGGACCACGTCCTGCAGTTAGGAGAGACAGGCTGTCAGACTGTCGTGTTTTAAAGACTTACTGTCTGTCAGGTTGGAGATTTTACCTGATAGCCCAGGCGAGCCGCTCGTTGGAGCAAAGTCTCCCCGGCGTTTTTGTTGACAATCAGTCGACGGACCTCAGGAGGAACGGGTCTTTTTGGGGTGGAGTCTAAACCGCTGCTTTTTCCTGATGAGCCTCTCTTGTTGGACGGAGAAGATGGTAAACTTTTCTGAGCGGCTGGTGGGGTAAGTTCTGTTTTTACATCTGCAACATCATCGTCCGGAGGTAGGGAGGCGCCACGCTTCCCCAAACTGCTGCGCTTGGTTTTACTCTGAAACAGAAATTTGAGACCTTTTGTAGGGCAGAGTCATGAACCTTTCCAGTCCCATCTGATCTGAGAAGTGGCGAGCAGCGTCTCCTCAAGCCACAGGGGGGCACTGTAATCCTACAGATTAGAGGAACGACACATGGTTGAAACTGTGAATCCAGGAAGCAGAAGCGTACCTTGGGTTCATCACTGTCACTTAAGTGTTTGCTTTTGAACTTTCTCTTCCCTGAAGGTTTGTTGTTGAACTCGGGAGACTCCTCACTCTCCTGGTAGCGGACCGAACCTGAGCGGGTGAACGAGAATCTCGGTGGAGGGGTTTCTGGGCTGGGTGCAGCTGGACTCTGACACTGGTCTGCCTGCAGATCTGTGGTGACAAAATCAAAACTCTTAACATGAAGCGGCCTTAAAAACTCTTGTTTCACTGCTTCACTCGGGTTGGTCCTGTCTTCTTTCTACTCACAGATAGTTACATTTTCCTGTATGAATTGTCAAACATGACCATTGAAAAACACACTGCTGCTGGTCAAATATACACCAAACTATCAGGGAAAAATATAAATAAATGCTGAGCTGTTTTAGACCTAAAGCATTTACTGTTTTTATTTCTACTTTGTTATAAATCATCACTGAGTGTATTAAATGTAAAATAATGACCACCAGCTATGATCAAATGTTTATTTCCTTCACTTTGTCAACAGCCAAAAATAAATAAATAAAACAATTATGAATTAAAATCAGAAACTTTACTCTTCATTTCAATTTAAAGTTATAACAGAAACATTTAAATAAAAACAATTAGTGTTGAAGTCTCGAGTCATCCCAAATGTATCTATATCGTCTTTACAAACAAAATGTATTTGACTATTTATCAAAGACAAGCAGTTTTGTGCATATAAAAGTCATTTAGCACTAAATTTTCTCTATTTTTTAAGACTTTCATATACTAGGGGTGTAACAGTACATTCATTTGTACTAAAGCATCTTGACTGACTACAGCAGTCAACCAATCAATCACCTCTCTTATACTTTTATTGCTTTTGCTAACTGCTGCTAAAATAGAGCAGAAACAGCTAATGTTCAGCCACATAAGATGCTGTGTGTGCAGCAGAGGTGAAGCCCGGAGCAGAGAGAATGAAGATCTACAAAACTAGGTTCAGCTGATTGCTGGGATGTCGTGGTGTTACATTTATTAATGTGGAAAAGGAGGAAGATGAAAAAGCAGAACCCACGCAAGCATGAGAAAAACATGCAAACTCAACACAGAAAGACCCCAAGTTCAAACCGGGGATCAAACCCACGACTCAGTGAGGCGTCAGAGCTAACCAATGATCCGTCGAGATGCCAATAATGTATTAACCTGTAACAACTTCTTGCTGTACATCATAGCCTTTTAACAAGCATGATGTTTTTATCTGGTTGTGAGAGAATTATTGTTTATTAAAACAAACGTTTTTTCAAGTTGTGCTGATTCCACATCGCACCGTAACCCTCATACCAAACAGGAAGTAAAACGTAGCGTTGTACTTCTTATATACCGTTTGTCTCTTTTTCCCAGTTTTTTTGCCTCTACTAGTATTCTTTCCTCATCTTTTAATCACAAACTGCACCACAGGCTGTCATGGTCAGGTACTGCAACAGAACCTAAAGTTCAAAGAAAAGCTCTTTTCTTATTAGAAAGACTGGAGAACTATTGATCAAAACCACATTAAAAGTTTACAAGAAAATCTTTTCATTTTTGAAAATATAAAAAATAAATAAAAAAACAACACTGTGTGGCGGTTTAAGAATTTTGCACATATGGTCTTTTATCAGGTGATGTTCTAACTTTAAATGTAAAATATTTCAAGCAGTTAATAAAATACTGCTTATTTAATAACAGTTTTGGTGAGATTTTCAGTCAGCTTATTTTAACCTAAATTTTTACAAAATGTTGAACTTTGCAGCTGCAGTAAAATGAAACTTAGACGGACACGATGGAATAAAATAACATTACAAACCTGGAGGTGTCTCAGTGTCGTGTCTCAGGGGCTCTTCAAGCTGCTCTCCATCTTCCAGCTTGTCTTTTTCCGTAATGTATTCGCCCGTCTCGTACTTCTTACTGGAACATCTCCGGCGCTTCTTGTGAGGGGTGTCGGCCTCGGCTCCGGCTGCCTTGCTCTTGCGGTCCTGCAGAGCGTTTGATCGAGGCCGTCCTCTCGGTCGGCGGGCTGGCTGGCTGGGAGTCGGTGCGGGTGGTGGAGAAACCGCAGGGGGAGGCATGGATGGAGGAGGAGGAGAAGGGGTTGCAAAGCCCCAGAGGTCGAGCCGAGAGTCATCGGCTCGCCTTCGTCCTCGTCTCAGTCTTGGAAAAGAGGATTCTGTTGCATCTGCTTCTTTGCCGGACACGGCAGAGTCATTGAGAAACGCAGAAGTCTTTTCACTCGGAGGACTGCTGTCGCTGTCTGCAACTGATGAAAGTAAAACCTGATTAATGCATTTACACCAGCATCAAAAGAACAGAGGAAATGTGTAATGTTTGCTGTGTGCGCACACAAACGACCAGTCAAAGGCTATGTTCACACAGCAGGTCTTAACACTCAATTCTATTTTATTGCAAAAATTTTATATTTTGTGGACGTTTACATTAGGTTTTAAATGCATCCAGTGTGAACTCTCCACAGCACTGATGTGACGTCCCATTCAGCGCGTTGTTTACTGAAGTAAACATGGATGCTACATGTTAGCATGTGGATTCTAAAGTTGTTGTGCAATCAGAGCAGATTAAATAATTATCTGACATGATTGTTCAGTTCACTGTTTACATTTGAACTGTCTTCTCACCGACTGCTCCGGTGTAGTTTTTTATTTTTAGAACAAAGCACCGTACTAAAAAATAACCATTGATCCAGTACCTTTAGTATCGATATGGTTTGAGACTGACATTATGATCATATATTTCTGTGGATCCTCAGTTATCCAGGACATAGTAAGCTATATTAAAAAAGACAAAAAACAAATGGACTCCTGTAGCTGAAGACGTGTGTTCCAAGCGTTAAACTGCATGACTCAAGGTTCGTATCATTATTATATGAATCAACCCCCCCCATGTAACAGTCAAATGAAATGCAACATGAGTGTTCAAACTGCAGTTGCTTTTTGAAAAACATCAGATATGTACCCAATTCAGTACCACATACTGAAAAGACCTGGTTTGCATTTGCCTGCAGAGTGAACTTGGTCAAAGTAACTGCAGGCTGTTTGTCTCTAAAACAAAAATACGAGCCCTAAAAAATCTTACCGATCTTGACACAAGGCTGCATGTTTGACACGACGAAGAGCACCATTAAACCTGTGATAGATATCACAGATGTGTGCGTGCTGAGAGCGTTTTTCTATTTTTTTTAAGGGCTGCAAAATGTCATGTTACGAAAGATGGAGCTTGTACCTGCGTTGTTGCGGGTCGGCTGTTCTGCCTCATTGAGACGAATCTCGTCCTTTGGAGTTGGCTCTTTGCTCTGCGGGGAAAGTTTTCCCGCTGACAGACTCTGCTTCAACGCAGGTGCAGATTGTTTCTTCTGCTGAAAATACACAGGGGACAGTGAGCGCGCAGCACAGGATGCTATTGATCACAAACTTTCACAACAAGACCTTGGAATGTTATGTCATCAATCACAGATTACAATTATGAAATGGAGCTCCGACCAACCAAATAAGTTAAAATTGTGAAATATGCCATTTTTATACTCAAATAAAGTAAAAAGAGATAATAAGAGTTGGGTGAAGGTCTTTTAAACATTAACAGGATTTATAAGCACACAAATTGATCATATACCTTTTTATTGAAAGAGACTTTTCCTGGAGTATTTTCTGTTTCTTGTTTTTTCTTCCCTGCTGCCTTCTTTAAAGGCTCTGTTGGTGACTTTTCCTTTGCAGGCTTCTTAGGACTGCTCTTCTTTTGTTTGCTTGCAGCAGCTTTTGTTTTGGTTGGCGACTCCTCTTTGGTTTCAATTGTTTTTTTCTCAATTTTGTCTGCCCTGCTCCCACAATGGCCAGTTAGAATGGATGCAACCTCTGATTTTTCACCGGGAGGGCTGTCCGATGTCCCACTTTCTCTCTTTGATATCTCCCCCTCCAACACCTGGGCTAATTTGCTTTCCGCCCTATTCCCATTTGTTGATGCATTGCCCCTAAAGAGATGAGACTGGCCAGTAGGCTTGGAGGAACCTTGCTTCGCCTGCGGTCCCAGATGCTCGTCTTGAGCGGAGTGCACAGCAGCGTTATTCTCCAACATTTCAATGGTGTTCGTTTTCTCCTGTTTTTTCGTAACTTGAGTCAGCTCCCCTTGAGATGGGACACCGGGCCATTTTTCCACAGGCCAGTATGACGGGTGTTCAAAGGCAGAAGTATGTTTTGACTGGGTGTCTTGGATAAGTGGATTCGAAGCATCAGTTTTTTTCAACGCACCAGGCGAGCTTTGAATGCTACTCTCGCCGATGAGTGTGGTCGTTTCGATAACTTGCTGCTTTACAATCGATGTGAGGTTAGAGAGGGGGGATTTCATTCTCTCCCACTTGTTATCTTCAGGTTTTGATGGGCTATGATGGGCGCTGTGAAACTTACATCCCTCTGAGACAGCAGTGCCCTTGGCCCTTGGAGATCCTTGTGTAGGTTTTCGCTGAACAGCTGAGGGTTGTTGAGACAGATTAGATGGCTGCTGCCAAGCTGGACTGACGACGGCGGTGGAGAACGGCGTTGTTGTTTTGCCGGGACCAGATTTCTGATGACCCTGAGCATTGGCAGAGCTTAAGGGGGGAGTTGTCAGCACTCCTTTTGGGGGACAGTTCTTAGTTATGGCTGTGCTAGTGTTTTTTACATGTTTCCCGCTATGAGAGTGTTGGTTACTTTTCATCGGACAGGATGGCTTTTTTCCTCCTGAGACGAGATGTTCTCCTTGGTCAATGATTGCTATAAACTCTTGCTTCGCAAAACTCTGAAATTCATCGGCAAAGGTTCCCTTTCCATCGTTGCCCCTTAGAGTAGAAGCCAGTATAGGGCTAGCCACACCTACATAGGTACCAGGGATACTTTTAATAGAGTCTTGTGAAGATCCTTTAGCCCATGTTGGTTTGAGATCTGGGACCTGATGGTTCTGAGTTCTATTTAATTGCTTTTGATGAGAGCCATTCCGGTGAGAATTTGGTAAGACGGGATATTGCACGGTTGAGCTGAAGGCTGTAGAGTGAGTCTTCTTTGCATTCAGAAAATCTCTCTGATTAGACTCGTTATGAGGGTCCATCATGGAAACCGGACCATCTGTTTTGCATTTTGGACGTTTTGATTTAGAAGACAAGTCAAGAGGTACGTCTCTCAGCTCAGATGAGCAAACGGTGTTGTCCTCAGCAGCCGAATGGGGCGTCGGGTTTAGGGAGCCCATGGCCGTTTTGTCTATGCTGTTGGCTTTCTCCACGTGGTTCAGGAATCTACTCTGAGAGGTGATGCTGGCCAGCGCAGAGCCACAGCAAATGGCAGCAGTGGGAGACAAGGTGTAGTGGGTGGGTGCCGCTGAAGTTAACGATGGATGCTGCAATGGCAGTGCAATAGCTGGTGAGGCCACCACAGAGGCTAAAGACTTGTGCTCTCCATGTGGTTTGGCATTCTTGTTAGACGAGTGGTTAGATTTGAGCTTTACGGTCGATCCGCCAGCTTTTTTGTCAAGGGTCCGGCTCACAGACAGCGAATAGGGATAAGTCCGCATGAGAGCTGCCCCTCCAACACCGGAGCTTTGAGGCTGAATTTCTTTTTGAAACTGACCGCCTGTGGCTTCTCTCAAAGCTGCAATTTGTCCTAATGCTGGTGGAAGGGTAATTTTACAGAGCTGAGGAGGAAAACTAGTGGAAGGAAGAAAGGCAATGGGCTGGGCTGGCTTAAACATGGCGGAGCACTGAAACCCCGGAGGAACGCTTTGCAGAGGTTGTGTTTGCGGATGGGATTTCTTACTGGCTGTCACGTTGCTGTGACAAGGGTTGAGAGAGTCCTCTCGGCTGGCTTTTACACTGCTCGACCACTGATGAGTGGAGAAGACCCCGGCACCATCAACTCTGACTTTAGGGGTGTCTGCCCTTTTGTCAGTTTTCTTCTCTGAGCTGGTGAGGACTGAGTTGGACATTGGTGCATTATTAGGCTGTTGAGGCAGAGAAAGGTCAGGGTTATGGTTGCAGTTGCTAGAGTCCAGACAGGCTTTTACTGTCTTACAGTCTTTTGTGGGAGTAGTTTTGTTTTGCTGACTGAGGTTCACATCTCCTCTAAATTCAGGGGATAGCGTCTGGGGGGGATTTCCCACCATACTAGTGGATGTTTTATTCGGAGCACTGATCTCTCTGCTCACTGTGCCTCCATCCCCTACATTCATTAGTACAGAATCCACCTGAGTAATGACAGAGGTTAATGAGGCCAGTGTTAAGTGGATAAAAGAACAAAATACTCTAATCAAAGAATCTAACTTCGACAAAGTAGAAAAACAATTACCTGCATAGGTGTTTCTTTAGCAAAACATGCCTCGGATGTTAGCTGGTCCAGTCAGGACAGTTTTCTTTGAAAGTGATAAACTGCAGAATAAAAAAAAAATACATAAATTAAAAAAATACATTGTGTTGTTCTTTAAAGATCGTATTTAAACTTTAACAACAAAATAAGAAGCACTGTATGCAACAGCCTCTGGGCTAATGAAAACTTCCTTTCATTAGAGAACCTTGAAAATCAGTCGTGTTACAATTTCCTGAAAGCATAGTGTCGTAAAATGATGCCCTGTTGACATTTGGTACTGACGTAGTGCCCAGGCAATCCAATCATAAGTAGACAGACCTGAATACATGCGCCTAGATGAAACAAAACACACATATGGTTCAAACTAGACCTAATGGAGACTTAAAGACCAAGGCAGAGCTTTCGACGTCTGCACTGAACCAACAAAACAGTGATGATTATTTACTTTCTTAAACATGTTCTTTTATTGATTGGGAAACTTCAACTTAAACAATTAAAAAAATCTCCAAGACTAGTTCCACCTCATTTTCTTTTTTTTATTAAAGCAACTGGACTCTATTCTGTGGTTGATAACATTTTCTTTCTCATCTGGGGAGTTTCCTCAATTAAATTCTAATGAAGAAAGCTCCTAGATAGAAAGGAAGATGTCTTCAACTACAGAATAAAATTTAAGTTGCTTTATTTTTAATTACTTTTAAGATTTGCCATGTCCTGGATGACTGAGAATCTTCAGCAGATCTAGGATTATACTACTGGATTACTCAGATTCACACAGATTTAATTATATCAGACTGTGCCTTTCAGTGTATAAAAGTGAATATATTGTGTATTTTACAGTTTCTTTAACAAATATAGGCTATTTCTCTGGTTGATGCCTGCAAAATGTTTCATTACCTAAGCTTAATTTAAAAACTTAAGTTAGTTTTGTGCTTTCAAGTCAGTTGATGTGGCAGGCAGGCATCATGAATCAGTTGTACATCCAATACATAATTTCTTAAAATCTGTCCTGTTGTTCATGAGATACTTTGCTACAAAAAAAGATCTCACATCTTCTGTGGCGGGCAATAAAGATGCAGAGAATCTGGTGAAATAACAAGGCCAAGCCCCAGTTCTGATTACCCATGACCTTCAAGCTCTCATGTGGCCTTGCGTTAAAGACAGACAAGATTCTATTGTGTAAATGACTTTATGAGCACTGAAAACCTTCTAGAAAAGCAAAACAAGATAAAACTCCACTGTGGAAGAAACAACCAAAAACATACAATATTCCAGTTTCTCTGGAACCTGAGGGCAGTAAAAATAAACTGAGATGAAGAAAATGGTCATAAATATATAATTTTTTTAGGCTTTGGGTGATGCTACACTGTGTGGGTAAATTGCACATCTGTGTAGACACCTTTATTAATTTATGGTAAACATGTTTAAAAGCAAAATATGTGTTTTCAGAAAAAGCCTTGTTTAATTCAGCATAACGTCATCTAACCATATGGTTCAAGAAAATATGACGTTCTGTCACAAAACAGTTTGGAAAAATGGCTTCAAAGACCAGCCCATCTGTATGCTGCCTTTGGCCATTAATAAATCTCAGATGGAGCCAAGCACGTCCCGCAGAGACATGAGCTTTCAGAAATAAAATGAGCATTGCAATATGAAGCACAACAGGGGTCAACATCAATATATCAATTAAATGATTAATGATTCAATTACATGAAGACAAATCAAAAACATTGAACCATATAGTCATTATATGCCTGATGTTCATATCGAATCATATTGATCAAAGACTTATGAATTTAATTCATATCATGACAGACTTTGTGATATCGAGAAACATTGTATCGTCATCCAAACAAATCAATATAATATTGTATTGTGATAAATCTGGCGTCATTTTCAAAACTAACTCAGTTTAGCAATTATCTTTGTGGTCATTTTTATTTTTTGCTAAATACAAAGTTGCTGTGAGTCATTGTTGAAACTCTGCAAATATTTTGCTTTTAAAATTACATATATTTGTGTCTTTAGGTCGTAAACCCCAAACCATGTTAACAGTAACATAATGATGAACTTTATGAAACAGGTTGTTAGAATGAAGTTGAGGATGCACATCAATAGGGTATTTTTTGGTTTTAATGTTTGACATGCTATCTCTTTGATCTATTGATACAATATATGAAATGAAGGCTTTAAAGTCTTGTCAATTATTGCAAAATGTAGTTTTTTTACTTCATCTGCAATCTGTTCACTATTTCAGAAAAAGCAGATCTGCTTGTTGTTGAGCCCAAATACAAACTGAGTTTTCACTACAAATGCTGATATATCACTTTTATTGGTCACTCCAAACAAGCATGTGTAAAGGTGACCTCTGACCCCAGGGTCTGTCCCCTGTACGCCCATTCAGTGATCCATACATGAAACAACAGCTCAAACAATATTCAGTTGTGTTTCTGCTTGTATCTGTGTGCTCCTGTGTGTCTGTTAGCAAAACTTTTTATGAGCAACTGAACAGATTTTAATAAAACTTTCACATGAGTAATCAACATGACTGATTAACATTTAGAATCAATCCACTGATACCTGGCAGTAGCCAACACAAAAAATGGCTAAAATACAGTAAAATCTGAACTAAAATGTGATGTTGTAGTAGCTGAGAGTCATATGTAACAGATTCTCTGAGGGTGACATATTGCATGATGTCTATTTTTTCATGTTTACCCAAAACAACACGGTCATCATTTCACAACATAATGATCTTTGGCTAAAATCTGTCAAGAAAGGCAGCAGATGATAAGCATTCTTTCGAGAAATGCTAGGCCTTCAGTTCATAACATTTCATTTTTAAAAAGCCACACGCTATAAGTGATAGAAACGAGGCTGCACTAGCTCTGTGATCTTGTAATCCTGAGGCTGCAGGTATCGACAGGAAGGGCATACGGAGTAAAACAATTTGACAAATCTGTAATGTGAGTTCGCTCACTAAAGAAGGAAGCAGCCAAAAAAAATATTAAGGAATAAACATAATAAACAAAATGTCCTGATGCATCTTAGTAATCCAGGTAAAACAATAACAAACTTTTGACAGATGAAACTACTCAGAAGACCTACTTAATTTTTTTTTGATAACAAGCAAAAGTTTTGATTCTGTGAGGCCTGGATGATTAAAGAGTGCAGCTGACCAAAAACTGGACACCAACCAGCAACAACTATATGATCAGTTATAAACAGAAACATGGAGTTTATCATGAATCGTGTGTTCTGGAAACAAGAATAGACCCTGGTGTGCAGGTAGAGGTGCACCAAAGGAATAAATCTGTGTTCAAGCTCTGAAGTGATGGAGATGTTTCACCTTTGACCTGCTGAGATTTAACAAAGATGATGCACATGATGACTGACGCGAAACCTCTGCTGTTTTAAAAAAGTGAGGGGGAGGATGAGGAGGGTCTCTGCATACATTAACAGTACAACAGTTGATCACAGGTAGTTTAGCCTTTGTGTTCCGAGGCCGGCAGAAAAACTACAATGGCACACACACACAAAAGTCCAGCCTGAGAAAAAACACCTCGGAGTAAAACAAGCCACCCTATTCCTGTAAACCCACCTCCACCCGGTCCGGCTCACACAAAAACATAATAAGACCTCATGCACGCTGTTGTAAATACCAGCAGGAATAATAATAATAATAAAAACTCCAGAGAGCTCCGTTTCTCCGAGCATAAAGAGGAAAAAGGCATCCGGCTCTCAGGTGGTCGGTCCGTCTGCAGACACAGACCCCTCTGGACTGACGGGTTCAGGATCAAAAATAATAATAATAAAACACAAAAGTGATGGAGGTATGAACGAACACGATTATGACAAAATGATGAGGCAAGTCAACATCAAGTCAAAACAGACGACGGAAAACGGAACCGAGCTCGAGCCAAGGAGAAAGTCCCGCATGTCAGCGGACGTTTGGACAAACAAACACTGACCCGATAGACTTCCAGGCACACAGATGGACAAAGTACCCGACTAAAGACGGGAGGACAGGGGGGTGACACAACTTATTGCACATGCTCGTGCCCCTGGTGGCGGTGGAAGGGGGGGAGGAAACATGAAGTCCACTGACCAGCTCTACCTCCAGAACGGGTCCGGCTCCCTGCGCAGCGGAGTCCCCGCCAAGCCCTCGCGTTGCTGCCGGTGGTTTACATGTTGAGGCGGGTTACTGTTGTTTACCCACCGGCCGCTTTAATGCGAGCTGCTCCGGTCTTTATCGGCCCTTTTCGCTGGACTGACTGAGCTACACTTCGGTGTTGAAAGAAGGCAGTCCCCGACCCACCGAGCCCCCCCCCCCACCCTCTTCTCTTTTTTTTTTAAACACTCTTATCTGAAATATTGAACCATTCCCGTGCTAATCAGCGCGCGAGGTAGGAGATGTCTAAATGACACAAACAGTTTACGAACCCGCTCTTCCAGATGGCAAGTGGACGACGTTTACAGGCACGACAGCGGTACGGCCGTGTCCAGCCTCTCTGCCGTCCGCGGCTGCTCACTGCTCTCCGACGGTTTACGGTTCTAAAAGTCCGGGAGGAGGAGGAAGAGGAGGGGGGCGGGAGGAAGGGAGGAGAAGGAGGGGGTCGTCAAGACTGTCCGTTCCGTATCTCCAGCCTCCAGTCTGGTGGGAGAGAGAGAGGGGGGCTCGGGCAGGGGGTGGGGGGCGACACCATGGGAGATGTAGTGCTCGGATATCCACGCCCAGCGTTGGACGCCGGAGAGGCTGGGAGGGGTGAGAACTACAGGTACCGGCATGCAACGCGCGCTCCAGCCGCTCAGGGGAATTGGTGGTGGTGGTGGGGGATCGGGCGACCAAAAGAGTGTAACGGTGCGCTAAACTGAAAGGGCTTATCTGGGCAACGAAGTAGTGAGCTGCGTGTTTTTAAAATAAACAAAGTGGGCTCCGACTATCACCCGCTCAGTTGGCGGCGGGGGGTAGTTTCTGGACGGGTTCTGCCGGAACAAAGTGACAGAAAGAAAGAAAGGTGGCAGCAGGGTTTGGGTCTGTTCGAGAACTGACATGAGGAAGCAGGACTCTGGAGGCCCTCCAGCTGCACACTGAAGGAGATTTGGAGGGGGGGACTCTAAAGATTGTTGGCAACGAATTTTACAACATGTTATCTTCAGAGAAGCTTTGGTGTTTTGTGGCAATGCCATGGATCTTACTTCACTTAGCTTCAAATGTAATCCTCATCCCATCAGCTGGGAGGATAGCTTCTGGGTGTTGAATTAAAAAAAAAGTATCTTTTAAACCTCGTGGTAAAGATTGTCATGAAGTTGATACAAAATAAAAAAGCTAAGAAACAAAATCAACTTTTTCCAGTCATATCAATGATTAGTGTCCTGAAAAAAAAAAGTTGACAACTTTTGTGTGACTGAAAATCTGTAAACAATGTTGATTTGGGTTTGATGAGTTTAACAGTTTTGTTGTATTTAAGCTTGGATTTGTTAAAAATGCAGATAAAAGTGCTTTAATTACATTGAGGGCGTACCTGCATTTCAGAATCACATCAATATATAAACTCTTCCATCTGACAGGGTTTATGATAAACTTTTTATATTTGATTTTATAGTTTGTAAAAATTATTCGTAAACCTCACAAATGAGACTTTTCAAAAGTTATATTATCTACCTGTAGCGTTAAATCAGGGACGAATATACTTTAACTTTGAACATTGGAATGCAAAAATTCTGAACTCCTGTAAAACATGAAATGCAGTTATGTGGAAGTGCTTTCTTTTTATTTGTAATCATTTTTATATGCATCATTGTTTAGTAACCTTTCAGTTATTTTATTGTTTTATTTTTGTACTATATTTTCTAAAGCTGTTGCCGATGCATCAAAATAAGATAGTTCTCCCAACTTCTTTGGGTTTAGAGACAAATGATTCATCTGCAGAATGATTAATCAGCTGATTTTGGTCGCTTTTAATAAATCCACAATCAGCCACACCTGTGCACACATACAAGCATCATACATATTTTTCAGTGTACATGCTGAGCGTTGTTAAACACATTTATTTAAGTTAAATAATCAATGTTTGATTTTGTTAAAAGAAAAATACATATTGGCCCAAATTAAATTATGAATCGATGTTGTAAATATCGGACATTAGCTGCCCTGACTTTAGTTGATTGGGAGTTGACCTTTCTACAAGACATACAATGACAATAAAGACGGTTCTATTCTATTCTAATGCCAGAACTAGCTTAGTATTTTCATATTTGAGTCTACATTTTTAACTTTTTTAAAACTTGAACTCCTGTTAACTATAATAATAAAAGGATCTCAGCTGTAAGGGACTCTAAAGTTTGGACCTCGTCATTTGAAATAATGTCACGACATTCTGTGAGTAATGAGATAGCCTATAGAGAAAATGTTTTATTTAAAGTATTGAATTTCTTACAAAGGTGCAGGACTATAAGTTTTTTGGGTTAACTAAAAACAGGGAGTGTGGTGAAAAGGTGAGAAAGAGTCCAGGCAGGATGCGGAGAAAAGTTTCAGGAATTATTTGGGGTGGCAGCAAAGGCAGAGTACTGAGACTAGCTATGTTATTTTTGAAGACACTGATGAAAACACGGATTTTGTTCTACATTGCATCCCTGATGTTATGTTGAATGACAAATAAAGGAAGTCCAAAAGACAAGGAGATAGAACTGTAAGTGACAGAGCTATAAGATGAGATCAGAGGTACATAACTGAACAACTGTGAGGTAAAGTAAGAGACTGATGGTTTGGACATGTCCACATGAGGGATAGAAGGTATATTGGTAGACGTTAGAGAGGCAGCTGCCAGGAAAAAGACAAAGAGGAGATATGTGGCTGCAGTGAGGGAGGACATGTGAGCAGAGTGACTCGCTGAGGCGACCCCTGAAGAGGGAACAGCTGAAAGAAGACTAACTGATTTCACTCTTTTATATAAAAACCTAAAATATCCCAACAGAAATGTTCACTGGATGGAAACCACGTGGGACAATGTGGATACACTGAGCAGCTAAAAACATTTAAGGAATAAAAATAAAAACAAGCCATTTCCTCTGCAGTGCATCTTCAGCCCATTCACCCCCCTCTGCAGAGCCTTGTGTCAAAATCACATTTCCTGTTACTGTCAGGTCGGCAGGTTCTGGAGTCATGCACTCGTGTTTATTTTATTTTTTTAAAACAAGAAGCTGTTTTTAGGATGAAAACTTTTAGATAACGAGTGAGGTTTGGTCTGAATATTTTCAGTCCAAAAAGAAAATGAAGAGAAGCCCCTGAAGATAAACAGCCACAGCTCTCTGACTCCATAATCACATTTTGGCTCAAGTATTTAAGCAGCAGACATTGCTGAGCTGTAATTAGGCCACTTGTCTTTACCTGAATCCTGGGAGCAGAGCGGGCCTGCTGTCAGAACCAGGATCCACTCCAAAACAGTTCTGACTTTCTGTTAACTGTGAGCAAACGAGGCGGACACCGAACTGGCGCTGAGCAGGACGACGACCCCGTCCAGCACCAACTACTTCTCCGCTTGAGCTGTGTGGAGGGGAGGGGGTGTTGGACCGGAACCTTGGTTCGGCAGATCGTTGACAAATGGCCGAAAGAAGAAACTGGGAAATAAAACCCCGAACGGTCGGTGAAAAGGGGAACGCCGCGCAATAACACGAAGTCGGCAGCTGACACATCGCATTGTCTGAGCCGGGAGGGGAGGGAGGGGGGACCCGGAGACCTCCGCGCAGGACCAGGAGCTCTCCCGGTACTGACCGGATCGACCGGACTCCACAGCGAATATCTTCGCTTCAAACACGAGGTCTTAAACCCGAAAGAAAGTGTTTGTTACTCTCAAAGTGGTCCTCTGACGGATCACACCGGAGATTATGGACCCAGTTCAGGCCGCCATGCTTCACGAGGACGTCCCGTCTGAGTTCCACCTGGTCAGATACCGTCCGGTCTGAGAGGACGGTGGAGTCGAGTCATGGTCCAAAACAACAACAACAATCTTCCAGTTTGATAAAAGTAAACGAAGGGAGGATGGGAGCCGATCACAGAACCAGTGATGGTTCTGATCCTAGCTCAGAACCGAGCCTTTCATATTATGTTAAATGTTGTTTTTTTTTTAAATAAACAAAAACAGCCTATATTTAAAGTCCGGACTGTGTCGGGGTCTGGGTAAGGTGATTTCACCCAGATGTCACCTCCAACTTGGCGGTCCGTCCATGTGACACGATCCGCGGGTGAACAGCGAATCCTCACCGCGGCTCCTCCGAGACACGAGCCGGGGGGGAGAGGAGGGGAGGTGTGTGGGGGAGAAAAACGCCAAATATCCAGGTCAAAGTTTGTCGGAGTTTCGGTCGCCCTCGTTAGCGTCGTGCAGTGCCCCCTTTAATGCCCCCTGGCCGCCCGTAACGCCTTTGTTATTAGTGATCATGGCACGGTGCTGCTCCGGCTTACCTCGCTCCGAGCCGCCGACAGCCTGGGCGCCTGCAGACCGAGCAACAAGCTGCTGCCGCGGGCTTCTCTCCGGCGAGGGGCCACGGCTGGGGTCCCTCTTTTTTCCACAAGCACAATGAATACAGAGAGAGAGCTATTCTGGCTCGTCCTCGCGATCTTCCCTTATTGCCAGTTTTCGGTCTGCAGCAGCTGGAGATGAAAATCGCGCACCCTGGGTCCTAGCGCCGGCTGAAGCCCTACAGGTGAAGAACCAGGCAGACGTGGAGCCCGAGAACAGACCAGCACCTCCGAGACCCAAACACGGAAAACACGACGTGGTCTTGTTTTTAATGAACACGCCTTTTATTTAATTACCCGGATTTGTTTTAGCAGTATAAAGAAAGCTGCCCTTCTAAGTCACACCCAGGTGTGAGCGGATCTTATTGTCTTAGATGGACCCTAGTAAAACAAAGAGGTTTACACTAAAAACGCATCGTTAAAGGGATGGACTTGCGACCCCTGCCCCCCAGTGACTGCTGGACATATGGGCACCAGTGACACCTTGAAATGAAGAAGTTGGTAAAAAATAATGGATGCTTAAAGCCACTTCATATTTTGTTGCCAGCAATTACAAATTGATTGTTTACATTGATGAATACACTTGGGACTGTCTCGATGACAAATACTGAGTTGGTAAAATAATCCTTGGACGTTGACAGATTTAAAAGGGAGAATGGCAGAATTAAAGACGCCAGGTTGAAGTTTAAAGGTAAATGTCTTCCCTCTCCTTCTGAAAAAGAATCGTTGAAGCTGTGAGGATCAGAGTTGACAGAAGTCATTTTTGAGAAGGAAACGGAGCGATGAAGAGCTTTAAAACAAAAGCTGAGAATGAAAGATTCTGATTGAACATGGTCGCTGAATTTAGTTGTAAACAAAGATGAGGAATATTTTCTGTTTTCTAATGCGCCTTTTACAAAAACCATGATGAGTGTGAGCTACTTTAGCACTCAAACAACTATTAAATGATTAGAAATGGAAACAGAAGAATTTAAATGTAAAACACCAAACAATGATGTATTTTGACAGCAGTGCTGCTTTCTGCTTTTTTTTTTTTTTTGCCACAATCAAGTTTTGGAACAGAGTCATGTTGGCCTGCAAACATTTTAAAATGAGCCTCCGTAAAGTCATGTTTCACAGTTTGCAGACTCAGTCTTTAGAAGATATTTTAGTTTACGACCAGGAAACCAGAATTATTTGAAAAGTCGATATCTTTTGGTGAGGACCCCCATACATTTTAATGTATTTTTTATTAGAATAAATTCAATTCATACAGTATATTTTATGTAGCAGGAATATATTTAGGGTTTAGGTTCTAAAAATCTGCATTTATAGGCCTTTTTATTTTTTTTTTACCACATCCAGTATTCACAGGTTCTTTTGGAAGTTCACTAGACAAAACTTTCAGCCTCTAATTTTGTATTGTTTTGTAATTCCTAATCAATCATATTTGTATATTTTCAAGCAGAATGCATTTAAGCCTGGTGAAATTTGACAGTTCAGTTCATGTGGATTCTAACTAAATGTTTAATTTAATTAATCCACCAACCTAATTAAGTGTGGTAGTAGCTGAGAATGATTCCAAACAAGAAATTCTGAGAAATCTATGAAGAGAATGCAGAAAATATCTGTTTGATTTTCTACCGTTAATGACTCTGTCTGTTAGAAACATGTCTCATGAACCACTGGACAGATTTTAGTGGAGAGTTTAGAAAACCATCATTAAATCTACGTCTACAAGTCATTAATATTTGGAGTCAACCCAATTTAAGATGGCTGCAAAGTGACCTTAAAATAAACCTTATTAGAATTTTAGTCAGATTTACAAATAATGTGTTAAAATAGGTGTGGCAGTGGCTGAGAGTCATACACAACACAGTCAAGATAGCTGCTTAAGACAGACACTATAAAGAACACCTTTAACTCAGAAAGTTTTACAGTTAGTGAGCTAAAACTGAGCGGTAGTAGCTGAGAGTCATTCCCAGCACAGACTCTGAGAGTGACATTTCACGATATCGTGTCGGATAAATTTACTTTCAAGGTTTGACCAAATCCTTTCTCAGAGGATCTCAGATTAAAATGCTGGCATGATAGGTCTACTTGATCAGAAATTAGATTTTGCTGATGTTTCTCTGGGTGACATTCTGAAACATCTGCAGAATTTGAAAATATGCATCGCGCCACAACATACGACGAACAAAATAAACACGACTGCAAGATTCCCAGATGTTTCTTCTCCTGTCGTCTGCATCTCTTAGGAATGCCAACTGTTAAAATAAACTAATCTAAAAAAAAAAAAGATGCAACATATGCACAAGCAGCATGGAAATCTATGCCTCCAACAGCCCACCATCCATCCAGGCTTTTCTCCATCCACCGTGACTAAAATACAGAATCTGACATCTGCTACACACATGAAAGCTAGTCCATGAGGATTATTAGCTGATAATTTAAATTTATAAAGTAAACCTGTGGACAAATGTATCATTTTAATAAAGAAAAATACTTGTTCTGTTAGCAACATGACAGAAATGTGACAAAATGTAGATTATTATCATCATTAATGGTAAAAGGAAAGCTATGTTTAAAACCTATACTTTTGATAAAGCTGTTGATCCTTGAAGATATGGAAAAGGTTTTTGAAGCCAAGGTAAGTAGGATGACCAGTGAGCAGCAGTGGCTTGACAGATGAGGTCAGATAGGAGTTCATGATCTATGATCTGTGGTGACAGTGAGGAACAGGTGGAAGAGAGCCTGGAGAGGTGGATGTAGAGATATTGAACGTGGACATGGGATCATCATTTGAAGCAAAAGGCAGAACATTAGAAGGTGAAGAAGAGAGCAAATAGAGAACAGCTCAGGTTGAGCAGCTTGGAAGCAAAGTCAGAGAGGCCGGCCTAAAATGGTTTCAATGTGTGCAGAGGAGAGATTTTGGACAAAATAACTTCATGGCTGCAGTGAGGAGGGTTGGTGTGACAGAGGAGGATGCTGGGATAGAGTGAGATGGAGGATGGAGACCCGCTGCACTGACTCAGTCATAAAAAGAAAAAACAAACAAACATGAATTTATTTGAAAAATGATCAGATGCAGGACTGAAAATGGTCCCTTTAAATAAGCCACTGATCTTATATTTTACTGACAAAACAGACTAAGGGAAACTGGCAGTGATGCCTGAAAATACAGACCGACTGAGACACTGCTTCTAAATGTTTCATTTTTTCGATCAGCACAAATACAACTGCACTCATCTTCTTTTGGTTGTAGAATGAGAAATTTCAAAAGGAGGGTAAAAGAAAATACAGAAGTGTTAAACCAAAATGACCAGGACAGACACCTTGCACTGACAGATAACATGTTTTTGTGGTAATTCTCCAGATTACTTACAGATGATGATGTTTGAGGTATTTCCCAAAAAGAAGTCGGATGGGAGCAAGTAAGGTGAGTCATCAGAACCACAAGTTTGTCCAACAAGATGGGAATGGAAAAGTCCAAATGGTCAAAAATGAAAACGCACATCAAGGAGTTGCATAAGAAGGAGCCACTTTGAAGTAAAACCAGCCAATCACAGAATTCAGGTCCCCCAGCAGCACCATAACAGAGTGTGAGAAAATTCAGCTAAATGTTTAGTTTAGAGTGCAGACCCATATTCTTTATAAAGTAAATCTACTGGAGTAAACTGTTCAAACTGCTTCATCTGAAAAAAAAAATTCATATGATTTTATTTTTTATGATGAGTTTATTTGACTGATAACCTCAGTCCAAACACTACTTATTGTTTTGTCTTTAAATGTCACACAGCAGTGATGTGTAATGTTTAAACCCTTCATCTGCTGTGAAACCTTAAACATAAACAAATAGCATTATGCACTATTGTTTTTGTTGCTAAGCACCTTAAATTACATTATTTGTCTGTAAAATCTGATCACTGTCAACTTTATGGAGTCACTTTTTGACGATAAAGTTTTATTTTTGACTCACTGTATGGTCTTGTTAGATGATAAAATACGTCTGAAAATCAATTTTTAAAATAAACATCACAAGTTAGCACTAAACAGCGAAATCAGTTGGGTCCAGACGATAATCCTGCTTCCCTCTGAGGAGAGAATTGGGACAAAAATGACGGCGGTTCGTGCAACTCGACGCTTTTTTTTTTCAGTTCCTCCATCGTGTTGGATCGGTCACAAAAAGCTAACCCTCCGAGCGGGACTCGCCTCACCTGAACGGCGGCTGCGCTGAGTCGACACGTCCCGCGGAGGGGAGGTTTCACCGGAGGATCGCTGCGCTGCGGCGACGAGGACAGAGAACGGAGGGCGTTCACGGGAACCACGGGTATGTCACCGGACTGTCGGCCCCTGCCGGTCTTTTATTGTCTCCAGACAGCCACCTCGAAGCTTTAACACAGGCCGGCCACCGCGTTAACCGTTGCTGCCTTTTTCTTAAAATCTGCCGGTTCCCCATTACCGTTTGGTTCCATAGTGTAGCGGTCATCACGTCTGCTTTACACGCAGAAGGTCCTGGGTTCGAGCCCCAGTGGAACCAAAATCTTTTTTTGTTTTGTTTTTTTCCCCTCCACTGGGGATTAAATCAGATGCTTGAACGATCAGTTGGAGTGGAGGTACATAAAAACAAACACCAAGCCAACTCACCTGTTAAACTGAATGCTCACAGGCATTAAAGGGCCTGTGACATCAACATTTTGTAATAAACATCAATGTATTTTGGGAAAGATAACATTAATAATATGTTTTTGCAGTATTTCATGCTGTTGAGATGAACAGTTGTTGAGATATTTGCATGATAATTAACAGGAAGTGATGACAAAGGGGAAAGTCTGTGTGTAAACAGAGTGTTGCTACAATAACTAAGAACACAGACTGTAGAGAAGAATCATCTGATGTTTCTTTAGATTATTTTAAGTCACTATCAGAGAGAGATGAAGAAGAGTCAGAGCTTAAACAATACTGTTTCAGTAAAAAAAGACCAGGAAGTTTCTTTTATTAAAGAGTTCCCCTTTGATGTCACTTCCTGTTTCACTTTAGCTGAGCTAAGGTCAAAAGAAAATATGCCAGTTATGTAATAAAATGAGTAAAATTGTGTATATACCAAGTTTCTTAAATATAAAGATGTTTTATTTTACTTTTTGTATTTGAAGTATATGCACGTCACAGGTACTTTAACAGTTTACGCTTCTGTTTTTGAAATATTTGTTTAAATATTTTCATGCTATGTTTTTTAAGAGATTGACTCCAACAGTTAATGCTAAAGATATGGTGCAAATGAGATATTTTGCTAACAGACAGAGTTGACTCCACAAAGTTGATGGTATAATTTTAAGCAAAGATATTGTGCAATCTGTTAGTGCTCAGAATATGTGTTGGGGTTCAGTCTCAGGTTTTAGCTCAGTAAAATTGTCTATGTTTTTAGCCAATTTGTGTTTCCTGAAGCCAGTTGACTGTGGTGAACATCTTGAATTAAGTTGAGCTGTACAGGTACTCCAATGATTATTAGGGGTGTAACAATACATCAGTCCACATCGATGTATCGTATAAGTGATTAATGATTCAGTTTCATCAAGGCAAAATTAAGACATCAGTCCATGTCGTCATCATATACCCATCTAACACAGTCATTGTGAATGGGTATATGATATCAAATATCGATCATAGACATGTGAACTGAAAAAAAATCGTATCATGACTGAGTTTGTGATATTGAGAAACATCGTATCATCATCGTATTGTGATAAAGCTGATGATTTACACCCCTAATGATTACTTCTATCCACCCATCCATCCTCCACTTTCCCTTCTGAAATTTGACATGTTTAGTTTCTCTCCTGTAGTTTTTCTTCTGAATCATCTTCTGAATGGTTTCTGGGACTGTTCTGAACAGCGTTAACTCATTTTTTGCAGTCATATCTCTGTCTCTAGCCTTGGTTTTTCCTCCTGCTGTCCCTGGTAGAAGCAGATGGCTGCCCTGCCTGAGTCTGGTTCGGCCAGACGTTCCTACCTGTTAAAACTGAGATTTTATTTTTTTTATCTCCCCTGTTGCCAAGTGACTGCTCAAAAGGGAACTGTTGAGCTTCTCTGTAGAAACTGCTCAGAAATTAGGCAAGTATTAAAACTACAGACTGCATTACCTAAATATTTGTTTACCTTTGTGACCTATGGATGGATATTACCCCAGATATAATTATGCCTGATTGCAACCACATCACAAATATTTAGGTTGTTACATTACACAATATTCTCCTCACCTCCATTCATAAAAACATTTACACAAACCTGTTTGAAGAACCAATTTAATACTCACTCTATACTTTCATTACAGTATTGTGCAAAACACTTTTAAACTGCATCTATGTTAAACTTCTAAACATGAACTTGACATACATGTCATTGAGATAAAGAAAAGAAAAGACAGCCCTGCAGAGCACAAAAAAATTGAAATGTAAACATATAGGAGTAGGAATTACAGAGTAGTCTTCCTACACCTCCCTTAGTTTTTGTCTGTTGGGCCACAAATTCTCATCCACATCATAACAAATACCTTCTCAGCTTGGAAAGAATCTGTTAGAGAATTTTGTCTAGCCTCTGCGGGCATCTGCTGTGATGTCATCACATGCTGCATCATGGCAGCCAAAAGGGTCATCTGTGTGTGGCTGGAGATCATATACTTTTCATCTCCATGCTGAGAAAGGTTCCTCAGTGGGGTTAAAGAATGAGGAGTAGGGTGAGAGAACCTCCACCAGCATTCTATTTTGGGCCACAAACCATTGCTTGATGAAGCTGGAGTTATGGAAACTGACTATTATGTATTTTGGCAAGACATCTCCAGTCTGACCCTTCAGGGATGACATCCCTGTAGAGTAGGGATGCACCGATATGAAAATTTCAGCCGATATCAATATCCGATATAATTATTGCTGTTATGGCCGATAACCAATATTTACCAATATTGTACAAACACACAAATTATATTATACATATACGCACAAACACACTTGGGTCTTTTTTTGATATCGTAAATAAACAACCAGACCTCTGACATAACTCCCTACTTCAGTTATTCCTGGCTACGCAGTATCAATATCACTATCATGATCAAACAGATGCCGCTCAACCAACCATTTCGCCTACCAAAACAGAAACACAAAGCTAAAAAGTGGGAAATCAATATCGGACGTTAATATTGGCCCAGTTTTACATATCGGACCGATACCGATATTCTAAAAAATGACCAATATCGGCCGATACCAATATTAATGCCGATATATTGTGCATCCCTACAGTAGAGAGGGTCTAAAAAGGTGACATGTTCTGTATTGTATGAATGAAAGGCAACATTCACCTGGGAGAAATTCACCAAATTAGAAAAAAAAAGTCTAACGGAGATGTATAGAAATTTGAGAAATTATGAGAGCTTGTTCAACCATTTTGCATGTAAAGACTTAAGCGATGAACTAATACCTAAATGTTTTGAGATTATTACACAGAGACACAAAAAATATAATTTGATCAACATGAAAAAGCAACTGAAAATGAAGGAATCATCAGAGAATTGTACAGAATCCTTTGAATGGTTGTACCAAAGCATTTGAAACTTGTTCAAATAAATGAAAAACTGCTTTTTGATGTGCACAGCCTATTTTTGTAATAATAAAGGTTACAACAAGGAAAATCAAGTTTTAAATACCATTAGGCTATTATATCCATCTATTGTGCTAATCCTTAACATTTTCAAACTCCACAGGTGTTAACAGTTAACTAACTACCTCATTATGTTAACGGTTACATTTTAGGAACATTTACAGGCTGATTAGCAAATTTAAAATGATTTAATTAAAGCTCTTACCGACCGAATCTTTTGTTGTGGCGAAGGTGCGTCTTTAGGGGTGTCTTCTTACTTCATTTGCCTTTTCAGAGGTGAATTACAGCTTCGTAAACTTACCGACATTCTTCCCATCTCGGCTCTCAAGGAAAAAAAGAGTAGCGGGAAGAAGCGATGGTTACCGTAGCAACAGCGCCACCTGTTTTCTTTCAGTTCGTGATGACTGTTTTTTTTTTCATTAGCAGTTGTTTTCACTTTTACACTCGTTTTACTCAATGCTTTTTGTTACATATTAAACTTAAGTTAGTTAATAATTTAAAATAGGTCGTGCTGTTTTAGTTTAACTTTTTTTCATGTAAGCGGAAGTTGCCACCATTTGATATCCGGTGTCACATTCATTTCTGTCCCCAAAATGGCGAACATAGCCGCTTCATCTGTGGTGGCTGCAGCCGCAGCTGCCGCCGCAAATAGAGACCCAGCGGTGGATAGATCGTTAAGATCAGTGTTTGGTAAGTTAGTTGTCGCTCCTTTCTTTCATGAATGTTGTTTATCCCCAGTGTACTTGTGATAATTTGGGAAATGCCCGGCTAATGAATGAAAGCAAGCTAACAAACATGCCACGGCTAGTGTTGGTGCTACAATTTAAAGACATCCTACCTGAGAGTACCAGCCTATTTTTTAAACTACTAGTATTTTGACCTGCTCACTTAAATTTAATTTCCATTTCAGTTGGAAACATTCCGTATGAAGCCACTGAGGAGCAGCTGAAAGACATATTTTCTGAAGTCGGACTTGTTGTCAGCTTTAGGTAAGTGCACGAGATGAGGGTAAATAACTGTTGTTTTTTTTACCGAACTAATTTCTGTCAGACTTTCTACAAAATCAAGTTATTTTTTTCAGTGTCTTGATTTTGCTGAACTTTGGTTATGGGTAGGTGATCGTGACTACCTGTTTTCTCTCTGTTTTAGGTTAGTATATGACAGGGAAACAGGAAAGCCGAAGGGATATGGCTTCTGTGAATACCAAGACCAGGAGACAGCCCTCAGCGCCATGCGCAACCTGAACGGGAGGGAGTTCAGTGGTCGGGCTCTCAGAGTTGACAATGCAGCTAGTGAGAAAAACAAAGAAGAGCTTAAAAGTAAGACAAAATGATACACCAAAGACAAGTAAAATAAATTAAGTTTGGATGGTTGTGCAAATCAAACCTTATTTTCTCTTTCACAGGTTTGGGAACAGGAGCCCCCATTTTTGAGTCTCCTTATGGAGATAGTGTTACTCCAGAGGAGGCTCCAGAGTCCATCAGCAGAGCTGTGGCCAGTCTGCCTCCTGAGCAGATGTTTGAGCTCATGAAGCAGATGAAGGTACTTTGGTTTATTGCATCTTTTATTTTCTACTTGAGTAGAAATTTTCCTGACTTTTCCTCTGACAATCTGATCATATAAAAAAAAAAGCTGACTGCTTTGGGATTTTTCTTCCAGCCTCATCTGCAGTAGTGTTTGTTAGAGGTGTTTTTGTATCATCAGAGCCAGCCCTATTAAAGCTGTTATGCTGCATAATCATCTGTTATATACAGTGTTATTAGCTCTGCAAGCTACTGCTAAAAGCTGCACGGCAAAGATGCACAAAGAGTTCTGTAAGTTCTCCTTTATATGCAGATATATTACTGGTTCTTTTATGAAGTTAAGTACCGGTAAAAAATACTTGATGTGTTTATACATTCGTGTTATCCTCTAAAACCTGACTGAAATGGATTTGGGATAAAAAGTAACTCTTGTCCAAATTTAAAAGAAAAACAAAAAAACCCTTGAATCCACCTTCAGAAAAGTCCCCAAAACTAAGTCTGCTAGTTTCAAAAAACAAGAGGTGACTTTAAAATTCTGCTCAGTTCTTTATACAATTTATTCCTGTTGATGCTCTGAATGTAGTCTGAAAAAGGTTGAAAAAAGCAGTTAAAAGTGACAGATTTATAGAGTTTACCTCAGAAAACAGGT
Organism: Cynodonichthys magdalenae; assembly: GCA_031762555.1. Lineage (NCBI taxonomy): Eukaryota > Metazoa > Chordata > Actinopteri > Cyprinodontiformes > Rivulidae > Cynodonichthys > Cynodonichthys magdalenae. The sequence continues at coordinate 9,217,186 of JARVJO010000269.1, forward strand.
TCATGATAACCAGATTTCAGGCCAAAAATGCCTAGAAAGGCTTTATGCAGTTGTGATTTTACGTCACAGAAAAGAAGTTAGCAGAGACGAAGGTTGTGTCCGGTACAGATGGGTTTTACTCAAAAAAATTGAGTTATTAAAACTTGATCCTCAGGAGACAATATATTTATATATAAAGAAATTCAGTCTAAATACTTTGACCCTTACATCGGCACACAGTTGCCGTGTTTAGGTAGCAGATTGTTTGCTTAAGCCCATCTGACAAACCTCATCTTTGCACAACTGGCAGTTTCCTATATTAAACTAGAAGAAGCATCAAACTGCAGGCGTTTTCCCCCAACAGGGAAAGTGATCCTACAGATATTTTTGATGTGTGTTGTTTTGGGCAGATGTTACCCTTGTTGGGTGTTGGAGTAAAACTAAGTGAGGCAGATTGATTGAATGTGAAACAGGTTTGTTTATTGCAACATTTTTGTTGTTGTTTTCTTAATTTTAGGTAAGTAAAAAATTTGATTTCTCTCCCCAGTTGTGTGTGCAGAACAGTCCCCAGGAGGCGAGGAACATGCTGCTGCAGAACCCTCAGCTGGCCTACGCTCTGCTGCAGGCGCAGGTGGTCATGAGGATCGTCGACCCCGAGATCGCCTTGGTGAGAACGAAGAGATGTGTCAAAACTACAACGTTTTAAAAATCGACTTTAACGTTTATTATTAGAAACAAAGAGAATAATGAGCTTCAGATCAGGATTTTTTTATTTTTTCTTTGGTGCAGAAAATGCTCCACCGTCAAACTGCAGTGCAGCCGTTGGTTCCCAGTGGACAGGGTGGAGCAGCACCACCTCCAGTCAACCCTGCACCTCCCGCTCAGCCCAGCGCTCCTGTGTCGCAGCCTCAGCCTGTGGTGAGTACACAAGTGGGACTCGCTCTGAACTTACAGACCGATTCCTTATTCCTTCATGGAATGTTAGACCTTCATAAAGACTTTATTGTCACACCTGAGCAGAAGGGAAAAACTGCAGATTATTTCACTTAATTTGTGTCTGAAGACTAATGAGATTAATAATCTAACACATTCATCTCTTGCTTATTATATCAGTCTCAAAACAAGATCAAAACTACTGGCTGGTTATAAGATTGTAAAGGTTTGCAGTGCACTAAACTTAGTCACATTAGACAAAAATATATCATTGCTTAGATTTGGATTCTTATTAAAGTGATCACGCTAAGCAGTGTCTGGCAGAGGGAGGTTTTGCAGAACATGTTGAACAAAACTGGAGCAGGTAGAAGCGTGTTTTCTCCTATCAGCTGTTGCATGTATTCTTCAGTGTTACCTACCCAGGAATCTCTGACAAGGCGAAAACCAGAACCTGTTCTGTTTTTTTCAAACTGTTTTTTGAACCCTGTCCGACCTCATGCACGGTTTATATCCGAGGTCTTTCCAGCTGTGAAAACTCAGTCCTGCCGTGTGAACGTGTGAGCTGCAGACAGAGCTCAAACGTGTGACACAGCTTTTATAACAGCTTCAGTGCACGATGGCATTTATTCTGCAAGTCGGCTCACCTGAAGCAGAGCGACGGAACAATATTTATTCATAAGACAGAAAAGAGATTATTTATCACCCGCTGCTTGTTTTTGTCCGTCTCCTCTTTTATTCTGCAGCTGGTTTCAAATAAAACTGGTGATTTGTTGTTTTGTTTTTTTTTTTAAATTAAAGAATGAGTTTCAGTCTTTCTGATATAATTCTAATTGGTGAAATGAGTGAATCACAAAAATTTACAACTTAAAATAATATGAAACTTTGTGTTGTTTTCTATTTGTAGCCAAACAGGTAGAATAATTAAAAACTTGCTGGATTAAGTTATATTCTAGTTCCCATAAATAATTTTTATCATTTCTTTGATCAGCCTGGGATGCACGTCAATGGAGCCCCTCAGATGATGCAACCTCCCACCATGGGTGTTGTCCCTGGGCCAATGCCAGGACCAGGACCAGTACCTGGACCTGGACCTGGACCTGCTGCTGGACAAGTTGGACCTCCAGGTAATGGTTTCGCTGCAGCTGTTTGGCTTGTTTTTACTGAATCCTCTGCTTCCTTTGGCTCTCATTTGTTTTAAAGCCATGTGATTTCTGCTGAGTCGTCACGCTGTCTCTCTGGTTTGTAACTTTTTGTTCAACATTCAGGAGTATTGAAAAATGTCAAATCTGTACTATTTAAATGTGAGTTCAGAATTAATTCTGGGTCTGTATTCTTCCTGAACAGTCTTCAAATTAAATCTTTTCTGGTGTCATGTCTCACAAAGATCACTAGGTGTCACCAGAGCCTCGGCTAACGGCCATAAAATCTGTTGTGACGTTTTAGTTTTTGTTCCTGATGTTTGTGTGATGTGTTCATGGCTCTTTAGTCACGAAACATCTGTATGTGTCCTTGTTGTGCACGTCGTGGTTTCATTGGCTCCAAAATGCTGCTTTGCTCCTTTGAGACCTGTGTCTCCTGTTCTTTTCACTTTTTAATGCTGGCGCAGGAAACCTGCAGCATTCTCCTACAGGATCGGCCGGTCCGGCTGCCATCGATCGGCCTCCAGGTATCGCCGTCCTCCCCCCTCAGTCCTCCAATCCGCTCGCCGCGCCGTTCAGGAGCGGCTCTTTGTTCAAACTCCACGCAAATTCTGAGTTTAGTGCTCATCTCAGATCTGTGATGTTCATTGTTTCATTTTGTTATGATGTGATCCTGTCCTCTCAGGTCCAGGCGGGATCCCCCACAGAGGGCTTCTGGGAGACGGTCCTAACGACCCCAGAGGAGGAACTCTGCTGAGCGTTAACGATGTCATCGACCCCAGGTAAGTCCGCCTGTTAAAGGACTTAAACCGTTAGGACCGCTGCTAATCCTCCAGGTTTGAGTCCTGGATCGATTGAAGGAACCGGCAGTTGGTTACCACAGTAACAAGAAGCATGGTTTAACACTACGAAGACCGGAGCCGTGAGAGGACGAAACATTTAAAAAAAGTCAGAGGTGTGGAGCCTGTAAACCACAACAAAATAAACAAGATCCCTTCTGCTCCATTACCCTAAAAAAATAATAAATCAGCTGCTGTTTTTTGTTTTCAATGTTTAAATTCTGAATCAAAGACCAATGGAGAAAAGTGGTCCTGAATGTTGACTTTAGCAACATGTACCACTTTAAAAATTAGTTTTTGTGAGAATATTGGGGGGGGAAAAAACTTTTTTTTTAATTACCACTTTTTTCATGTTTTGCCAAATAAGCCTGAAAAAGATTATTTGTTCTTAGCCGTCCCTACATGGCAGCTCCTCCCCCTCACCAAGCCCCACCCGTCCACATACCATCAATGGCAAGTGGACCCCCGCCAGAAATGAGGGGACCCCCAATGGGTGAGCCGCGAACCATGATGGTGGACCCACGAGGACCCCCGATGATGGAGCCTCGGGGACCGCCGATGGAAGCCCGAGGTCAGAAGTTGCTTTTTTTTTTTATAATCTTGTTTTGCGTTCAATAAATATCTGTGTCGTGTCATAACTGAGATCTGTTTCCGTTTTTCCAGGCCGCGATCCAAGGGCAATGGATGCTCGCGGTCCAGTGACGGGTCAGAGGGTTGCCATGGTACCAGGAATGCAAGGTCCTGTTCCTCACAACATGGGTCCAAATGCTCCTCCACCCGTCAGACCGGTAACACCTGGCTTCTTTTCTTGTTTCAATCAGCTGTTTTTTTTTTTATTCACTCATCTTCCCGATGTGTAAGAAGTGTATTGTGAACTTTGGATGTCAAATAGTGAAAAAATAATTCACCAAAAAATAAAATTTGCCAGAAAAATAATGAAAGATTGAGATTTTGGTGAAACGAAAGAGAAAACCCAGCTCACTGTAGAAACATCAGTTTTAACGGCTCACACAAAGTTGGACCTCTCTAACTTCAGGGAGTGACAGACACAGATGTGTAGTTACCATGGCGACCACGGTTAGCCTCTCCCAGCAGCTGTAACTTTTATTTTTACTTCTCTTCACTGTTCTTGTGTAGCTCATGCATCAAAATATTGTCATTTTTGTGAGATTATCACAAAGTTATGTAAAATAAAACAAGATGCTCGGTTTGTCCTGCAGGGTCCTGGTCCTGGGATCCCCCCATCAGGAGGTGGGTTCAGTCCAGGACAGAGTCAGGTGTCCACACAAGACCAGGAGAAGGTAGAGTTTAACTGGATCTGTCTTCTCTAGATGCTAAAATTTGTCTTTTTTTTTTTTTTTTTTACTATAATTATTTTAATCCCTTGTGTTTCTGTTCAGGCGGCCCTGATCATGCAGGTCCTCCAGCTGACCCCAGAACAGATCGCCATGCTGCCCCCAGAGCAGCGGCAGAGCATCCTCATCCTCAAAGAGCAGATCCAGAAAACTGCCAGCGGGGCTCCTTGAGTCGGACTGAGGTGACGCTTCTGAACACAATCATGATTTGTTCTCTTATCAAATAATTAAAATGTTTTACTTTTATTTTTCCATCAGGTCACAAGTCTCCCTGATCCACCTGCCTGAGTCTAACCTGGATTATTGTTTATATACTTTGTAAGAAAACAGTAAAGTCAGCTCATTTGAAAGGACTGTGCTCTGAAACGGTCATAGTCAAGTCTGAATCTTTTTCTTTTTAGTGTCATGTAAAAACTCTGTCAATAAAACTTTCTTCACAAAGACTTCAGGCTATTAATCACACATTCTCAAAGATTGTTTAACCACAGGTTAAACAAACTATTTCTGTGTTTACCTTAAGTTTGTATAAGGAAACATAACTGTACCCGGAATTAAGGAAAAGAATGTAACCAACAACAGGTCATTGTTTGGTTCCAGGAAAGAGTTTATATCTATCAGTAAAAGTGACAGACGTTTAATTCAGACAGGTGTAAAGATCATTACTTTTATTTAAAATATTTACAGCTTTCAATCACAAACTGGTTCAAAATGGTTGAAGTAAAAAAAAGGGAAAATACAAAATATTGCTAATTGTAATTATTTTATACTTACAATGATCCTAAAATAAGTGCAAACAGTAACAATAGACTTTTGGTTCAGGTGTTTTTGTTTAGTAGATTTTTAATCTGTAAATGATAAAAACCAAAGTATCTGATAATGCTGACTTACCGTCAGCAGCTATGATTCAGGTAACAAGTCCAACCCTGAGTCAAGCTCATGCTTGCAGTGTGAAATGAACACGCCTGTCCGGTAACACGGGTTGGTTTTACGGTCAATCATCTTCAGTTAATCTGTGGCGAGAAATTCCTGAGAAGCTGATTTCCTCCTGGGCCCTCGCTCCTCTCCACAGCATGTTTTTTTTTTTCCCTAATGCTTCAGAAGTTCTCCTTGTTGAAGTAAAACTTGGTCTTGCGAGGATCCACGTCTGAATATTTGGCACATTTCTTCTCCAGAACCGTCCCGAGAACCGCAGGTCCGCACAGGAACGTTCCCACCGTGGAGCTGGAGAGACGAACAAAACAAAGACAAATTTAATTTAAAGGGTTCACTGTTTTCGTGCTTTTTATCTTTATATTTTACTGTAGAAAAAAAGTCTTTCCATCAACATTGACTGTGATGTGCGTTTTCTGTTAGGCAAATAAATGCTACATAAGTAAAAGTAAAAAAAAAAAAAGTGATTTCTTGTAAACATGCTTCTTGGCACTAAATCCTTACCAGTGGAAAGTCTGTGCATTTCCACTGAAATGATGCCATATTTGTCGGTTAAGACAAGTGTGTGTGGAAAAACAAAAAATCTATTAATTTACCAAACAGTAGCACGTGGAAGAACCATATACAGCTACAAAAGCCAATGTGAAAAATTCTGGTTGAAGTGGTGCTGGACTGGATATGGTTCTTCCACGTACTCGTCAATCATCTCATTCCATAAACGACACCAAACGAGAGTCCATAGCAGAGTAACCTGCCCAGTGTAAGAACATTCTATTTATGAATTCAAAGTATTTTTGGTGATTCTTAATGTTTTTACTCTACTTCTCAATTCATTTTCTCATATTTGTGTTTTTATGGGAAGTTTAAAAGTAAACATCTTACGTAGGATTCTCTTTGCGGACTTGCTCAAACTCCTTGTCCCAGTTGGGTCTGCCGTAGTGAGTTTTCTGTTTGAGCCCGGTGACCACGTCGGTGTCCTCGTCAAAGTGAACCATCACGTGATTGGCCTGTGAGGATTACAGGAAAAACAATGAGTTTAAGAAGCAACGAGCGCTGTGTTCTTCTGGACTTTGGTTTCACTCGTACATGACTCTCATCCCATCCGGTCAGAAACAGCTTGTAGGTGAGGAAATCCTCCAGGCCTCTCTCCTCCATCTCCTTCTCCTGCACCTGCAGCAGGTCAGCAAACCACTCAAAGGCGTGCGTTTCCCGGCAGAGCCAGTAAAAATAAATCTGAAACCAGACACGGGCGAGTTAAACAATAACCCTGACGAGCTGCTGATGACTCACCGCTTCACACCTGGGTGTATTCTTAAACAATGATCATTATTGTTAAATGCATTTCCTCACACGCACTGTATTCAAATTTTGAAATCTGCAAACATGATGAATGTCACCTTTCTGGTGCGCAGCTTGGGGTTGTTGTCTTTGAACTTGTACCAGATGGATTTGAGGATGGAAGCGAAGGGAGTGACGCCGATGCCGGCACCGACCAGCATGCTGACTTCGTAGTCGAAGACGTCCTCGCTGGCCGTCCCAAACGGTCCGTCAACACCCATTCTGACAAGACATTCATTCAGATACTGAGAAAATAAATACCACTAAAGAAAATACAACTTTGCAAGTTGAAATTTATATGTTTATATTCACAGTAAAACAGGGTTTTGGGTCATTTTTGTTATTTTTTTATAAATATTTATAATATTTTCTATTATTGTCTTTGATGGTGTACCACAAGGCTCCATATTTAGCCCACTTCATGTTTAAATCAGGAAATGCTCATCACCCACCAACTTTCACGCCAAATTTAAAAGAATTTTTCAGCTGATTTGATAACTTAAAATAAATGTTTGCTGGTAATATTACGATGCGTTTAGATGATCGTCTATTGGTCCTGTTCCTCCAGTTCTTCAGTCATTACTGTAAACTAAATTTTCTACTCGTTTGTAAAATTCAAAAAGCTTACTTGGGTCCCTGTGCTCCCTCCGGTAGCTTCTGCATGACTTCAATGAGTTTGTCCGTCCAGTCTCCAGCGGAGCGGATGTGGACGCTGAAGAAGTCCTCCTCGGGTGCAGAGGTCATGGTGAACGGGTGCCACTCCAGCTGCGAGATGGACGGACAGTTGAGGAAGACGTACTGACCCACCTCCATTTTGAAGCCTTTTTTCACCAGCTGCAGCTCCAGCACTTTGGACGGTCGCATCACAATCTGAAGACAAGAGCAACCGCAGCGAGATCAGATACAAAATTAAATGATCAGAATCCAAATAATTAAAAAAGAAAATGAGAGAAATTACATTTAAAGAAACCAGACCATGTCACATTAAATGTTAGTGCTCGATGAATTTCCTTAAATTTTCTCATGAAGCTAAAATTGAGTTGTTAAAATTAAAACAAAAAAGATAAAACCTAAAAGGTGAAGAACGCTGACTAAAAGGTAAAATCATTTTGAAATGTATCAATATTACCAAAACAAAATTATCCTGATTGAGCTCAATGTTTTCATACATGAATGGTTCCACAAAGTAGTTGCATATAAAATATATAGAAGAAAATACAAAGAGTAAAGGGAAACAGGATCATTTTACCTTCCTGTACTGGACTTTCTGCGCATATCGAATCAAACGAAGCAAACGTTCAACAGCATAAATAATCATCGGGCCGAGGACCCAATACCAAGTCTGAAAAATAAGAATCATAATCTTAATGTTCAATTCTTTGCAACTGTTGCAGAAAAAAGAAAAAAAAAAACAAAAAAAACTACGAACCGCGGCAGGTCCTCCAATAAATTGAGGGTAGGGACACTCGGGTATTTCCCCCCACTCATCGGAGAGATTGTGACACAAAGTGAAGTTGTGTTGAGATAGATTGCTCTGCCGCCTCACGATGCCTCTGAGGATGAGACAGAAGCTCAAACCCGCCTCCAAAACCAACTGCGTTTCATCACAACACATAAGAACCGTTGCATACCCGATTCCGTGAATAACCAGACCGGCGAAAAAGATGACGAAGAGGTGATGCGTGTACCAGAAGACTTCGAAGTAGCTGCGTCTGATGACCTCCATAGAGGTGGTGATGATGAGGATTAGAGCCAGGGTGATGATGACACCAGTCAGTCCGGCGATTGACGTGAAAGCAAAGTAGGTGGGGATCTGCTGCGGATCCTGAGGCAAAGAACAGTTCGCAACTGAAATTAAAGTGCTCAAAAACTTAAACAAAAACATTTAAATGACTCTGCAGTGATGTCAGCACAGTCTAGCTGTCAAGTTGAAAGACAACCTTTTGCTGATTTTAGATGTTCACACAGAACAGGTTGATTTACCATCTAGTGGTGATATGGCAGTTTGCAGTCAAAAAATATATCGTGTTCCTCACTGTGCTGCAACATGTTCACATTTACACGTTATCTCATCAGAAAGTTGACTTTTTCAAATAAAGTTCATTTGAACTAGAAAAATAAGGCTTAATGCTGAAAGAATTTTGCAAAAAAAAGAAAACGTGTATAAAAATGTAGCTATTTATTGTAAAATAGCCAACAAAGCTGAAATTAGCAGAAAAGAAAACATAGCTGGAAAAGTTGAATCAACATGTTTGCTGAATTAAGCAGTAAGTAAATAAAATTATCACAAGAAGATGGCTTTAGCTATAAAAGCTAAACTTAGCTGAAAGAAGCTTAAATTGTAGAAAACAGCTGAAAAAACATAAACTAGCCTAAATTAACAGAATGATGCTGATAGAAGCACACAAAATATTGAATTAGCAGAACAGTTAAAAACAACCAAAAAAAAAGCTGAAAAGCAAAAAATGCTAAAATTAGGGGGAAAAAAGCTGAAAAAAAAGCTAAAACAAGCTCAAAAAAGTTAAAAAAGCTAATCCAGAATAAAAAGTGCAAGAAAAGCTGTTCTGAAGGATTTTAAGCATTCTGAAGACATGTCCATTCATTTTTAATCAGAACAAAAATGTCAGAAAAAGCTTAATATCTCAAAAAGTATAAACTGCTAAAGTACCAAAAGTCATAACCAGAATGTTATGACGGAGCTGAAAATTTTGACGAATGAATTGTTGGAACAGCACAAAAATTGTGGAATGAGATACGAGCAGAAAAACGGTTCATCTCAATTCTCACGACGGTTTCAGCTCCGGACTTACAAGGTCGGTCGTCCGGATCGGGTTCAGGTAGGTGGTGTTTTCTGTGTCCTCCAGGGCGGACAGATCACTGCTGAGTTCATCGTAAACACCCTGTCTGCTGTTGTTGTACCACTCCACGTTCAGCAAGTGAGCGACCGTGTGAACAGCTGTTAGAAAACGCAGAAGAGAAATGTTAAATTTTGTTTGTTTTTTCCACAGTTTATCTGGTTTGATCACATTATCGTGTCGAGCCCAGGAGCGTTTCTGTGTAAACATTTGATAAAAACTCTTGAAAATTTGTGTTTATTTGTAACCTTGACAAAATTCAGGTCAGACATGCTTGCGTGGTGCAGAGAGAAATACGTGCCAGCGTGACGCCGCTCGTCAGGATAAACAAGAAGAACAATTCAGCTCACCACAAATAAACAACTGCTGAATCTAAATAATCAACTCCACTGATCAGAGAAGAGAATTTACACATCCATGGATGATTTAAAAAGAAATTTCATGAATGCAGTTTGTAGAGATAGTTTGCCTTGCAAAAAGTTAAATGTATTTGTGCAAAAAAAAAAAGTTTAAAAACTACTAATATTTGCAGCAAAATGATGCTTAAAGATGAAAAATTGGTGCAAAAAGTGTTTAAACTTCAATTGATTCAAAATTTCACCACATTTTAAAACAAAACATCTAAATTTATATATTGGTCACTTAAAATGAGATCCTTATATTTTGATCACTGCCTCTTTATTTTTCAGTTTTAGTGATTTTTGTTGAATATTTTGGTGAAGTCCTAACATAAAGAACGATATGAACTCGAGAGGCTCTAAAACTTTCTGTGAGATCGTGTTCACAATTTATCAACCACATCGTTTCTGTGGTTTGCTCTTCACAAACATACAGGCTTCACCATCATCATCATCACTATAAGGATTGGACATAAAACCATCAGTTCAGCTCACCGGTCATCAGGGCGATCATGTACGCCACCAGCTTGTGGAAAGTCAAGTTTTTGTCCATTTGTTTCCTCATTATTCTGCTGCAACACTGTGAAGATTAGGAAGTGAGATGTCAAATCTGTCAAAACATCGTTTTTGTTTTTTTCCCCCAACCCAGAAAGTTGCTCAACTTTTGTCCATTGTCTATTGTCCTTTTGATACAGGTGGCGTTTTGCAACCTTCCTGCTGCCGTTGGGTCAAAGTGAACACTGAAACCTCTTGGGTCATTTTGGGGCAAGAGCACCAATTAAAAGGAAATTAGTGGTAAAAATTAAAAAGTGGGACTTTTCTACTGACAAAACACTAGAAACATGTTTAAAAGTCATGGGTTCGTTTTCAAAAGGAGTAAAAGTAAGAAAAAAGTGACAGTTGGATTGAAACACATTTAAATAGACTTATTAAGCTGCTGTAAGGATTAAACCTTTAAAGAATAATAATTTCAGGGGTCCTCGCCCTGCTGTGATGGAGAATCATCTTTGTACCATGAGGGAGCCTCGGATCAGAGACAGCAGGTTTCTGCAGACGGGCAGGAGGATCAACATGCAGTTAAAGTTCAGCACCGCTGCAGGAGCTCTGGCCCAGGACAGCGCAGACTGAAAGTACAAAAATACACCAGGAAACTATAAAAGCAGGAACTGTAACTTTATATTTTTTATTCCTGTTATATTACTTTTTACTGCGTTAAAGATCACAGTACAAAACCAAAGCTTCATAAATCATTTGTGTTTTGACTGGTAATAATTCATATATCTCACCCAGGGTTGATCAGTCAGTTAAAACAGAAGAAATTAAAAAAATTGCAAGTAGAAAGAATCATTCATATGTTAGAAACATGTAAAAAGTAAAACATGTTTATTTGCACAGTAAAACAGGTTTTTGTCACTAAATCTGACCTCAATCATCAATATTTGCTGTTGTCTTTGCTGGTGTACCCCAAGGGTCCATATTTAGCCCACTTCCTATTTCAATCACAAACCTGCCGTTTTTACACCAGGAAGCTATAAAATCAGACACTGTAGATTACATTTTTTATTATTTTTACAGTACAAAATAAATGCTTCCAAAATCATTTTGTCTTGTTTTTACAATAAGAAAATAGCTTTTATTGACTGGTTTCTTGATAATAATTCAAATATCTGAAGCAGAGTTAGTCAGTAAAACGGTCAGTGGTGATGGTGCACCATAAGGCTCCATCTTTAGCTCAATTCACGTTTAAATTAAAAACCTGCCATTTGTACACCAGGAAACTATAAAATCAGGTAACATAACATGAAAAAAAAACATTTAAAACGTACAACAGTAAAGTTGCATTACTGTACATGAATGATAATATAAAAAATAACATCTTCATTTTTAGAAGCCCTTTTTTTTTTGCAAGTGTTGCAGAATTTAAAATGCATTTTGAGTTTTTTTTCCTCTCCACACATTACAGTACAGAATTATGTTTTTATGTCCAGGTGTGTTTTTCTATACTCACCCCCAACAGGTGACGTGTGTAGAAAAACTCAGGTCTCAAATCATAGTAAAAGTAATACCAGACAAACAGAAAGATGTTGATGGCCATCCAAACGCACTGAAAACACATCAAGAAAATCCATCATTTCCATTATATTTTGCACACAAGCATCAATTCCTTTCATTTCGTTGTATTTTCTTTCCTTTTTTTATTTTTATTGTACATAGAATTAATTTGTTTTTTTTAAGAAATGAAATGAATAAAGTTAATAAATAAAAAAATAAAAAATAAATTTGTAAGATGTGGAGATAAAACAGAAACTCACTATGATGACAGCTGAGAAGCCATTGTTGATAACGCAGTTCGCCATGATGAGAGTCTCCTGTCGAAGTTCTGGAGCTTCTCCGAGGGTTCAGCTGGTTTTATAGCTTCGGCTCCAACTCCTCCCTCTTTTATAGCCATCAGTGAAAAACAAATCCTGGAGAAAGGTTAAATCACGCTGTACAGGAAGTTCCAACGAGGCCTGAATGACCACATTCTTGTTAATCAGCTTTGAGATGAAAGAATGAGGAAGTAGGAGTTGCTTCATCCAGGAACTTCTGATAGATTAACCTGTTAAGAATACAGGTGATGCAACATTTTACTGGGTTAAAAGAATATACAGTAGGTCAGTGTTTTTTCACTTTATTTAAGATTCAAGTAATCCAATAGTCAAGGCACTGTTAACCAAACTGAACATAAAAAATTACATTAAAGCACATCAGCAGAGTTAGTGTCAGTCGTCTTAAATATTAAGATTAATCCTGAAGGCAAACACAGATAATCTTAAATCCTCTCTCAAACAGAACAGCCTCTCCATCTCCCGTATTTTATTTTTGTTCTTTCGCAACAGCAAACATTTCCCCTATTAAAGGCAAGTGGACAGTAAACAATAAAAGGCATCAGGAAAAAAAAAAAGCAAATCTGTTATTTTGTTTAGCTTTGCTTTTTCCAGCAGAAACTTCCTTTGTGTGTTTAAAGGCTGAGTAGTTCAGACGCGAACATGTAAAACCCCTGAGAGGAGGTGAGGTGGGAGAGTCCCGCTCGTTTCAGACACAGTTGGCACATTCTTCTCCTCACACCTGGCTCAGGTGCTGCTCTCTGAACGGACACCTTTGTGCGTCGCTGCGTGTCTCAAAGCGTTACATTCTTTGGGTTAGCTCGTGGCGCCTCCTCTGCGTTTGTGAGAATCATTGATGACGACGTCAGGAGCTGAAAAATGAGTCGTTTTGTTCACTTAAGTTTGTTCTCTAAAACATACATTTGTAGCATCAAATACCATTTATTCATTAGTTTCAATATTACAGTGTAACGTCTTTAACAATCTGTCTCTTGTTCAGGCTGACTGTTGGGAGGGTGGGAGTTCTGGGGGTCCAGGGGGTGCGGAGGCACCTCCGACGTTACAACCATGGTGGTGGCTCTGGAGTAGGAAGGCGGCAGATTGTCCTGCCTGCTCTCTCCTTGTCCCTCCTTGCAGCAGCAGACGCAGCTCAGGAGGTTGTGGACGTTGTACTCGAAGAGGCTCCTGAACGGGTGGCAGAACTGGTAGAAGAGCAGCATGAAGAGCACGGCCAGGCTGTAGCACACCAGCAGCTGCACCACCAGCAGCGGGGCGCACACGTACACGTAGAAGTCCGACTTGTAGAAGTACCAGAGCGTGATGAGGAGGAAGTTCTCCACGAAGCGAGCCAAGTAGTACGTGGCCAGGCCCCTCCACCCATGCTTCCTCTCGATGAGCTCGGGGTGGGTCAGGTCCAGCTGCACCGCCGACCAGCAGAACACGTTGATGCAGGCGTACAGCAGCGTGAACAAGCTCAGCACCACCGCCGTGCCCAGCTTAGAGAAGTTCTTCTCCACGTCGGCGTCCAACGAGCCCCCTTTCACCCAGAACTTCACCCAGGGGATGAAGAAGAAGAAGAGCAAGTTAAGCCCGCCCACCAGGACCACCCAGTAAGTCAGCGCCGTGCTGAACAGGACCAGAGCCGTGATCCGTGTGGCGATCTCTAGACCTCGCCACGCGATCATGCACAGGTAGGCCGCAGGGCGCAGGCGCACCTTGTACTCGTCATATTTGATCTGGATGGCCAGAACGTTGCAGACGAGCGCTCCGTACACGATGGAGATGAGGGTGATGATCATCAGAGGCACTGTGAACACAAACAGAAGGAACAGGTGATCATCACCCGCCGCCAACAGGCCAAGGCAAATAATCAGTATCTAACCTGCTTATGTTGTTTTAAAACTAGTCAATCTCCTTTTTCATGAAAACTTCAAACAATAAGGACTAATTTATTAAAATATATCCTTAGCACAAAAAGTGAGGACTTTGTGTTTGGTAGATTATTTATTTGTTTTAACAACGCTTATTGGCAATACATCTTATGATCGGCAGCACCTGGAGGGACAAGAACCTCAAAACAAATGTCAATGACATCAAAATTAGCTGTTTGGCAAAGAAGATTTGACAAATTTTTCATGTTCACAACCTATATTCTCAGCTCTACTGCTCATCTCACAAATGCATGTTCCTTACAAATGTGTCACCATTTAAAAGGGAAATTAACAGGCTTTACAACAGTATTAGATTTTTTACTTAGAAGCATTTGGCTTCATGCAAGAACCATTCGTACGAACAGATTTGTTCTTAAGTTGTGCGTACGAGAGATTTAGGAGAACTTGTGGCATTCAACAATTTTCTCGTATTCTAAGACTTTTTTCAGATACAAACAAAATTCACGTGTGGTCCAGACCTGTCGTATATTTTACGTGCAGTCAGTCTGATGTTATCCAGACGGATTTTCTCCACAAATAACTTTAAGATATTTTGAGTTGAAAATAAATCACACTCCATAATTATGTTGACAATAGGCTATTGTTTTTGAATTATAATTTTAAATGTAATAATGTAGACCAATGATATAAATTGTTTAAAAATCTCAAACTACAAACCAACTTAAATTATGCATTAATTGAAGTTTAATTTGTCTC
>JARVJO010000269.1:9236071-9250131 GCA_031762555.1 Cynodonichthys magdalenae
GTTTACGCTGCTCATTTACACACTTTTCCTGAAGATAGAAGCGTTTGTTGAATCTGACGTGGCATGTTCGTAAGAACTGTTCGTAAGAACAAAAGAAAGAGAAATTTAGGATAAGAATACAAAAATGTTCTTGCACGAGGCCCAATGTTACAACAAAGATATAATCTACCAAACACTAATTTTCTTACTTTTTGTGCTTAAAAGAACGTGATATTCCTACATGTTGGTTGATGATATTGTTCTAGTCTGTTGATTAAAAATATTTTCTACTCAGGACATAGTTCTTCCTCTGCTGCCACCTTAAGGACATATTTTTTATTTATTGCTGTGTTATTGTTTATTTTTTACTCTCCTGAAGCGTGTTAGAGCATGATTGAATTGTTAATGTTAGCGGGTTAGCCTGACGACTCTAACTTTCTGAATAACCTCCTGGAATCATTTCCTCCATACTGATAAATCACAGATTAAGTCACTTGGTCACAGTTGATACAAACATGTTTGGACTAACGACATCTTGTTAAATAAACAAACTGTGAAACACGGTGGTGGAAGTGTTATGGTTTTGGGCATCCTGTTGTCATTTAACTATAAATGCTGAATCATGTTAGAGTGTTTGAAGATAAACAAAGACATTTTTCTAAAAAAAAGAAAACAAGAGAACGAGGGTTTGTAAGAAATAACTGAGAATTTAGAACTTTAGAAAATCTTAAATTGGACTCAAATTGAAACGTTGGAGGCTCCGAGGCCAACACTTCCACTTTAAACAGCTTATTAACAAACAAAACGTGAATTTAAAAAAAAGTCAACTGATGTTCTAAACTGTTATACAATTTGGCAAACTATTGTTTACAACAAAAATAATCCCAAACCAGTAAAAAAACAATCTGAGGCCCGGTCGGAGGTATTACGCATGTATTTAGAGGAATATCTGCACGTTGTGAATAAATAACTGTTGAGGCAAAGACCGGCTCAGTTTACAACACACGTGTGCTACTGACGTGTTTGTGTCAGGCGGTCATGTTTAGACATCTCCTGAGATCTGATGCAAATTAAGGACTAATTACTCACACCTGCTGAACCTGACTGACATGTTTACTCCAACATAGTTATTGCTGTTTGCTTTGTGGTTCGGTTCGAGTAGCTCCAGGGCCTCAATCCTGCAAGATTTAGTTAAAACATGCAGGATTGAGGCCCTCAGGAACAGGATTGGACACTGCTAGAGTGGAGTTTTAGCTAGCTTGGAGCACATAGTACTGGAATGACGAATCTGAGCCAAAGAGGAGAATAACCTGTACCAGCTGATGAGTTCAAGTTAGAAGTCTCTTGAACTTTGACCTTTTCCTAAACAACTGTTAACCTGCCTGCAGCGGAAAAATTAATCCCTCAAACATCAGAACAGAGCGTCCGTGTTTCTTACGTCTCCCCTCAGTGTTGGCTTTCTCCTGGATGGTGGCGTACAGCTGCAGCGTCAGCTGAGGCGTGGAGCCCAGGAACGCCTGAATGACGGCGGTGCGTTTGAAGGCGTTCCTGTGCGTTGCCAGCATGCGCTCCCTCTGGCCAATCTCTAGCTCCATGGTCATCTTCGAGTTCTTCTTCAGGATCTTCTTTATGGACAGCGTGACGTAGGGCTCCTCCTTATTACCCGTCTTGAAATAGACCCACAGGGCCTCGAAACACCTGAGGAAAGGAAAAGAACAGGTGGGAAGAGGGGCGTTACAGCATTTGATCCAACCACAAAACAAGGGGTTTGTTTTGGAATTAAACGTGACTGAAATTGTACAAAAGGCTGGCATCATGTTGGCAAACGGCATCAATGAGGGAATCTCCAGAAGCCTCATGACGTTTGTGGAGGTTCTCAATTTCTTCACTTTAGCTGTAGTGTTTTGAACATCTCTCAGAATCAGCGGTGTCTCAAACCCTTTTTGATTTTATCTTCCACTCATCTAAAAATGTTCATTTTGACACCTGTGCCGACAAAAAATAAAGTTCAGGTCTAAAAACCACCTCGTTGATGGACGATACTCTTTTAAAAACCATTCCAAATCTGCATTTCTTCATTTCAAAAGCATCCTCCTGAAGACTCCTGTCGAGGTGGGTGAGAAAATAATGTGCACGGCCAAGAACAGAATTATTCTGCAAGCCACCCGTGCACAATTTTTTTATAGTTTAAAAAGCAGTTTTTGTGAAAAATAGGGCCTTCTCGGCTCTTTGGTTGCAAACACTCAGAATCCAATTTCCCATAACGGAGAATTTTTGGATTTTCTCACAATTTTGAGCCACCAACTAGTCTACAAAAATCACAACCTAATAAAATATCACCTTAACCAAGGTGTTTAGAAGACTGTTCAGTAATGTTGATTAAATAAGGTTACATTTAAAGGTTAACACCTTTGAATGCTTGTGAGAACTGCTGCTGCTGCGTTGGGGTGAGGGGGTGTTTGATGTTTTAGGCGTTGGGGCCATGACAGGAAGTGGGGGTTGGTACTCACTTTACCCGTTGGTGGTTGTAATGTTCTGGTTGATTAGTGAACATCTATATACATCTGATATTCTAGTTATTTATTCTTTATGCACTAATATTTCTTTACTTCACTGTCTTGTATATTACAACAAAATAAAAAAATGGGTCAACAATAAGTAAACAGTGAAAACATGTCAATTAGAGAATAAATATGAGCAGATAGTTGTCATTTTGGAATTTATGGTGTTAAAATCTGACATTTATGTATGTTTTATTGTGAGTAATTGTTGGTGAGGAGCTTTAACCTTTGTGAATCACAGCTGAAGACATCTGAGCTGAGGATCCAGCAGAGGGCAGCGAGAAGAAAGAAAACACCCCGAGGCCTGAACGATCAACTGAAGCTCTCTGGGTGTGGCTCTCTTTAACGTTTGTCTTTAACTTCGTCTCCATGTTTGGTCACTGGGGTGTTAGGAAAAACAGGTTTTACACTGAAAAGCCTTTTTGTTTGTAGGTGCAGCTGTTATTTTTATATATTAAAAAATCATGCAGGAAACTTTGCATCATTTCAGAGCTAAACCTGCAAAGACCTGAAAATTTAGGAATGTTTCCACTAACAAAATGTCACCTATTGAATAATATCATAGGGAAATAACTCAAACTCCAGTATGTGTTTACATTCAGAGCACGACCTGAACGCGCTCTGAGGATTCTCACTGCAGCACTAAATCTCACATCACTGTGCAGGAATGCAAGTTCAGATAATGTTGTTTCAGCAGCTCTGAGAGAAAAGCTTCATTTACAGTTTAGTGTGGCACTGAACCAAACCTGCACAAACCGAACACTGAGTTCAACTAAAACATTAAATAGCAGCACTTATTTGTGTATTAAAACCTGATGCACTGCGTCGTTTCCATGGAAATCTGGCAGCACAGCGAGCACTAAAGTGGGCAAACAATACTTCATTTAATTTAGTGAAGGCAAAAAGCAACAGAACAGGTGAGTAAGCTGTGAGGCTTTCAAAGCAGACATTTAACCACATCAATCCGTGTCCACACAGAAGACACAACCGAGATCGTCTGATTTTAGAGCAGCAGTACAATCAGATGTTTTTTCGACAGCTCGTCAATAACATCAACCTGTTTGAGGTCTCTCGGGATTACCCAATGAGCGGCACCGCCTCACCACGCCGCAGACCCAACGACACTCAACCAGGAGCTCTGGGTGCCGAGACTGGTCTGAGATCTGTTACTGTGTAGTTCCTGTCTGCGTCCTGACATACAAACTACCCACAAGCAAGTCAGAACAGAACACCGCCAACCCATGAGCCAAGATTTTACGATGACATTTCTGAAGATTATTTCAGACACAATGCCACAAAGCTCCTGAGGAAACAAAACAAAACGGTATCTGTAAACATGAGTTGAAATTCCTCTTTTGATAGCAGATATGGTGTGTGTGTGTGTGTGTGTGTGTGTGTGTGTGTGTGTGTCCGCGCAGCCACAAGACCAGCTGTTACACCTCCCCGAGTCACACAGGAAACCTCCCATCAGGGCAGAGATGAAGCAGAGATCTGAAACTTTGATAAAAATAAGGGAGGGAAATAGATTTTTTTTTTTTTACAAACCTATGAGTTAAATCTCAAGATATCTGAGACTTTATATGTAACAGAAAATTATGTTTGATTAAGAATGCTGATTGGGGACATATAATTACAGTGCAATTATTTTTAATGTTTCTTTCAAAGATGGGCGGGAAAATCGCAGGAAATGCAACATGAAAGCGTCCCAGTCGGGTTCTGGGTATTTTTTTAAACAGGTTTCCTCATTTGGACAATAAAGCTGAGGTTTTTCCAACATCTCCCTCCACCAGGTGTTGGTATCACTGATTTATTTTTTAAATCATTGAGTTTTATCATAGTATTGACTCTAAACTTGGTCGTTTTGAGTTTTCAAAGCAGCTCAGTGCCAGCTCCTCCTACATGTTGGTTTTAGTTTAGAAGCTGGCAGAGCGTAGCTGCAAATCAAACAACCTGAGGGCTAATTCTTGTCAGTTTAAGTAAGACGGTTTCTTACATCTTCATCCTCACGCAGCAGCAGGTTTTTATAATAGAGTCGACCGCTGCTGCCGCCCTGCACGAGTCCAGAATGTGATCAAATCATCAAAGCTTCATTAATTCACGACTACAGGCCACATCATCCACTACAGGCGGGCCGTAACTTCCTCCTGCTCTCAGCTGGCAGCAGCAGGTGGTCTGAGTGACCGCTCAAAGCCACTGTTTTATCTCCAACATGTTGATGAATAATTCTGAAAGTTCAGGCTGAACCCCAAATACTGTGACCTTGATGAAAACTGTAGAAATGCAGGAATGTCTGGCAGGTGGGTCACTCCTCGTTACTCATGTTGGTTAGTCCTGATTTGTGAAACACTTTTTGGTTTAAATGCCGTTTATCAGTACTGAACTTCTGCATATTTTATTTTACTCAATCATAAATCATGAAGTTCAGCTCGTTCTGGAGGTGGTTGCTGTGATTTTTAGGTTTTTTATTTTTTTATATCTTAGTATTTAACTTTATTTACAAATATTTTCACCTGAGAAATAAATTCAGATGTGTTCAAGTCCCTCAGAAACATCTGTTTCATCTCCGTATGCTACTTTTAGTTTTTAGCAACTGTTCTGCTACTCTTAGCTTTTAGCTAGTCTTTTTGATTTTAAGCTCATTTTTAGCATTTTGTTACTTTTTGATTTTAGCTACTTTTGCTGTGTTTTTATTTCAGCTACCGCTTTGCTTTTTGTTTGTTGCCTTGCCTTTTCAATATTTCACATTTTAGCTAGTCAATTGTATCTTTTGCTTTTAGTTAGGCTTTTGCTACTTTCAGATTTTAGCTACCATTTTACTTTTTAAAATCAACCATTCTGCTTACTTTAGCTAGACTTTTCCTTCTTTTACTTCGCCTTTTGCATATTTTATCATCAGCTGTAATTTTTCTACTTTGAAATAGCCTTTTGCTTCTTATGGTTTTCAGGCAGCCTTTTGCTACTGTTGCTTTTTGATACTTTTGGTATTTAGCCAGCCTTTTATGTTTAGCTCTTAGCTAGCCTTTTCAGAGTTTAGCCACTATTTTAATTTTTAGCTACCAATGTTTATTTTAGCTGGCCTTTTGCATTTTTAGCTTATAGATACCATTTTACTACTTTCAGATTTTAGGTATTGTGTTAGTTTTTAGCTACCAATCTGCTTATTTTAGCTGGCTGTTTATTTTATTTTTAGCTAGACTTTTATATATTTTGCTTTTACCTATCATTTTTGCTACTTTAGCTAACCTTTTGTTACTTTTAGTATTTAGTCAGCCTTTTGTTGCATTTAGCTCTTAGCTAGCACTTTGCCTCTAAGCCAGTATTTTTCAACTTTCAGCTAACATCAGCTTCTTTTAGGTTTTAGCTGTACCTCAGTTTCTGTAGCTAATTTCAGGAAAGTCTTTTAAAACCCAGCATTTTGACAGAAAATGTAATTTTTTAGTTTTGAGCTGTTTGACACGCAGATTGAACTTCAGCCGGGTGTTTCTGCTCAGCGTTCGTGGTAAGATCATTTCCTCCATTTACATTTGCAAAACAAAGCACTTCCTGTGACTCCGGTTGTTTCAACAGACACGTTCCAAATCTGTCCCGAACTGGATCGTCCTATTGTCTTTCATGTCAACAGTCTGAAACCATAAAGGGGTCGCGGTAGCTCGGTGGTCCAGTGGCATTCTAAGACTGCAGGTTCGAGTCCAGGAAGGCCACTGGGTTAAAACAATTTGGCATTTTCCCCTTTGTTTCTCCTGCAAAACTTAATTCACGGCAACAAACTTGCAAAAAAAATTTCAGGTTGTAAAAGACTCCTTCAGTACTGTAAATTCATGACGTAACTCCTGAAGAAACTGTTAAACCAAAGTTCAAACAGTGAAGTGTTTCCACCTGCTGAGGCACCACCCAAAAAAACAGGTACCTGCAGCAGAAATCAACCGACTGAGGTACAACTCACCCATAATTAAACAAAACTACTCCCTCAACCTACAGTGACCTCATTCAGGTAAAACCCTGTTTAGAGAGACTTGGTTAAAGAGAAAGGACAAAGTCTTTCAGTTTGTGTTCAACACAGTGACACAGTTTACAAGTAAAACAAATTGAACTTTGCAGCAAAGAGGAAAGACATCATGGATGACATCAGGCAGTTCAACAATTTGAGAGGGGTTATAAAGTCACTTAAAAAAAAACTAAAAGTTCATTAATTCTGCAATGAGAAAAAAAAAGCTCAATGATGAGGGAAACACTTGTTGATCTTTCCAAGAGTGAACTTCCAACAAGTTCAGGTCGTGCAAAAGGTCAGAGAAACTGTAAATAAACCAAAAGCTGTGTCAGATTTAAAACGCCTCAGTTCAAGATCATGAGAGTTCGGTTAGAAAAACAATAAATAAACATGGCTCCTTTGGATGAATTGCTGTTCTGGAGACTAGTTGGAGACTCACCAAGCGACCGTGAGCCAGGCAGCCATTTTGTGTAAATGACCACGCAATTTTTTTTTTTTTTTTACTTCCCAAACACCTGCTGCCTCGGCCCACTTTGTACCAACGTCAGCAACCCACAGGGTCATAATTTAACCCACTGAGGTCCACTTTTTAAATGAAGACAGGCAGATTTGGACCGTTTTTTAAGACCCAGATCCTCAAGTCACATCTTAGCCCATCTGTCAGACAGCTGTAGGCGGGTAAAACTGGGTCGTGAAACAAGATCCAAAACAACAGAAAACATAAAACCAGGGTTGAACAATGAGAAAACTAAGAATGACACAGTTCAGTCTAGATCTTAACATGACCTTAAATGTTGGTGGACCTAAAAAGAGACAAAACATCTCCAGAAGCTAAGAGGTTGAGAAGGTCCTGCAAATAAAAAAAAATTAGGATTTAAAAAAAAAAAATGGTGGATTCTGTTTTTCACACACTGCTACTACAGTTTGGCTTATTTTTAGTTGAATACGCAACACTGTGTGATTTATTAAAAGTTATTGTTCATCTTATTATAATATTTTAATAAAGGTTTTTAATCTAAGAAAAGAGCTCCTGTTTTAAAATGGCTGCATTTTTTAGGCTTATCGGCAGAAATTCCAAGAATAAATTTCATGTTATTCCTGGAAACCAGTCAAGGAGTAACTTCACTCCCACCTCTGGTTTGAATCCGACCAGCTGTCTGACAGATCTGACAAACCGAGGCCTCCGAGGTGCTGCTGTCCTGAGGCGAGGTCATACAAGTCACACATGAAAGTCATCTTGTTGGGACAGTTAGCAGCTCTAAACTGCAGTGATTCACATCCACACCGCCAAGCCTCTTGTTTCTTAATATCCTTCCTCTTTCAGCATGTCCTACGACGTGGGAGGCTGTTATTTTCACCAGTACATCGTATTCGTCATACGGAACACGCGGTCCATCTGGATCCTGATACTGCAGAAACTAACCCTCCTAGAAAGCTCTATAATTCTGTTCAAATCAATTAAGCTTCAACTGCTGCAGCTTCCTGTCGGCTCTTAAAGACGCAGGGCTGTAATGGACTCAGCAGACATTTGTGGTCCATTAACCCTTTGCTAATGGAAAGTGGAAGCAGCACGTCCATTTAGGACAGACTGAACATCAAAAGCAACTATGCTCTGGTAAAATTAAAATAACATCCCATTTAGTCTTTTTTTCGTGTCACTTGACAGATTACTTGAAATCTTAGGACATTATGATCTGTAGATGAGATATTCAAAGAAATCTTCTGAGAAACATTACTCTGACTGTTTCACCAGTTTTAGCAGTTTTTTGCAGACTGGTGAACCAGGGATGGGCATCTGGCGCCCTCCATCCTGCACGCCAAAAAGCATTCTTAGAAACTAAGAGCCTGTTTTTATTTTGGGAAGTAGATTATCTGTTCACAGAAATTCAAGTCAAACCTGTATTTAGTCTGCTTGGAGATGCCGTCTGCCATCAAGGATTTTAATAGAAGTCAGCACAACAACATGATGCACAAAGCTAAATATGAGAAGATTACTGAAGTCACAACGTAAACAACAGACTGAACTCAAGTCGTCTTTTGTCGTTGCACTTCAGCTCACTAAAGTGTTTATTTCAAGTTTGATTCAAATGTTTTGTATTTGTTAAGCAATAGTACAACTGTTAGCATGAAATATGGTAAGTTTCTGCACTGTATGTTTCTTTAATCAACATATATATTCATCAACATTTTTAAAATGTCTGTTTTATCACATTTGTTACATTAAGTGTGCAGCCCTACGTGGCCCTCTGGTAGTGTCAACAAAAAATGATGTTCCCTTCCCTTTAAGTTGTTCATCGCTGATCTATTAGCACACATGTAAACTTCATGCTTCAAAGTTTATCATGGCTGAAAATCAAGGTGAGACAATTATGCAGCCTTTTTTAATTTTTGCACAAGATTTTGATTTCTCATAAACCTTTTGGTATTTTTTTCTCAAACATTACCCACCTCTGGTGCCCTTGTATTTCCTCTGTCTATAATTGATTCAGATACAGAGCCATGAGTTACTGAAGTGTCCAAAGTCATGTTAGATTAAAACTTTATCTTAAAAAACAAAACACTTGTCTTAAATTAAATGTTATGATGCTTTTTGTAGAGTTTTGTAGTCATGACTTTCTGTTGTTGTATTATTTGTTTTATAAAGTTGTTATATTATGTTGGACCCCAGGAAGAGTGGTCTCTGCTGCAGTGGAGACTGATGTGGAACCTATTAAATAAACAAATTAGTTGTGTAATGATCTTGCAGCCGTTTCCTCATTCTATCAAGCCTTTAGCTTTCCCAACCTTTTTGACAAGCATTACTGCCATAAAATTTAAAATGACCTTATTTATTCAAAAACGTGTGTGTTTTCTATGTTCCATAGTAGTTCATGAGATCTGAATTTTGTCCCAGTTTAATTGGAATTTAATTGAAATTGGTTGATGTGAAGCTCTGGACACAGTATGGGTGTCCAATCCTGATCCAGGAGGGCACTCATCCTGCAGGTTTTAGAGCTCTCTCTGCCCCTGCACACCTGATTTGAATGAATGGGTGATTAAACGGCCTCTGCAGAACCTGAAGAGGTAAATAAATCACTGAGTCAGGTGTGTTGGAGCAGGAAACAAGCAAAACATGCAGAACAGACGCACGTCAGCAGGATTGGACTCCTCTGGTCTAGTAGAAAAAGTTGTTTATTTTATTTAACAGTCTGCTTCCCACCCTGGACCCTCACCTACCGGATCACCGGGCCGAGCATCAGTAGGTGCAGAAAGAGAACCAGAGGCCGGTCCCGGCCCAGGTCTCTGTGGATGAAGGTTAAAGTAAACTGGATGAGCACGGCGGGCAGCAGCATGAAGGCGATGGTGAAGCCCAACCAGATGACGTCGTTGAACTTATGGTACCTGACGCACAGCAACGAGGCGGTGATGAACTCGGCGCAGTACAGCCCGGTGGCCAGAACCACGCTGAGCGGGGGGCCGACCCGTCTGCGGTTCGCCACCACCACCAGCCTGTTCTCCTCCACCGAGGTGCGCCGTTCAATGTCCGTGATCTCGTTGTCCTGCTCCTCCATGGCCACCTCACACATGACGGGAAGTTTCAGTCAAACGACCAGGACGGATAGATTCTCCTCTTAAAGCGAACTCTCTTTCAGAAGCATCTGTTTTTTGCACACATCCCTTTAACACGCCGCCGCTCCCAACTTTCCACCAGTTCGATCATCGCCGGCTTTTCATCCTGGTCCTCCTTTATAATTCGACTGGGTCACCGCTCAGGTGTGGGGTACCGGTCTGCCACCCCCGGCCCCGGAGGACCGTAATTTACCGTCGCTTTTCGCGCCGCCTGTCAGCACTTCGCCTTCTGCGCTGGTGTCGTCCCGTGTATCGGTGTGTGGTCAGGAAAAGTTCAGCCTAATCAAACCCACCGAAACTCCACGCAGGCGGCCTTTCTCCACACCAGGAGCGGACCTGGGGTATCAGCGGGACCCGTCGTTTCTGTCTGCAAACACGCCAAAACAACAGTCCGTCCCCCGTGTTCTTCTACGTGTCTCACAGACCTCATACTATTATTGTTGTGTTGACTCGACCGTTGTCAAGTGTCCCAAAATGGCACAGAACGACACCGGAAATAGGAGTTCATTTCAAAATAAAATTAAAATATTTGGTCCAAAAAAATTGCTAAAAATATTTAAATACACGAAGTCCAAACCAAGACAAACTATTCAGCAATTTACACGTGTTTACAAACAATTTCTTAACTGCAATTTCCCTCGTGGGATAGATAAAGGTCTTTTTCTTCTTCTTCAAACATGTAGTTTCTGGCATGAACAACCCAGAAGTGCTTTTGAACATACATTTTTTTACCGATATAACCGATATAAAAATGCTAAACAATCCACAAAGTCTGGTAAAATGTTCATTCTGCGTTTTATATCGCTCTCGCCGTAAATAAATATAGCCTTTTATATTACTGAATGTGGATTTAATTCCACTTCCTGTTGGGTGTCTTCTTCGTCAGTTAGGCTGCAAAGTACTTGAGTCGTTAGAAAACGTGTGTATTTAAATTTTGTAAAACTGGTTCTGAAAACTATAAAACGGGTAAACGATGGGGGGATCATTATAAATTGTTGTTTTAAGTTAGTATCCTGTGCTAATAAAGTTTACCTGACAGAATCACTTATTCAACACTTGACATTTTATAAATTACTCTACCGCCCTCTAGCGGTCACAATAAAAACGTCATGTATAAAGCTTGATAGAAATCTAGTTTAGGGTATGACCTCATTACATGTTCAGCAGCTCTGTATTGAATGTGATGTTAAAATTTTAGTGAAAAAAAAAGAGCGAGACAATTATCTGCACAGTGGCAAAAATGGACAAATTACAGTGCCTAAAACCAGTTTTCTAACACAGTCTCCTTTATAAACTCACATTTAACTTTGACCTACTGATAAGTCCTGAACTTCTTAGCACAAACAAGGACAGAGTTGGAATTTCACACATTTTTAAAACCTGCTGGTTTTAATTTTTGCACATATATTTTGATAATACTTCAACCAAAACTATTTTGCAAGCATAAAAGGGGAGAACCGTGCACCTCACTTTAACAAAATGCACAAAGTTACATGAACAAATAAACACGAACCATTTTCTTATTACAATTTCTGTGGACATAATTTTATAACACCCACTGTCTGTTCTGTCCAAGTGAAACCAGAGTCCACAGAGGAATCAGTTTTCCTGCTCTTCCATTTTTAGTTTCAGCCAGCAGGCCAGGCTTGGTGCGAACAGGTGCAGGCAGCAGGGTGACGCTGATGAATCACACTTTAATAAAGATATTTAAACATTATCTTTAACTAGAAAACAATCAAAGGTAGCTGCTCTGTTTGTTTGCCCATTTCAGCACAGCTCACTCCAAACACGACAACCTCTTCTGTCGGATCAGATCTCCTCTAAAGCAGGAGGCTGACTTTATGCAGTGGGTCAGCACATTACATGGCCTGTCATTACTGGATGTGTGTGGTGGAGCAGTTGAACTGAGTGAGTCTGAAATTAGGAAGAAGTGCAGGATAGGAAGCTCAATGTGTACCATAAATATGGTTCACCTGTGTTTCACCAAGTTAGCAACTGAAAGTCTGTTTCAAAATCTAAAACAATCAACTGAAAATAACCACATGCTTCTTGTTTTACAGTGAAGTTCATCATTTCCACATTGTTACCCAGGAGTCTGCAGCTTTTATAGACTTAATACTCAATTAATTTTCAGCATAGTCCACCTGGCAAAATGTATATATTTATTTAATTTCTCTTTCAGTTACAGCCATGATAGTTTTTGTTAATTACCCTGTTGTTTAGGCCGGCAATTTATGTGAACCAAAAGCCTTGCTGCATAAAATCAGATAAAAACTGTGCCCATCTAAAATGAGTTACTGTAAATAAAGGAACAACTGCACTGTCTAAAATAAATGATTGTAAATACAGGAAATGCTGAGTTACCGTAAAATGCAAAAAGCTGCACAGCCTGGAAAAAAATTATTGTAAATCGTATAAAGTTGTGCAGCGTCAAACGAGTTACCATAAATTGTAGAAGTGTGCCTAAAAAAGGGATTACCGTAAATAGAGTAAAAAAATGTGAATCTTCAAATAAATTATTTCAAGTAAAGGAAACGCTTTGCAGCCTAAAACGTATTGATTTAATTTATTTGATGGAGAAAAGGCGCAGAAATTATAATAGTAAAGAATAAATATTTTTTTTCTTCTTTCTGCTGCCTTTCATGAAATTTATATATTTATTTTCATATATGTATATAAAATTTGTTTAGTTTTTTTAAATAAATAAATAAAATTAATTACTGTAATGGTCAAAAAGTTGCCTGAAACAGAACTGCCGTAAATCATATAAAAGGCATGCAGCTTAAAATAAATTACCGTAAAATGTAGAAAAACTGTGCCACTTTAAATTGAGTTATTTTAAATACAGGGATAACCGCGCAGCCTAGAACAGAATTACCGTAAGTCATAGAAAAGCTGTGCCACCTAAAATAAATTACAATGAAAGTATAAATAGCTGCACTATTCAAAATAAACTCCTCCCACCAAATCCCACATATTTCTGTTGTTTTACATCCTAAACCTAAATAATATTTCTTGTTAGTTTTGGTCATACAGAAAGTCATTGCAAAGAACCACATGCTGTAGACTTGTAGAAAACATTTGTTCCTTTTCATATTTAAAGAATAATGTAGAGCTCCTGATGTTTTACAATTTAGTTAAACTAATCTTCAGATCTGTGTGTTTGTGTGTGCATCAGTCTCAGCTGACGCAGGCCTGTGGTCAGAGTCTCAGATGAGTTTACTCAGCAGACAGGAGGACTCGGCCTGGTTGGACGAGGATTTAATTAAATAATGAGATGAAAGCCTGAACAGAGGCTGCTGCTCTGAGCCTCTGAAAGACGCCAATAACTATTGATTGTCCTAAAGTTCAGCTGCATTACGATCTGAAAAGATTTTTCTAAACCTGTCAGGTGGACTGACTGTTGGAAATGCTCCACAGAGCAAAAAGTCACATGATATTTAGATTTAAGGACTTGGACATAGTGGTGTATCACTTTAACGGTTGAAGTCCATCCTTTGAATACGAGGCCATCTAGTGGTTGATGTTAAATACAAACTGTATCTGACAGGCAGCCATAAATATCATTATGTAACATGATATATTAAGATAATCCTTCGTTAATACTAAAATGATCTATTGTCACTTAAGAAGTTTTACATGCTCTCACTGTGGATATCATTGTCATGACAAACTTGGGTTTCCCGGTTATTTTCCTTTTATCAATCTGAATGATTGAAATAAAACAGAGGTGTTCAGTTTTGGTCTATCCTGCATGTTTTAAAGGTTTTCTCTGCTCTAACATATGATTGATTTACCTCTTCAAGTTCTGCAGAGTCAATCATATGTGGAGTTAAGTTTTAATTTCCCGGGCCATTTAGGACAAGTATCTTGTAAACATAAAAACAAGTGTTGTTTTCGAGCAATTAGAGCGTGGGGGGGAG
>JARVJO010000269.1:9252089-9263205 GCA_031762555.1 Cynodonichthys magdalenae
CAAACTGATTTTCACCAAGGGCCACATGAGCAGCATGGTGGCCCTCAGAGGCCAGCGGTAATTAACATCTACGCTTCATGTTAAACTTCGACTAAACACAAACCACAACGTTCTTCCTCTCATTGCTCATGAACAATAACTGAGCTCTACATGGTATTTCCTGCATAGAAACAACATTTTAACATGTCCTCTTATAAACACTGAAAAGTAATACGTGTGTGGCTAAACGTGAAATAAATAATACAGAAACACTATTAAAAATAAAAGTAGGAGAGTTGTGGTTGAGCTGCTGTCTGGAATTCTGAACTCTCACACTGGAGGGGGGCATTCCAGTTTAAATTCATGACTTGTAAGTGGGAAATTCCCATTTCCCAGTACAACTGGGACGCAGTAAAAAGTAGCCTAAAAAAATGCAGCGAAACGATGATTCTTGGCAGGATTTCTCAAACATGCATGAATGAGTTAAAGCAAGACTCTGGACATGTTTTTGATGAGAGGATAACATTGTACTATGATATAAAACTCAAAGTTTGTTTTACATTATATTGCCCCTTTAAAAGGGAATTTAAAATTTGTTTTCAAGAAGCATTGTTACAACAAAACACCAATTTAAGTTTACAACTTCAAAGTTCTTGCAGGACACTTAAAATGCTGAGGCGGGCCACATTTGGCCCACAGGCCTTGACTTTGACATGTGTAAATTAAGAGTTAAAAATATAAATGTGTATTTATTTAAAATTAAAAATACTTGTGTTGGTCGATGCAATGAATTCCTTCAAATTAGCTATTTTTTTTCTGTCAAATAGTTTCCAGCAACAGCAACACA
This sequence comes from Cynodonichthys magdalenae, assembly GCA_031762555.1. Classification (NCBI taxonomy): domain Eukaryota; kingdom Metazoa; phylum Chordata; class Actinopteri; order Cyprinodontiformes; family Rivulidae; genus Cynodonichthys; species Cynodonichthys magdalenae. The sequence goes on from JARVJO010000269.1 coordinate 9,252,916, forward strand.
GATTTAATAATCTTAGTCAAGCAATTGTTGTGTCTGATTTGGCCCTCAGAAACCCAGAATCCTATTAAGTTAATCTGATTAACTCTTCATGTAAACAAGATAATGTTAGAATTCATGTTGCTGCTTTCTGACTTCACCAGGACAAGGAGCTCACCTCACATCACGCCACATATTCAGCTCTGCAGGGTGGAATTATGGACACTATAATTAGTCAGGTAGCCGCCGTCCAGTTGGGCTGCAGAAGCCTCTGATTGGTCGACATTCCGCCACATCAACTCCCAGGATGCACCGCCCACATGAGGTGACCAAAGGCTTAGCGTGAGCCTGATTAGTTGTGCAGCAGGTGGAGACGGGATGCCTGAAGTGAGGAAGACCCAAACAAATGCATGGACGTAGACTTACTTCTGTGAGTATTCTTCTTTAAAATGAGTTATAATGTTTAGTGAAATTAATTTATTAAGAAGAATGTAATGATATAAGACTATTAGTTAAGTGTATTTGCTCTCTTGTATTCATTTGATAACTGCAAAAACATGTTTTACCCTTTTTATGCTCAGTTTTAAAGATTCTTTTAGGAATTTTAAATCACAAAGTGATAAAAATGTTCTGTTAAGTGAAACAAATTTGTAAAAAAAGGGCAAAAATCAAGATTGTTTTGTTACTAACTTCCTACTATAAATTAAAATAATAATAAATAATAAATAAACTAAAATCTCCCTTTGGTGGAAAAACAGGAATATTTCATCCTTTATTTACTGAAGGATCCTGAACCAAAATGGGTCAACTTGTTAATGACATTTTAAAATGTGGGCCGCTCCAAACTGGCTTTCAGGAGATTACTGCGGCGAAACAGATGCGTGGGACAAAAGACACTTAGCTGAGAATGTTTTTCTGGACTCGTAGTTTCATGAACCCACAGGAGACCAGAGGAAACTCCAGGTGGTTTTTAAAAGAGGCCCACTGAAACATGATTTCAGGAGTTTATTTAACTCAATAACACCTGAGTGCAGCTCTGCTTATCCTCTCCTAAATTAACAATTGTTAAATCTGGCGGTCCTTAAAAGTACAACCTGTCCTGGACCCTAAGTGACCCCCGTCTAACCGTCTGTGCGCGCGTTTGTGTGTCTGGTTTTCCCCGTCGGGCTGCAGGTACCAGTTCCAGAGAAGATGGTGGCCGCTCTGCTCACCTTGTTCTCCTCGAGGAAACATGTTCAACCTGATGAGCAACTGCTGCAGCTGGGTCTCCAAAATCCAGGAGCCAGTCAGGTACAGAACAAAGTCAGCAGCAACATCATAAACAAACAAAAAAAAGATCAATAATAAACCAAATAAATTAACAGAATTATGGACGTTTAATTTGTTGCCTTTTGTACATTTCAATTTTGTTGTCCAACACTTTGTCACTGATTACTGCAAACAAAACTGTTATTTAAAACTTTACGTTGTCCCTTCAGCTTAAAGACAGTGGTTTATTCTCTGCAGGAAAGTGACGGTTCTGGTTGTTGGTCTTGACAAAGCAGGAAAAACGTCATCCATCAGAGGGATGTTAAGAGGTAAGATACATTTACTGACTGCTGAATGTCTGCTAAACATCTGCTAAACAACTGCTGAATGACTGCTGAAACACTGCTGAACGTTTACTCAACATCTGCTGAATGACAGCTGAAACACTGCTGAACGTTTACTCAACATCTGCTGAACGACAGCTGAAAAACAGCTAAATGTTTGCTGAACATTTGCTGAATGACAGCTGAAACTTCACAAAGAAACTAAAGTTCAGTTGTTAAAGTAAAACAAGCAGGAGACTGAAATGAGCAGAGGAACACCATGCTACAATAAACTAGAATCAGCAAATCACTGATTAAAAACTAAAAGAAACTACAATAAGGATTGCTGAAAGTAAACTTTCTATATGCTAAACTAAATGTAGCAGAACTAAAAGCTAAAAGTAGTATGTGGCAAAGCAAAAAGCAGACAGAAATAAAAACCTCTGCCCCTGTTGTGCTTCAGTTCCCTCTGCTACGGACCCGGGGCCGACCCCCGGCTGCGTCAGGAACGAGCTGAGAGTGGAGAACTACCTGGTTACCCTGCTGGATGTCGGCGGGTCCGTGGAGTGGTGGGGAGCCTGGAGGGAGCTCTACGGAGAAGCTCACGGTCTGATCTTTGTGGTGGACTCCAGTGACCGGCAGAGGATGAAGGAGGCCAGGAAGGTCCTGGCAGACCTGCTGAAGGAGCCCAGGGTGGCAGGAAAACCCGTACTAGTGTAATTACACTCTGCATCACCCTGAATATCTCATCATCACTGTTCACAGTGGTGGTCAGGGAGTGAAAACTGGTCCCATTAGATTTGTGTTTGTTTGGTTTCAGGTTGGCAAACAAACAAGATAAAATGAACGCTTTGGTTGGAAGTGAACTGATTGAGATTCTGTCTTTAGAGAAGCTGGTCAACCAGAGCCGATGTCTGTGCCATATTGTGAGTAAAACGGATCAGCTTGAAACAGTTTGAAAAAATAAAATATACTGACCTGAGTCTATGGAGCTAAATTAGTTCATAAAGTTTATTAAAAAAACATTTTGAAAGTAAAATAAAAATTGTGGAACTAAAATAAAAGAAAAACAGATTTGAAACTGATAAAAAAAGGTTAAAAACTACTTATATATATCAAGTAAAAGTTCGGCATGCTGTTGTCTCATATAATTAAAGATGTATGGTAGGCCGTTGTAGCATAAAATTAATATTTGGCAGGTCATCGTGTCATATACTTAAAAAATATGTCAGGTTGTTAAATAATTAATGATGTATAGCAGGCTGCTGCATTATATAATTAATTTATATAGCAGGCCGTTGTGTCATTTAATTAAAACATATGAAAGGCTGTTTTATCATATAATTAATGATGTATGACAGATCATTGTATAATATAATAACAGTACGGCAGGTTGTTGTAACATATAATCAAAAAATTTACTATATAATTTTTTTTCAGTTTCAAATAATTTAAAATTTTTTGTTTTTAAATTATTTTTCAGTTTCAAATAATATGTTTTCACATTTCAAAAACTTTTCTTCAATTTTAAAAACTTTTTTTATTTTAACAAATTTAAGCTGACATTTTTTTTGGTCAGGAGCCTTGTTCAGCCTTAATGGACCTGCGACGGTGGTCAGACAGAAAGATCCTGCGAGGCCTTCGCTGGCTGCTGCGTGCCGTTTGTCTGGATTATCCAGAGCTGTGTGCTCGGGTGGCCCAGGACAGCAGGAGGCCTGTGGAGCCGAGAGAAAAAGAAAGAGAGAATAATGGAAAATCTGAGAAAGTGCACAGAAAACCCAAAGTGGAACGGTGAGAGGGGCTTTTATATTCAGAGGATCCAAGGCTCAAACATGGTTTTACCAAGAAAGATCTTTTATTGTTGCTTTAATGTTCTTTTTGTTATTGTTGTCTAATATTGTCCCATCTCAGAATACGATCCAGTAAGTCAGACCTGCGTCAGGTTCATCGGCCCAGAGAGAAAAAGAAAAGGAGTAAAGCTGAAGATAAGCTGCAACCTATCCGAAACATGCTGCAGACGGTAACATTAAATAAATAAAGAAGCAAAGCTGTGGCATATTTTAACATAAAAACTGAATTAAAATACATTTAATTCACAAACAAAAGTAGCAAAGAGCTATGTTGAAGTAATTAAATGATTAATTAAAGTAATCAAATCAAAAGCAGCAAAATGCTGACTTAAGGCACAAAAACTTTAGCTAAAATCAGCAATTGGCTAATGAAAGAAGGAAAAATAGACTAATAGTAGTAAAAGGCTACACTGGAAATTACAAGCTTGAAGTAATAAAACACTAACTAAATACACAAAATATTTAGCTAAAAAGGCCAGTAAAAAAAGGGTAATAAGCTCGCTAACAGTAGCAAAAGCCTAGCTAAAACTTAAGTATCAATACTAAGCTTAAAGTAACAAAAAGCAAGTTAAAAGTAGCAAAAGAAAACATAAAAGTAGCAATTTCCTATTTTAACTAGAAATAGAATCAGCAAAATGCAAATTAAATATTAAAAAGTTTAGTTACAAATAACAAAAGTCTAAAGTTAAAGCTAAAGCTAAAGGTATCAGAAAAGTAGTTAAAATATCAAAGTACAAAAACATGGCCAATCTGCTGAAGAGTTCAAAAAGAACAGTAGTTTTAAAGGAGTTAAAATCAAACCTTCTCCCAAATTAGCTGAACATTTTCATATTTGAGTGGCTAAAATAGCCTCAAACATCCACAGGTTCTTTACAAACAGCAATTTAAAAAACAAGAAAACCATTTCATGACTCAGCTGAATCAGATCTGTATATCTTATCAGCCTGCCTTTTGCTAATATTAGTTAGCCACTTGCTGATTCTAACTAACCATTTGATGTTTTGTTACTTTTAGCTACTTTTTTTAACTGTATTTTGTTTACATTAAAGTAATCTGTGACGACGAACATCAACATGAAACCAGATGTTTTTTATTTTAATTCCCAGGAGAGCACCCTGAAAAAGAAACTGAAGACGAAGAAGAAGAAGTCAGTTCAGGCCAACAAGGGTGAAGACGATGAAGAGGTTCATGATGAACAGGAAGAGGAAGAGGAGGGCGAAGGAAATGAAGGAGAGCAAGAGAACTCTGTCCACAGAAACAAAGCCAGCAGCGCTCTGATCCCTCCAAAAAAGGCCAAACTGAAACGAAAAACCAAAGTGAAAGAAGAGAAGCTGGATGTAGCTGAAACAGTGGAGAACGACAAGATGTTGCTGAAAGGTTGGCATTTATAAAGCTGCATTATATTGCTTATTCACTGTTTTATAACTTTACAGAAGAGTTTCATCTTATTTCTAGCTGAAGGTAAAAAGAGGAAGAAGAAAAAAATTGGTAAAGTGAAAAGAAAAAACAAAATCAACACAGAGAGGACACCTGCAGCGTATTCTGAACCCGTGGACCTTTCCTCCACCTTTGGTGAGTTCAGTCTTCCATCAAACACACGACGATCAAATCACAGCTTTAATTTAAACAGATGACCCTATCTCCTTACAGATCTCTACCGAAAAGCAATTCAGGCTCTGAAGGAGCGTCAGGATCAGGGACAGAGGCCTGGTTAAGTCCTACCATCTGAGTGAAGCATCAATAGCTGAAAAAAACTGCTGTTAAAAACTGAAACTGTGTGCTGTGAAGGGACCATCCGAATTATTCAGATTTATTTAAAATGAACAATAAGATTAGAAAACAACATATATCTCTTGGCCAAAACATTAAAATATAGTTTGTTTATAAAGAAAATTATATAAAAACCTGTTTTAAATGTGTGGTGTTTATTTTTTTAATTTATTTTTTATGATTAGAAAAGTTTCACACATTTAAAAAAACATATTTGTGAATTCCTAATAAATATGTTGTCTCAACATTTGCTCAGCGTGTCTTTTATTCCATCAGCTGCAGAGAATAAAGTTTTATTAGTGCTCAAAGCTAACTGCTGTTAACGTTTCAGTTTTGGGAGCCGACCACGTTCTTTTTTTTTTTGAAGATCTTTGGTGAGAAAAGACAGAATTAGTTCAACCTGAAAAGTTTTCTTCTGAAACATCTGTCACTGTTTTTTTCTTTTTTTTTAAACAGTAACAAACACATTTTAAAAGTGTGTTCCAACTATAGGGGGATCACACTTCTAAGCCTCCCCGGTAATGTCTATTTGGGGGTCCTGGAGAGGAGGGTCTGTCAGATAGTCGAATCTCAGATTCAGGAAGGGCAGTGTGGTTTTTGTCCTGATCGTGGAACACTGGACCAGCTCTATACTCAGCAGGGTTCTGGAGGGTGCATGGGAGTTCGCCCCAACCAGTCTACATGTGTTTTGTGGACTTGGAGAAGGCGTTAGACCGTGTCCCTCAGGGACTGCTGTGGGGGGTTCTCTGGGAGTATGGGGTACCAAGCCCTTTGATACGGGCTGTTAGGTCTCTGTACAACCGGTGTCAGAGCTTGGTCTGCATTGCTGGTAGTAAGTCGGACTCGTTTCCGATGAGAGTTGGACTCCGACAAGTTTGCCCTTTTTTCACTGATTCTTCCAGAATTTCTAGGTGCAGACAAGGTGTTGAGGGGATCTGTTTTTAGTGACCTTAGGATCACATCTTTGCTTTTTGCAGATAATGTGGTCCTGTTGGCTTCATCAGACTGTGATCTCCAGCTCTCACTGGAGCAGTTTGCAGCCTACTGTGAAGCGGCCGGGATGGGGATCAGTGCCTACAAATCCGAGACCATGGTCTTGAGTCGGAAAAGGGTACGGTGGCTTCTCCAGGTCGGGGAGGAGGTCCTGCCCCAAGTGGAGGAGTTTCTTGGGGTCTTGTTCATGAATGATGGAAGAGTGGAGCAGGAGATCGATCGGTGGATTGGTGCTGCGTCAGCAGTAATGCGGGCGCTGTGCCACTCTGTTGTGGTCTATGTTCCAACCCTCATCTATGGCCATGACGAGTTTGAGTAGTGACCGAGAGAACAAGATCACGGATACAAGCGGCTGAAATTAGTTTCCTCCGTAGGGTGTCTTGACTCTCCCTATGGTGAGAAGCTCGGTCATCCATTAGGGACTAGCAGAGGCACTGCTCCTCCACGATAAGCGGAGTCAGTTGAGGTGGCTCGGGCATCTGGTTAGGATGCCTCATGGACACCTCCCCGGTGAGGTGTTTCGGGCATGTCCCACTGGGAGGAGGCCCAGAGGAAGACCCAGGACACGCTGGAGGGACTCTCAGCTGGCCTGGGAACGCCTTGGAAATTCCCCCAGACGAGCTGGGGAGAGGATCTCTCTGCTTAGGCTGCTGCCCCCATCCAAAAAAAGGAAAAATTTAACAACTTTTTAATATTAGGGTAGGCTACTGTTATGGCAATTGAAAATTGCTCGTGTTAATGGCGTCTTTCTCGGTTGATTACCAACCTTAACCTTTCCTGGTTCTCTGTTAAAAACAATTTGAGACAAAATAGTTTAATTTTACAGAAGGTCATTAGCATTTTAAACGTGTGTGGTGTTAACTAATGGTGACTAAAAAAGTGTAAAGCCGTAAGATTGGAGGAGAGAAACGATACTGATGAGCCCAAACCCTTCCGCCGCCATTTTTTCCGGTTCTTCCATTAGCCCATCCCCCTGGTGGCGCATCCTCACCGTGAAACAGGCCTGCCGACTTTCATTCAGTCGAGTGGGGGGAACCGCCTACTGCTGCATGTGCGGTGCCGAAAGATGGCCTCACCAAGGACAATAACTATAGTGGCTCTATCCTTCGCTCTGGGTTTATTTTTCGTCTTCATGGGGACCATTAAGCTCACCCCGAGGCTGAGCAAAGACGCCTACAGTGAAATGGTGAGTAGCGCTGAATCTTTAGCCGCGAAGTCTCCGCATCAGTTGGGGTAAATAAAGGCCATTGTTCTAGGCTGGGGATACGCTGACCTAAATAGTAAAAGAAAAAGAAAATGAAGCATTGTTGGGGATTATAGAGAACCCCCTAAGGTTGAATTATAAATATGTTTGTGTTAGCTTATCACCTGCTTACATGTTGCTCACACTCAAGGTCGGTATTTTGGGATAAACTAAGCTAATAAAAAGACTTCATTCACGCGGGGATGCTAGCTAATACTGAAATGAGTGATGATAAATATATCCTAACATTTGCGCAGAAGAAACTAATTGAATTTAAAGTCATAACGTGCTCATTACATCTTATTAAATGTATTGTAGTTGATTTTTTTAAATGAACTCTCAGCTGAGGATCGATGGCGGCGCATTCGAGCAATTTCTGAAATGCACCTGCAGAAGCTGCTGTTTAAAACGTCCTGTATGTATGGAGCATGAAGGATGGGATAGGCTCCTATAATGTAAAATATAAACTAATAGGATTAGGGCATATCATAATGTTATGATTGAAAGGTTTAGATATAAAAAAGTTTGAAATTAGGCTGCTTTTTGGTGTCAAAAATGTGATATTCTGTGTCTGTTTATTTCAGAAAAGAGCCTACAAGAGCTATGCCAAGGCATTGCCAGGTCTGAAGAAGATCGGGATCAGCTCGGTGCTGCTCCGCAAGATCATCGGATCCCTGGAAGTGGGCTGTGGAGTGGTCCTGACCCTGGTACCAGGCCGGCCCAAGGACGTGGCCAACTTCCTGCTGCTGCTGGTCATGCTGGCTGTCCTGTTCTTCCACCAGCTGGTCGGAGACCCGCTCAAACGCTATGCCCATGCTTTGGTTTTTGGCATCCTGCTCACCTGTCGGCTGCTCATTGCCCGCCAGAGCGACGACCGGCCAGAGCGCGAGGACAGCAGAGAGGAGCAGCACATCAACGACCAGGAAAGGAACAAAGTCAAGCAGTCTTAAGATCGCCTTTAAGCAGTAAAAAGAGAATCTGGTGCACTTCTACGGACTGTAAATCTTAAGGGAAACATTCACTTCGAGTAATAATTTTTCTTACGTACATCTCATGTTTTGTCCAGCCGGTTGACTGATTACTTTCACTTCTTCCTTTGCACTTTTACTGTGAAAATAAGAAGTCCTATACGTCCTCTACATATCTATGGACAATCATGTGGAAAATCTGTTGATCTCAGCTTATTGTCGCACACAGTTAATGCAGTTTCTTATTTATTTCAGTCCCACACTTTATAAAGGTTTATTTTTTTCACTTAAGTATAAATTTCATTTGTTCTGAGTTGATTTGAAAATGTTGAGTCTTTGTCACTTGTTTTTTCTAATTTCTTTTTTATATTGTATGTGTGAGTAGGAGAAACAATTAGTGAATTTCAAGCATGTTTAATGTGATCAAAAGTACAGAAGATAAACCAAAATTACATTAAAGAAAGATTTTTGTACCAACTCTGCTTCAGTTTGTCTTAAAAGAAGAATATGTAACAAGGAAGTACATAAATCAACTGATATTTCTGTATGTTTATATTTTGTTCCAAAATAAGCTAAATATTCTAACTTCTTTCATCATAGTTAAAATGTTAAGGTGGAATAATCAGCAGTGGTTTCTTCGGTTGTTTGCTGTGAACTTGTACTTGTACTGGACTGAACCAAAACAAACATCTCTGTCTGTTAGAATCTGTGTTTTATCCTTTGTAATGCACAGCTGAAGTTCTAAACTTAATGGGTTTTATTTTTCCATCTCTAAACATTTAAATAGCATTTCTACTGCAGCTGAAAAGGCCATTAAGATTTCTGTAAATGGTGTACTTAAAATTAAATGCTGGATTGACTTAATTGATTAACGTGTTCTGGGTTCTATAAAATGTTGAAATTTGACCTAAGCTCTAGGAATTGTGTGAAACAATTTATAACTATTGAAATGTCAGTGGAAAAAAATCTGGCTATTATTATAATGTAATAAAGTCATCACTTAAATTTAAATTAAAATTATGTTCTGTGTCTGCTATTTTTGTCATATCAGAAGAATTTTGTGCATTTGTTTACTCTTAGATTGTTTGTTTATTACTGTTCTCTTTATTGAACATGTAAAATATGAATAATACAGTAATAATGAAAATGTCAACAGGTTATTATTATATTTCCTGCTGTATACTCGTCAGTTAACACAAACGGCAAAAGATGACCAAAAAAACTACAATTCCCTGGAAGCTACGTGAGCGAAAAAGCGCTACTGCGCATGCGCAGGCCAAACGGTCGCGCGGAAGATTTGTTTGAATGGAAGAAGGCAGGGCACAGCACCGCACTGTAAGGATTTTAGTCATTTTTTTAGCCATGCAGAAATGGCAGAATCGCTAAACTTGTCGGATTCGGACCGGTCAGTTCTCGACGACCACTCCTTGTCCAGCCGGAGCAGCAATCGAAGTCTGAGAGTCGCAGAGAAAGAGAGGAGGAAGAACGAGGCGGAGGATCCGTTTGTTCTGGCCCTGAAGTACTTCGCTGTCGGTAAGACCGGCCGGGGACATAAACCAACCAACTCCTAGTCCACAACTCCATTTGGTGGCTCAAAATAACTTTTGAGTAGTTTTTATAGGCAAATGAAGAGTGCGGGGGACAGGCAAGAATGTAAAAGGGAAGTAAAACTGTCAAAAATGTTGCGTAGTTCAGAAAAAGAGCTGGAGGACTCAAAACAGGCTTCACAACAACAGGCCCAGTTGTTGTTTTGGTCCTGAAACACCATTGGGGACTTCAGCCCAGGACTAATAATTTGATATTTGTAGCACAGAATCATGAATTTATAGTTTTCAAAGAGAATACACACACACACACACACACACACACACACACATATATATAAAAATTCCCTTCTCACCCACCGCGGGTGGTCTCTC
>JARVJO010000269.1:9303116-9323193 GCA_031762555.1 Cynodonichthys magdalenae
TTCTCATTTAGTAGAGTTCCCACAATTCTTTGCGTGGCAGGAAGCAATTGGAGCTACGTCACTGGGCGACACTCTCAGTTCCAGCCCTGTACGCCTGCTGCTTTCACAGAACCATGCTAAGCTGTTCAGTTTGTACCTTCTCTTTGAGGGACACCATTATTCTTCAGCTTCATAATGATGTAGACTGTACCTGAAGCTGACCCACGGTTGGCACACATTTCCTTTTTGTCTGGAAATGTTGAAAAACACACAAATACTTGATAAATAAACCAGCCTTTCTGAAAACATGACTATTTTATGTTTATGATGCTCAATTATTACATTACTCTCTGTCATTAGCGAGTCTACATATTTTCTGAATTATTATGCAATCTAACTAGTCAGCAATCCAATAAAGTCCACATTTTACATGTTTAATATCAGTAAATAATATATTTGAAAACAGATAAAATTGATTCTAAATAAGGTTAAACAGGAACATTAAAGCTTTTTAAATGTTAGCATACAGGTTTTACGATTAAAATAATTAATTTTGGTTAAATATGCATAATATTTATCTGTGAAACATAACCCTTTTAGATTTTGTAAACATGTTGTAACAATTTCTACAGTTTATAGCAAAGTATTTGTACCATTTGTATGTTTATAAAGCGTTTGTTTCCACAGGGCAATGTTCTGTTCATTGATTTCAATGGTTAGCATTAGCATTAGCTCAATGCATAAAAATCCCCCTTACGAAGCACGCCCAGGTCACGTGACACACAATCCAGTAAAATATATCAATGGTCTGCCCATACACAATGAGGAAGACTTTGTGTATATTTGTTCATGAGAAGCTCTCAGGAGACGTCCAGAACAGATCATGTTATTTTGTTTAAATTATTTTAGTCCCAGCCTGACAAATATCCAAGCATACACAGACACAATCACTCGATCCCACCCTCATCCTCACATGCAGTCATTCAAAGACACATAAGATGCATGCCATATTCCACTCATACTCCCCTTACACACTCTATACCCACCAGGTCCAAGACATGCACCCGCCCCCCTACAGAGGGCAGCCCACATCTGAACCCAGGAGGTAGACCCATTCATTCCGGATTGGAGAGGAACAGACCCGGGCAGCACCAGGCTGACCGGCCAGTGCTTCTGCCACTGTGAAGCCACGCCCCCGACCACCCCCACATGCTGCCCACAGCCAAGCGCACACCCCCGGCCAGCGGGTCAACCATGGCAACCAGGAGCCATGATCCGGGAATCCAAACAGCTCGAGGGGAGCCAAAATGCCAGCCCTGCCTCCGGCGCCACTCCCCCCCCCCCCATGTACTGTTGATACATGTTGTTCTATAATACAATTAAAATGGGGAAGGAGGAGCAGAGGACAGCATGTTGCCAGTTCTACCCCCACCCCAACTCTAGCCCACAACCCTAAATGTCTAAAAGCAGCCATTGGGAGTGGGCACAGGCATCAATGGCGAGAGTGTCCTCACCTCCTGAATGCCATGAGCCCACGCCCAAGTCCCTATATGTGAATGTCATGAGAATGTTATATGTGAATATCTAGGGTGTACAATAAAATTGAGGTACAGGTGGCTATGGCAAATTATGGAGATGAAAAATTATTGCTCCTGTAACGCACCTGCACCCCAAAAACCCTACATAAGTGGAGTTGAAATGAAGAGGGTGGAGGTATGTGGTGAGGGATGGTGAGAAAAATGACTGGGGGAACAAAATGCTCCTACAGGTAGTCAGCTCCCCCGCTGACCCCAGTAAGCATCCCCGTTCCCAGAGACCCACCCAGGGAGGGGGCCCCACTACCTCTTCATCTGGACAGACCACCAAGCCTAGAGAGCGCTAGACCATGGATAGACAGCCCAGAGGATCTCCAGTGACCGGGACCAACAACCCACCTACCCCAGAGCTGTCCAGACCCCCAAGACCCGACCCCCAGCCCCACAGCCAGCCTGCAGCCCAAAGAAGCCACCAAACCCCAGCAAGAAAGATCCAGCTGAGAGTGCCCACCCAGCCACTGACAGCGCAAGGAGGCACCGAGAGCGAACCCCCACCCCAACAAAGGAGCCAACCAGCCGACCCAGCACAACCTCAGCAACCATTGGAGGGGCCGGTCCCACCAAACAGGACCAGGCCCGCCAGGCTCCAATAACTCATATGGGGAACCAGAACCAGGCCTGCCCAACAATGCCCGGCCACCACCAATGGCCATCTACACAGTCCCCACCCCAGAAGAAATTCTACACCAACCTCAACATTCGGACAACTCGCAGAACATATAGCACACTATTGAAGCACACGGAACAGTTTAATTCAGGCTCTTATTTTGAAATGGATGGGTTCCTGATTTTCGTCGTTTAGCCTACCCAGAATGCATCGCTTCAATTTTACAATAAACAGTTTAAAACTACTAATATATCTGCATGCTTTCTTACTGAAGCCCTACCATAAACATAAGAAAATGACCAAGAAGCAGCAGAACTAGCAATCCACAACTATTTATCTTTTTAACACCATGACTCAAAAATCTGTTTCAATAAATCACCTCCCCAAACTGCAACGATACATGTCAATCTGTGAAAGAAAACTTTCATCCCACTAGTTGGCGTTGTTTTGCTGTAATGTCTCATGGTTTAACTGGTGAATGAAGACAGACTTGCGTTTTAAGTTTAGCTTCTGCTAAGTTTACTTGAGCATATGCGCTTTTGAACTTGCAGACTTAAATAAATTGACAAGTGCTTTAGAAATTGTGCAACTAAATTTTGATTTAGCGCTGCCCACCACTGCATATCAGAAAGCTGTTTAAAAACTAAAAATAATAAAATGGGAGGTTAATTTATCTTAAAAGTATCAAATGCTAAAAATGAAAAATAAGGCAAGCTAAAGTAGAAAAAAGCTAGTCAAAAACTAAGAAAGGCAGAAGGGTAGCTAGAAGAAAAAAATAACAAAATAAAAGATAAAAGTAGTAAAAAAAACTAGCTAAAAGCTTGAGTTACAAGTGTGTTTGTGTATATAGTGAGGTTTAGTTACATATTGAACAGTATAAGTGTGTGTGTGTGTGTATTATGAGGTTCAGTTACATATTGGGACGGCACTGAAGGTGAAAGGATGAAGTTTAAATTCTAAAACATAATGAGCTCCAGTGTTGACATACCAACTTATTACGTTCAGTGTCCACATTTATCAACTTTTAATTACATTTTGATTACTTCTCCACTTCAGAGAACAGCTGAAATAAACCACCTTCACAATGCTGCTCTCCATTATTATGGAGATTGTTATTTGGATATTTGGCTCCATATTTCACAGTCTGCTGAGTCTTTTGGAAATGAAAACATAAGGCTATAACTAGAAAAAACATGTTATCGACCAGTTTATTCATTTTCTTATTATCCAAGTAAGATTCCATTCTAAAACCAAATGTCAGAATCTAAATGAACAAACTTTCATCCATTTGATTAAATAGATTAGATTAAGTTCTTCAGGATAACCTGTCAAAGACTGTCTTCTTTTGCCACTTTTTCTTTTTAGCCGTTCTACAACTTTTAGCTTTTAGCTTGCCTTTTCCTTCTTTTTTCTACCGCTTTGCTACTAAACATTTTAGCTCTCCTTACTATGAGCATTTAGCTACTCCTTTGCTATTTTAGCTCATCTTTTGTTACTTGCATCTATTAGCTACTGTTCTGCTACTTTTAGCTACCCTTTTGCAACTTGTAATAATCTTAAAACCTGTAATATCCACAATTTTTTATTCTCATGTGCGGGCTCTCTCTGTCTTTGAAAATCATCCAACACTTTTAAAATCTTAGTGTGTGAACCAGTCTTTAGTTAGAGACAGTTAAATGGTGAGAAATGATGGGATTTTAGCTGTTTTGTGACATCAGTAGATTTGTTGTCAGATCTTTAATAAGTGGTGATTAATAGAAAACTATAGTGTTAATTTTAGATTTGTTAACATAACATTCCTGTTTTGTTTGTTAGAAGAAAGTTCAAAGTCAAGTTGGACTTGATTAAAAACTTCTCGGAGCTGGCAGAGTTCCTGGACCAGAAGCTTTTTTAATTATCGGACCAGTTTTCAGGCAGCCTTGTGCTAAACGACTGGCTAATAACAAGACTTTTAAACAAGTCTCTGTCTCTTCACGGCCCGACACTCATTAATTTCCTGTAGATGTATTTAGGTTTTCTCCCTCTGAATGTGGTTGGAATAAATAGATTATACAAAAGCTTGAGGGTAGAATTATTACAAACACAAAAAAGATTAAATGAAAGTTATTTAGATTAAATTAGAATCGGTGGATTGAACTTTTTGTGAGATTGAGAATTTCATAAAGACAATCTGAGATGAAACAAGGATGAGATTTAAAGTTATCTCAGACTAGCTGTAACATTAGACATTATTTAATTAACATTTATTTCAACTATAAGAACGAGACTGTAAAATGCTGTAGGCTGTTCTGATTTACAAATTAAAGAAATATATTGTCACACAGGCGTTGCCATGTTATTTACACCGCTAAGGATTCTGGATAAATGATGACATTTACTGGTTGCTCTGGTGCAAGCTTTATTTAGCTTGAACATTAATTTTGAACTGTTTCTGACAATCAGCCTTTTTTAATTAAACTGGAGCGTGTCGACAGAGAAGAGAATGTAGAAATGACTCAGCTTGAAACTGAAAATGATGAGGACAACAGAGCTGCTTCATGGAAGGTGAACGTTAGCTCCCAAGCTAATATTATTGAACCAGAATTGTACAAGTCCTATAACTTACTGAAGTATTTCAAGTGATTCTATGAAAATTCTAAATGTAATCTAAAATATTTAAAGGCTGAACATCTTATAAACATCTCAAACTGAACATTTCATGGCTAAATGTCTTTTAGACTGCACATGTCCCTCTGATGGAAAACTCCTGTAGTCGTCAAAAAGAAAACTGCTTAATTTTCTTCATTAATATTTTGGCATTTTCAGACATTCTTTATTAAAAACAATAAATGCAATATTATTGTGTTGAATTTAAACTTAAGAATATATTTTTATCTTGACATTTCTCTGAGAATTTTCTTGAATATGAAATCTGATTCAGCAATTGGTCTATGAAAGAGGTTTTCTCATCCAGGATCAGCTAAATCAGCTCTTAGACTTAAAATGTATCCCTTCACTTAAAGTCAGAATCTGATGTTTCATGACTGAATTTTAAACCAGCTTTGAGCCAAGAATATTTTCACACTTAAATATTTTCTCCACAACTTTCTATTTCTGAGAAGTTTAATAAATACTGGTCCAGTTCTTTGTTTAAAAATTTGACTTTCATAACTTCTCCACTAAAGGCCACTGTAAAATGGTTGGGTTATCTCTTTTATCATATAGAGCTGAGACTTACAGACCGGTTGCTTGTTTTCTACACGAGGCGCGTCCTTGTGAGCGGTTCGTTCGAACCCCCCGTAGCCCCCTGGCTACGCGTATGAATGTGTGTGTGTGTGTATGCGCGCAGCATGGGAGCAGAGCGCTGCTAGATTGATTTATTACGAAACATGGAGACTTTGTGTGTCAGCGAGCGACCGTTGATACTGCTGGGTTGATTTTTTTTATGGGACATGGAGACTTTTTGTTTCGGCAGGTGACCGTTCCCCTTCCCCTTTGAACGACTGGTCGCACCGGACATCTTTTTTAGTCGTACTAGTAGGAAATCGGGTCACATTTGCGACCAAATTGGTCGCACTCTAGAGCCCTGCATGTCCATCCCTTTATGACCATAGCAGGATAAAGCGTCATGTCATAAAGCGCCAATCATCTCAGACTGGTTTCTTGAACCTGACAATGAGTTCACTGTACTGGAATGGCCTCCACAGTCACCAGATCTCAATCCAACAGAGCACCTTTGGGATGTGGTGGAACGGGAGATTCTCATCATAGATGTGCAGCTGACAAATCTGCAGCAACTGCGTGATGCTATCATGTCAATATGGACCAGACTCTGAGGAATGTTTCCAGTACCTTGTTGAATCTATGCCACAAAGGATTAAGGCAGTTCTGAAGGCAAAAGGGGTCCAATCCGGTACTAGCAAGTGTACCTACTAAAGTGGCCGGTGAGTGTATGTATATATATATATATATATATGGCATTATCTCCAGAGCTAATTTACCAAACATCATGTTTGTTTAAATCCACAAATTGTGCAGAAAATCGAAACTAATACAAAATCTAATGTTGTCGTCACACAATATAGATTTGCCTTTTTAGTCTTGACTTAGTGTTTTTAGTCTAAACTGTAACCCATCATCATCATCCCCAAAATGCATTGCATCAGTAATGAAATAGCGACATGCTTAGGTGAAAAATGTAATAAACATATACAATTTTTTAAGTAATGGTTTTCATGTGTCACAAACAACAACTTGCAGTAGAATAGAAAAATATGAACATATGAAGGCCAACATGTTCATGCAGTCAAAGAGCCCCTTAAGGAATGAGGGTCTAAGACTCGGACCACCCGGCCTTAGTCGTGACATCAGAATGAAGGACATGGTGAGTTTGAGAGCAGGAAGGGGCAGAGTTGAGAATCGTAGCAGGAGCACCCTGAGTTGAACTGATGCCATAATGCCTCGTCTTTACTTTGATGAATTGGAGTCGAACGTTCAACAGTCATCATCACCATCTTCATCATCATCATCACCAGCTGTTATCTTATTCACACGACCGGATGATGTTTCACAAACTGATACACTCGCCCACCTCTGACAACTACAAATGTCGACAGCAGCGATATAATCAACATCATAAAACCTATACAAAGTCTAAAGGTCAAGTCCTGCATTGAAGCTGCAAATTAAAAAGCATTCAGAGTCATAATCTAACATCAACATCTGTCTTTGTTTTCTTTGTCTTCAACGGGACAAAGTGACCTGGGTGACGCTTCAGACTCATTTTGTTACAAGTTGTCACCTCAACATCTAATAAATAAACACAACTTCAGATTAAACTGAAACCGTTGCAAAGCTCATCACAGATAACAGTGATAACCAGTCTGCTTCTGCGTCTGTTAGCAAAATATCTCATGATCCGCTGGATGGATTTAAAGGAAACTTTCAGGAAATAATCACCAGATTGACGTCTACAACTGATTAACTTTTGGTGATAATCCAGTTCATGATGGCTGCCACAGTCCACTGAACTTAACTCCTCCAGTTTTACTGATACTAAGCTGAAATTTGAGGTGGTAGTATCCAAAAGTCATTATATATATATATATATATATATATATATATATATACTATATATATACTTTGAGTTATACTTTGAGTGTGACACCATGAGATTGTGAATAATGTTTTTTTAAAAGGTTTTACGGTTGTTATTTCTTTACGTAGGATGATCTCAGTCTAAAACTTTGGTGTAAAAGGCTGAGGGTGATTTCTTAAAGGAGCACGTGGCATTTTATATTTTTAGTCTGAAATTGTTAAACTAGGAGAAGAACTTCCAGTTGGAAAAGAAAGCATGATTACCTTTTTTTTTTTTTCTTCTTACGTTATTTTCAAATTTTGTGCTAAACGCCTGACTTACAACAAGACTTCTAAACGAGTCTCTGTCTCTTCACGTCCCGACACTCGTTGGTTTTCTCCCTCTGAATGAGGTCGGACCGAATAGATTCTACAAAAGCTTGAGGGTAAAATTATTATAAACACAAAAAAGGATAAATTTTCTTTAATTTAAGTTTCCACTTTTCAGGTTCAGTGAAGGCGACACAATTTGAAGTTAAATTTAGAGGCTGAGGTTACTCCCTGAAAGAGAGACTTTCAGAACGACAGTAAACGTCTCCAAACAATATTGATGAGCTGCTTTATCCAAGTTTATTCAGACATCTTAATATATGCTCCAAGTTCTGAAATGTTTTTTTTTCTTTCTTTTTTTGTGCAAAAACAGATGATCACAGTGCAGTGTTTGTTAGTGACTCTTTGTGGAGACGGGAAAGGGGAAGAATAATTGGGCTGCTTGATGGGCAACTCTCCGGAGGAAAATGAAATGAAAACTGTCAGAAAGATACATGTACTTTAAAGTATTTATATTCCCAGTGCACACAGTCCCTGCCAGATCTCTAAACTATGGTATTTTTTATTTTTGACATTTTCATTCAATGCTCATTTATAAAGTGAGACATAAAGCTGGGATAGTTTATTTTTTCAACTGTTTCGTAAGAAAACTTTTTCTATTGTGGATTTTTTAAATTATTATTAGCCTGTTTACTCTTGAATAACTATGTAACAGTTAATTTTCTTTTAATCAGCTCTCATTCAATTAGTTTTAGACGTCATTAGTGGTGGGCACAGTTAACCACAAAATAAGGTTTACTAATCTAAACAAGAATCTTTGCTCCCCTAACACTAAACTGCTAAACGGAAGCTAATGCTAACCGCTAGGATGACTGTCACTCAGTCTGTGTCCGGTCTTCATCTTCTTCCAAACCTGCTACTGTAGAAATGATTATGGGTACAACTTCCTGTCAGAAACAGGAAGTAGCAGTAAGTAAGCTTTGGCTAAGCAAGGTAGCTCAGCACAGCCTGTGGTGTATTTTAAAGATATTTGCATTTAGATTTCCAGAACAAACCCTGTCTTTTGTTTACATTTAACAACTGTAGTAGATTTTTAAAATAGCCCCGTTTTGCTGTTCACGGCTGCAAGAACAACCAGACTAAACTGAATCAGCAGCTACAACAACAGCGTTTTAAACAATGACCTAAAACAAAAAACAAGTGTTGCTGTGAAAAGCGGTATAGTTTCTATCGCCTACCTACAGACA
The DNA here is from genome assembly GCA_031762555.1 of Cynodonichthys magdalenae. Taxonomy (NCBI): domain Eukaryota; kingdom Metazoa; phylum Chordata; class Actinopteri; order Cyprinodontiformes; family Rivulidae; genus Cynodonichthys; species Cynodonichthys magdalenae. The sequence continues at coordinate 9,311,930 of JARVJO010000269.1, forward strand.
AGGAATCGATAAGAATGTCGCTGAATTGTTGGAATCCGAAGCAACCACCAAAATGCTGCATTTGCTTATTCAACTTTGTTTACAAACCTGCATCCAGCTTTATGAAATGGTTATGACAAACCACCGGAATAAGTAAATAATAATCCTAAGAAGGATTTAAAAAAGTGTGACTAGAATATCAGCTATGATTTCAAGTGTGTGAAGAACAATGCCTTATTTGTTCATATTCAATATTACAATTTACTCTGCAATTAAAATGCAACAAGTGTTTATGGCACCTGAGGCATTTTTTTATTTTACTCTAAATTTTAAATTCTATCTGTGATGGTGTACTAGGTTTTCCTTTTTTTTTGAGGGTCAGGACTAACAAATGACAGATAGTTCAGTCAGCTTCAGCTGGCTGGGCTCTCTGTCTGCTTTAAGGCGTATAAGATTATGTTCCACTTCTTTTAACAAAATGCAACTGGTCTTATTATTACTGTGTAGTGTGCTAATGTGCAACCAAGTCAATAGGTAGCTAAATATGCTGCTTACATGTAAACCATAGCCACTTCTTCATGTCATCCTGTCATCCCCCGACCGCAGTAAGCAGCTGTATAATTGTTCTGTTTGAGCTGTGTCAGGAGGTGTTCCCACTTTTTAAAATCCACAACGCTCAGAGAAACTGTGTTTGCTCATACTGTTTGCACATAAAACAAATGTTATCCTTATCTAGAAATGTTAGAGTTCTTTTGTTTCTGTTGCTGTTGACCGGTGCACCTCTGCATAAGAAAAGGACTTTCAATCAACATAAACATGGATGCAAAGGTGTTTCCTTGGCAACAGTGAAGTCTGAGACGTCTCTGTTCGGAGAGCATCAACAGATTTTTGACCTGAACTTTATCCGTCTTAGAAGTTCTTGAAGATGCAGCTGTGTTGCACACAGGGAGGTTGGAAGCAAGGGGGGCTTAAAGGAACAGTAAGAGGGTTATATTGGGTCTTGAGTGCCCTGTGTGTGCGTGCCCTTATCAGTCTTGCTCCTTTTGCCAGTGAGAAAGCAGGTAGAGATGAGGCTCAGACGGCGGTGAGTGCTCCCCATGTGGCCTTTTCATTTTCGCCCTCCTCTCCTCTCCATTTCCTCCTCCCAGTGGTCTGTGAGTAATGAGCCTTAGGCAAGGCTGGCTAATTAGACCTGACATCACACCATAACTCGCCCTACATGATGCCTCTGAACGCTTCGTGCATATTCATGCACTCGCCAACACGCAAATGCGCGGCCTTCTGCACGAGACGCCGCGCACACACGCCCACGCTCGCACAAACATCACGTGTTTTTTTTAGGCTGTCAGGTCTCATGGTGGACTCATTTTGAGTGTTAAAGCTACAAACGACCCCCACCCCTCAATTCCCTGGTTTATGAGGCATAGAGAGAGGGTCACGGGTGGGCTAATGTCAGGGGTCCTGAGCCGAGAAGCAGCATGAAGTATCCCAGAGCATCGAAGCTCTGCAAAAGTCAATCAGTTAACTTGTTTGTCATTTACAGAAGGGGGAAAACAAGCATTTTGTAGTTTCTCTGAACGTCAAAACTCACGAGGACGAGACGCAGCGCTTGTTTTCAGGACTAATCTGTAAACACCTGAGCTGTCGGCATGGAACCAGGCAGAGAATGAAGTGAATTTTGGACTGAGCAGCGTTACAGTTGTAGACGAAGGCGTCTCGACTGGGAAATATTACCTTGGCGTTGAAACAGCTGAAGTCGTCTGAGTCACTGCTTGTGAATTTTATTTTCATCATTTGTAATGTTGCAGCTGGTTAATGTTTGTAGATCTATGGATCAAACATTTTAATCCAGACGAAAACGTCCCAATCCTAGGTGAGATGTGTAAGGAATGACCCTCAGCTACCACCACACCTAACTTTTGCTCAGTATCTGTTAAACTGTCAGGGTTAAAGATGTTTTTATGTTGATTAGCTGTGGTAGCCGGGTTGATTTAGGATGTGAAAAGTTAATCAGTTGTAGAGGTACATTTGATGATTACTTTCTAAAAGTTTCACTAAAATCCATTGTGTGTTTTTTGATGTTTGGCTAACAGACATGATTCCCACAGTTAATGGCACGGTTCTAAAGACAGACATTGTGTGATCAGTTAGTGCTTAAAATATATGTTGGGGAAGACTCTCAACTACCACCACACTATATTTTAACGTTATAACTTTAAAACTAAGTTAGAGCCAAAAGACTTCTTCAGTCTGAGGACTTGCAGGTAAACTCAGTCTTTATAAGTAGCATCTTTTGTGGATCAGTTTCCAGTGACACCCAGAACTGGTTGTTCACATGCAAAAGAAGGACCATCAGTTAACCGTAGAGTTAATCAAGGCACTAACAAACTAAACTATTGTTTAGCTGATGGTCCTCTTTTGCCTGTGAACAACCTGTTTGTCACCATGTGGAGGCAGTGCTTATAAGGCCAAGTTCACCTGAAACTTGAAACTCCTCAGACTGAAGAAGTCTCTTGGAGGAAAGACAAAACATTTCACTAAAGAAGAACCCGTCCAGAGGACCTACTTAATGTTTTTTTTTGACAATCAGCCTGACAACCAATCAGTAGTGCTCTGATAGCTGCTTTTTGTTCAGAGTGATACTTAAAATAACAGCATTGCAGAACTACTGACAGAGTAATCGTGTGGTTTGAGCACAAACACCTTCAAAACATTCTCCTCTTACAGTTAAGAACCAGCACTTATACAAATATCCTCAGGTAAAAACGTTTGCAAACATTTAGCACAAGGTAGTGTTTCGTTCATCATTTTGACTCGTAAATAGTTTAAAAATTATTGCAAGGTTAAACTGGTTTTAAAGGAAAAAAAAGGTCATTATTCAGAAACAGTGGCTTCATGTAAAGGCAGAGAATAAATAGGTTAGAAGTAAAGAGGAGGTCCTCTTGAGTGGATCATCTGTGGCGAGAGGTACCAGAACTGTTTGACCTGCAGGACTCTGTGTAGAGAAGACCTGAAGTTTTAATTATATCGGCTGATGTTTCAGAACGAGTCATCGAGGATCTCCTGGTCTAAATTTCATCATTTCTCTCAGATGATTGAGCTGGATTAAAGTTTCTCATACCTGCGTCTCTAATTTATTCTGATGCGCTCAGTAATCCACTGCGGGGCTTTAATACACCCCACCTGCTGTGTTTGAAGTGATATTTCTGTTTCTGGCTCTCCAACACAAATCACTGCAATTACAGAGAGGATTATCTGGGATTATTCTGGAAACTGTTTGCCCGCTCGGCATTTCGTCCTCTTCTCTACTTGTGTCACAAAATATGAAACGGCAGCGAGGAAAGTTCTGCGTTCTGACTTCTGAGTCCTCGAGCGCAAAGACTGTTTGCTTTCTATTAAAACATTTCATCAGTTGTCAGGGATCTGGAAAAGTGGGGTATGTTGGAGTCGTCAGTATCTTACCTGCAGCAGTCGAAGAATCGGGGAGAAACTCGAGGATTGAGCTCCTTCATGAATAAATTTCACATTTTCAAAGCAGCTTCAGTAAATATTCTTTAAGTCAAACAAAGAGCAAATCCTTTTGGATTCAAATTTTCAGTGATTTAATTTTATTGTTTTTCTCTTTTTGCTCATCTTCCTTGTTTAAGTCAAGATCCTCGTCGTCTTCCTTGAGAATTCACCACAGAAATTGTTGCCATTTTTGTCCTAAATTTCACAACAAAAATAGTTTTTTTTTTTTTTTTTACATGAAGCAACCTGTCAAAATAAAAGCTGTAACACGGGGCTGTTTATTACAATGACTTACATTGTAGTTAGTAGTTAGTTAGTTACAGTAGGCCTGGACACAAGCTGGTGAAGCCTTTTTGTACCTGCCTGGTTTCAGGAGCAGCAGGGTCTTTATGGACTGAACAGCAGTTCAGAGAGTTGAAAGGCCTCAGCGACGTCTTGGAGTCTCTGTCGTGGTTGTGTGCCTGGTTTTTACAGAGTGGGTGTTAGTGGGTGTCATCATGTGTCACAGTGTCATCCTCACAATAAAATCCAGGATTTTTCCCACCAGAAAATTACACTTCTGTCGCCGTGACTCACTGAGGTGAGCCAGGGACTGAAGCGCTCCGGAGGAATACGTATTTATCTTTTCTGCTGTTTGCTTTCACTCTGCCGCTCATGATCACTCACTAATGTGAAGTGTTGTGTTTTAGCCAGCTGGCATCAAACCTCGCTGTAAATTACTGTAATGCATACAAAAAGGAAAAAATTTTGACTTCAGCTGAATTCATTTTTTTGTGTTCATGGTCATTTTTTATCATTTATTTGATGAAAAATGAGAATGGTTTAAGACTTGTTTCATCAATCTTTATCAGGCCCAAATCAAATAGTATTTTTTTCTCCTGTGAGGTCTGAATCCACCTGTTACCTGCTGACCTATTTCAGATAGCAAACACAAACCTGTAGCTTCACCAGACTTGTTGGATTAAAATGTGAAACTGCCAAACTGCAACTGCTGGAGTGGCTCGGGGACCCAGAGGGGATGCAGCTCGCTCGCCTCGGTCTCCCCTGTAACTCGTTTCTGAGGCTTTAAGATTGAGGACAGGACAAGGAGCAAACCTAAATGCAGAATAAATGTAACGAGTGAACTTCAGTGATGAACATCAAGAAGCTGCTGTCTCAGGTTTTAGTGCTCGCAAGAAAACTTTATTAAAAAGTGAAAAAAAAAGTTTGAATTGCAGTTTACAAGTTACTTGCTTTTGCTAAAACCTAAAATAATTAAAGGACTAAAAATTAAACTGGGATAAAAGCAGGAACTACAGGAAGTCTGCAGCTAAGGTTCGACGATATTGTAAAAAATATTAATCACGATTATTTAAGAGTTGTGAAGTTCATGAATCATTTGACTCCTTATAATAAATGAGAGGAACCAAGTTTTGAACAGTGAAGAGCTTTTTTTTACTTCCCGTATTCTTTTTCTTCTCCTTAACCATATAGATAATCATTTTTTCACTTGACATGATGTCATCTCTTATCTCCCTACGCAATGACGTAACTCGTTTCTTTGAAACAAACAAATCGTCAAAATCTGGATCTCATCAAGGAGCCTTTTGTCCCATCTCTAATATTTATAGCATTTAGCCGATAACGATTAATATTCAGTCAAACTATCTTCTTCCTGCCTCGTGTTAACTCTTTCCAGCCCTTAGTTTGCAGCTTATGGCAGTGTTTCATGGGATTAAACAAGTTCCCCGTGTTAGCATTAGCTCAACGTTAGCACAGAGTCACAAGATAAGTCACTAATCGCAGTAATTACAAAGTTTAAGTCTTGTTTTTTTTAGCCCCTTCGACGTGACCATCTTTCCTTTCCGCCATTATTATCGCTCTTTTCTGCGTCTTCTGTGGTTTGCAGAACGACGCCTCTTTTTCAGGAGTAAACAAATCAACCACAGAGGACAGAAGTGATTCTGCCCCCAGCAGTTTACGTACTGAAATAATGAGAATCTTTGATAATTCTGTGCCGACTATTTTTTATAATCCATTATTTCAAATAATCTTTGCAGCGCAAAAAAGGTTACGCAATCCTCCACACAAAAGCCTTTAACAGAGCTTTAACTATAACAGGCTGTGTTTCTTGTTAATCCATCAGGAAAATAAAAGCCACAACTAAAGTCGTACTTTCGATGCACTCAGTAGCTGTAATTAGATAAAAAAAAAAGTATTTTTTGTAATAGATTAGAGTTTAACCACAGATCAAGAAATGCTTGTTTTTTCAAATAAAAACTGTAATTTCTAAAATGTTGTACTTTGGATGTTTGCAGAAAGAGTTGTTTGTGTAAACAGCCAAATCTAAGCCATGCATTATGGAGGAACGGAGCATTACAGCATATATTATGCAAGATAAACCCCTCTGTGACCTCTCTCCTGTCAGCTGCCAATGCCCGGGCATTATAACTATTGATTTGTAAAGTAGACAGTAAAGCACCAAGATGGTAAATCTCTCCGTAAAAGCGCTTCTCCAGCATTGAATTTTAAATACGCCATAACTCCTCTCTGCAAGTATAACAAGGAACGAAGGGCAGAAAGAGGTCCCGAAAACAGGAGGATGTGTGTTAGGTGTCCTGGAGACTTTGTTCTGCCGCTGCTTGAAGAGTATCGATTTGCAATGCGGCCCGTTCTTTCGTCAGAAAGAGAGTATTTAATGAGTTCAATGATTCCTGGCTGTGCTGGGTTTAAAAGCCGCCATGGAGACAGAGAGATCTTCTTCCTCTTCATCATAGCTCTCCTCCATGGCACCGCTGCCAGGAAGACACCTTTTTGGAGAGGCAGGAAAGGAAGCGGCGAAGTTGCCTCAGACAGGAAAGAGAAAAGAGGAGGGGGGGGGGGACTTTTTTCAAAGCTGTCGTTGGAAAAGGAGCGTTTCTGCTGTGGCTCCTGTGTCTGAGACACGAGTGAATAATCTATTTGTCTGGAGCCGAGAGCTCGTGGCACTTTATACATCAATGGCACAAAATGATAGAGAGGTAGTCTCCTTCTTGAGCTTGTGTGCATTATGTGTTTACTGTTTTCTTTTTTTGTGTGTTTTTGTTTGCGTGCTCCTTTTCAGAGCGCAAAGATTCACTCGTCTGAACGATTTCCAAGCACGGCTCAGCCATGGTCATCTCTATAGCAACTCCTGTTCCCGTCAGGCCTCCGCGAGATGCCGAAAATAATTAAACCAAGGCACGTAGGAGGGAAGAAATTCAAGTCTTTTTAAACGAAACTAAATGTTCTAATTACATCTTATGATTTTAAATACATCGAGGGGATTTAATTAGGATGAGAGGCGTCCCGGTCTTCGCTATCCGGAGGGGCTGTTCTGGAGGACTTGAAAGCACATTTTTTGTTCCCGCTCTTCCTTCATTTCCCAACCCTGAAATGACTTTGATAACCCACTGAAATTAATTTCTGGATTATGCGATGGTGAGGCAACCACCTTTCAGCGTTTTCCTTACACGTTTTTTTTTTTTTTTTGGCGTCACCACACCCACATCAACACACACACACACACACACCCACACTCTCCCCGGCTCTTTGGGTTAATACATCAAAGATGTGACATCCAGTTTGTGGATTCCTGCTCCACTCCACAGATTAGTCTCTCTGCTGTGTGAAAATGACAAGGCATTGTTCAGCACTTTTTGGCCTGGGGTGAGGATGAGTTTGGAGTTCAATTTTCATAAGCGCCAAACCCTGACATCTCACAGAGCTGTGAATGAGCAATAGCAGCCTATGGGAGGCTGCCAGGCGATGAAGGGCTGCGGTCTGCTGCCTATTTACTAAAAAAGCTTGCCAGCTGGTTTATTGAGACCTTTTTCTGAAGTGAGATGTAGCCGCTTACAAATAAAAATAAAAAAAGCCACATTCACTCTCCTGTTCTGCATGTGTCGCTTGGAAATTAAACTTAATTTACAGCTTTTCGCTCTCCTGGGATGCAACGCTGGGATTCGCTTCAGAGGAGTGGATCAATTGGCGAACGTTTCAAATACGTAGCTGAAAAGAAACAAAAAAGCTGCAGGGTGCGACAGGAACACCCGGCAAATACAACGATCATTTTGTTTCAGTGCAATTAACCATACTAAATATTCACCCCCCCTCCTCCCTCCAGTCACAGCGTTTTATGTTATTTCAGCTAATCTACTTTTTACACGCTCATCAAGTCAACATTCAGGACCATCTAAATGCAGTATTGTAAATCCCTCCATATTAGCCGAGGTAAATGAAATCCACAACCTCCCGTCACGAAACCTCACTGCCGACAAACGGAAAAGGAGAAAAACTGTTAAATAAATGTTTAATAGAATCCAATTAATTTTTAAAATAAAATCAACACTGATATTAAGTGATTTTCTCACTTTGTTTCATTGAAATGTGTTTTTAAGACCTGTTATGCAGTGATTATTTACACCTGTTTCTATTTAATCCACAGTGAGCAGTTAATATTAATACAATGAACTTAAGGTCAATAAAAAATCTGTTGCAGGAGAAGAAAGTGGCAGAAAAGTAGTAAACAATGAAAAGGAATAATTAATTGGAATGCTTTTTTCTCACTATTTGTTTTTTATTGGAAAAGTTTGAATCTTGTATTTTTTAAATCAATATTTTCTTAGTAGTAGAAATGGCTAAACTATAAAATGCTTGTTTTATTTGGTGATTTTTATTGCAACTAATAATTTTACCATCTCCTTATCACAGTATTTACCCAAACAATCACAGCGCTCCTCACAGAGTTACAGGAAAAGTTGTTTGTTAATCCATCTCAATGATGACCCAAAAGAAGCCGCTCTGGTTTCTGGATTTCTCCCCCTACCTTCCCTCTCCTGAGCACGGTGTGCAGTGTACCACAAAACACAATGATGGAGCAAGAAATGATAAAATGAAAGAAGAAAGGGCAGAAAATGATGCCAGAAGCTGTGAAAATGTAAGTTAAGTGCTGACCCTGGTGGCCTAATGGCTCCAAATCGTGTCTGAATGTCAGTGTGGTCTAGAGAAGGGCAGCTCCTGCTGAAGGGTAATGGGTAAAACGGTGCTTTCAAGTTGTGAAAAGGGGTTGGAAGGCGGTGGGTGGGTGGGTGTTATCAGATGGATTAGGGACTGACTGTGGTGGGTGAGGAGCAGGATGATAGTCAGCCACCACTCTGACTGAATGTGTGAAGAGACTGAGAGTCACGGCTCGTTTTGTGTCGACTTCTTTGCGGGTGAGGGGTTACAGAAACTGTCTAGGTCCATTTATAAATGTGCTTTTACTCTCTTATCGTGTGCTCATTCAGATTATTAATGGTGTGTTTCATTTTTACCCAGAAGTCAGATTTTCAGAGGCCTGACGGCTGGCCGTTCTACGTCAACGGTCTTGACTAATTGAATGGATCCACAATGATCCAGCTCCCTTCAAATAGACGTAAAGATGCATGTTTCATACAAACCTGTGAAATCCACTCTTATTGTTGTAGTTGCGTGATCTAAATTGTGTCGTTTTATTCTCAGCCTCGTGTTGCCCGCCTCTACTAGGCCAAACTTTTTGTTGTTGCAACAAAGAAATAATCTACCAAACAATAACTGACTTACTTTTTGTTCTAAGGTTATGACTCTACCAGACACATGTAAACAGTGGGCACAGCTAACCAAAAAGTTAGATTTGCTAGCTAAAAAATATGGCTTTGATAACTAAGAAGACATTTGTGGAAGCTGACACTAACAGCTAATCGCTAATGCAAATGTCTCTCAGTCTGCGTCACACGTCTCTGTCCAGCTGAGGACTGGTGGGACTGAAACAAACATGTTGATGTTTGCTTGTTAGTTAGCTGGTAGCGGACTTAAAGGTTGCATAACTGAATTTAGAGGAGGCTAACTGGTCTGCCAACTGTTTTTGAAGTTAATGGAAAAATCTTAACCGCTAAATGGAAAATTAGTTCAGCTGTTAGCTGATTAGTGGAACCACACCACTGCTTATAAAGACTGGAGACCATTTGATAGAGAGAGGACAGATGTTGTGGACGTACCCCCATCTCCCGTGCTCTTAAATCCCATCTCTACCCATGTCATTGTCAGTTCACTTTTTGGGGTATTGCTTAAAGGTATCAAGAGCATTTAAATTGAACTGTCAAATATTGAATAAAGCTTTTGAGAGATTAAGACGGACTATAATCTTTACATTTAAATTTACTTTACAGTTCATTAAAAGCCAAATCTTTGTTTCTGGAAGTTTCTCGATAAAACAGATTTTCTGTCTTAGTTTGCTTCACCTCAACATTTCAGCAGCCTTTTATTTCAGGTCACCATTTTATTCCCATTCAAAGTCATCGTTAATGACCTCCTTTATACGGCTGTGGCCTTTTATTGTGGGGTGCAGCTGTAGTGAGCACAAAGTGCCGTTTGCTGTCTTTAAAAGAACGGATCAATGTAAAAGATGACATTCAACGTGAAAGATCAAGGTTTTTTAATCAAACTACTCATATCTTTCATGTCTGTTGACATTTTTTATTTTACTTCATATTAAACTCCCTTGTAGCTCATTAAACAGCGACTTATTTTCCTGGTGTGACCTGGTGAATTATTAGAATATGGTGATGTTGATGGACCTTATGACAAATATTTTAACAACATAAAGGTGTAGCTGCGTCTTGATTGGATCAATTATCACAATATTTCTGCTTGAATACGATGCAAAGGGTTTTAAATCAATGTTTATTAAAGTGGTTTTAAGTATGCAGCAGTCCACTTTGGTCCCGGTTCTGCTCGGACTAGCTGTTGGCTCGTTGTTCCCGTCGAAACAAACCGTACTTAATTATTTAAATGATCCTTTCAAGGATTCTGAACTACTCGGTATCAGTCACAGTGCTATTAATGGTATTTTGCCTTTTTTTTTTTTTTACCAAAGTCCACAGAAGGATGTTGGCGGTCTGGAAACATTTCATTCAGGAGTTTGAGTTCCTCGTGTGACAAGTTGAACTGGGAGAACATGATGTTTTTACTGTGCTTTTCTGCAAACCCAATATTGGTAAACCCAAACAAGCCGCCACACTTCAAAGTGCTCATGTTTTGACAGGAACTCGTGGATATGCTCAGCTTTTTATTTATTTATTTTTTTTGCAGTTAGGTTTGCTTCCCATCATAAATCCTGCCTGCTTCTCCGAAACTGAGAGCAGGTTGATTCCACACGCCAAGAATATTCATTATTAGAGCTTTAGACAAAGTCATCCAGCATTCAAATCCCAAAAGCTGTAAAGCCTTTTAAATCGGATTTAATAAGCGTCTATGTGTCAAGGAAGCGAGTGATAACTGCGTGAGACAACTTCCCAAATGTTGTTTCAATTAGGCTCAGTTTTTCTCTCAACATCCAGGTAAAAAGGTCCACCAGCCAAGGTTTCTGAGCTGACTGTGGGCTTTGCTGATATAAATGATGACCACAATATGTTGCTTTTGGGTTGGGTTTGGAACAAGGCGTCAACACTTTAAGCCCGCCCTAAAAAGCTTACAGAAGTTTATGAAATTTATGTAGAAAAAAAACTTTGGTGGACTGGAGATTGTGACAACAGCTGCTAAAGCTATAATCGTTACCCATCTCTTCTGTCCAAGCTGGGATAGATTATTTTTTGTGTGTCCTTTGGCTTTATAACATATTTGCGATTACCCTCTTATGAAGTTTATGAAATTTACATAGGAAATAAAAATTATGGATAGATCGTATGGAACCCCTAAGGGCTCTTAATTAAATAAATAAATAAGACATTATGAAATAAATATCTATGTGAATAAAGAAT
>JARVJO010000269.1:9333795-9344529 GCA_031762555.1 Cynodonichthys magdalenae
GTCTGCTATTGTTCCTTCTGGGAGTGAGACCCCTTCTGTGCGGATGACCTTCCCTCTCTTTGTAACCATCCGACCACCATGGTTTACCATATATATATATATATATATATATCATCCCCAGAATTCATGCATCAGGAACAAAATGGTGACGTGCTTATGTAAAAAAAAGTAATATACATTTTTTTTTAAGTAATTAGGAGTTTTCACATGTCATAAACAACAACCTTTAGTAGAACAGGGAAATAACATTAAGGCCAGTATGCGCAAGTAGTCGTAGATCCCTTTTAACTTTTAGAAAAAAAAAACTTTACTGGTAATTAAAAGCTGTTTTGCACCCCTAAAAACTATTTTTATCATAGATGAAAGGAAAAATGACAGCAAAGGCAGAAAGGTACAATTTTATAAACAAATTAATACAATTTACCAACACTTGTGCTTATTATAAATGTAAAACAAAAGTTTTAGGCTATAGAAAAGTAAAGTTTTCAACAATTGGGTCATCCCTCATGTGTCACACATTTCCCCTAAAAGGGTTTTGGAGAATTGGTGGGAAGCAATTCTGTGAAAGTATGTGTCACACATTTTTATTTTCTATTACCACTCAGGAGAACAGAAACCCATTTAGAAGATAAAGTCAACTTTTTTACACTGTTACTCCTCCTTGATGCAGAGCTGCAAAACCTTGTTATGCAAATATGGAGGCAGAGACTCCATCGATACACGTAATTACAGGTTTCAGAATATTTGAGTGATTTTTAAATCAGGTTTGTTTGTTTGAGATAACGTGTGTTTACGACACAAAATACCAGGTTACATAACAAAATACTTTTTATTTTTCTTTGATAAATTTATTATATATTATTTTACCCTTGAATGTGGAAAGAGTTTGTTGAATTAATATTGGTTAAAATGACAAAAATGCTTTTAAGAACTGGGAACATCTTGACTATATAAAGTCCCAGTCATACTAGACAACTAATGCCAACTTATGAAACATTTTTTATGTCTAAATTGATAATAAAAGTTATATATTTGATCTTTGTTAGAATTTGTTAGAATTACATTATGTACACACTGAAAAGATTTTTCCTGTTGATTTTTTTTAATCCCATCTTCAATGTAGACATCTTTAAAATGTTCATAAGTTGTCTAGTGTAACATACTGTTAACAGATCACACAGGATTTTTATTAAACAGCAACAGGTTAAGATAAGTTGAAGAATTTTTTGTCCTCATATTAACAAATTGTAACACAATGGTATTTTTTTAATCTTTCTGTTTCTGTTATCCAGCGGTATAGAAAAAAAAACGAGTTTAATAATGACCTCATTCGGCTCAGGTCAGGTTGGTTTTCAGGTACCAATCAACCAGGTTTGATAACGTCCCCCTAGAGTCAACAGACCACCCATCACAGAAGTGATTATTTGACCTGATATGAGCTCTTATAGAAAGAGGTCTTCCTCCAGTTTTTTGAGATTCACCATCAGGGTGCTGACCTGCACTGGAATGGAACTGGGTGACATGTCGAGGAGGACTGTAAGACAACCTCGCTCAAAGCCGGTGACCTCGTTTTAAAAATGTACAGCTTCCCTTTCATTAAACACTGAGCTTCTATTTGAGCTTCATAAAAAATGCAATTACATCTAATGGCTTTTACTTGATAGGAATGAGTAACGTTGATGTCAGGAACCTGACTGTGTCTGGGTTTGTGTCGTACTGTGTTAGAGCTCTTTTTTTTTTCTTGTAAAGTACTTGTTAAGGCAAGAAAATCTCAAAAATGGCCATCATCTATCCATCTATGCAAAATGAAATTAATTCTTTAGGTGATGATAAATGTGAAAAATGAAAGACGTAACAAGTTAGGTTCATAGGAGCAAAGTCAAGCTGATTTTTTTTTTTTCACCTGTTGTACTTCAGGACTATTTCCACTCAGAGTAAAAATGCAGGTTTTAAATATATCAGTTGGTGCAATAACACAAAATGTGACTGTATTCATCAAATGGCTAATGCTGCACCATAAAGTCCAGATAGCAACATTTGTTTGGCCCTGTTCTGGCCCACACAATGCACTCTGCTCAGATATCACAAAGAATGGTGGCCCTTTGGCGGCTTAGATGTGATTTACCAGAGGTGTCCATTCATGGGCCAACACCACATAAACCAAACCACAAACAGGCCAGTTGTGGCAATGATACGATTTGGGACACAAACCAAACCACAACCTGGTCCAGTTGTAGCCTGCCATCTTAAAAACAGTGCCATCATTGCCAGACCTGGCCCATGTCCAGTTGCTAAACCGCTTGACACCAGATCTTGCCCACACCATGTTGGAGGTGTTTAACACAATGACTGACCTTCATCAAACAATCAGATCAAAAGCATCACATCTGTCTGGTTACTGATGGTGGTCAGAGGGTCCGGTAGCAGCCCCGTCTCTGTCAGTTTTCCCCTGGGCAGTTGTGGTTGTAGCTTACCACCATGAGTGTGTGAATGTGTGTGTGAATGTGTGTGTGAATGGGTGAATGTCTGAAGTGTAAAGCGCCTTGGGGGTCCCAGTGAAATTGATGAGGTGCTATATAAGTTCAAGCCATTTACTATTTATATGAGCGTAGTGCAGTGGTTCTCAATTCCGGTCGTCTTGACTAACTACCCTGCATGTTTTTGTTGTTTCCCTGTTGTGGCACACCTGACTTAAATATACAAGTGTCACAAGGACCAGAATTGAGAACCACTGGCTTAGTGAAATGTCCTTCAATTTGTAAGTGAAAGTTCTGTGTTGCCAGGGACCCAGGAGCCAGTCCACCCATTCACAAAGGCTCATGGGACAGAGGCAACAACTGGAGCAGAGACCAGACACTCACCGTGCTACATGCAATACTGAATAGACAGTCAGGGAACTAAACCAAATTAGTTCAAAGTTGGCAGTGATGCAGATTCAGGTAAATGGATCTGTGCAGAAAAACAGGTTTAATTATGCTTTCTTCTGAAATGAAGGAAAATGATGTTAGTTGTCTCAAACAAGAATTATGCGATGATTGTGTTGCTCCACCATCAAGTGATTATGTAATAAATAGGGCTAATCAGCAGAGCCACTTACCTGCTTGTCCCTTGAGTATAAACAGACTGTATGAGACACAAATATATACAAAAAAAAGACAAACTAACAAGCTTTTGTAAGTCAAGCTCAAGCTGCTGCTTCTTGTAAGGGTTACTGAGCTGCTCTTGTCTTTACTTTTGTTTTGGCCGTGCTTTTGTATGAATAATGGAATGAACAATGTCAGAGCAAGGTGGCAGCGAGGACGCGGAAACGGAGAGGACATGCTCAGAAGTCACCACTCTGTATGCCTTAATGCCGTTTTCACTGGGCCACCAAGCTGCTATTCTGGGGCCGGGCAGATATTTATTCAACCCTTTGCCACTTCTCTTCATGCAGCTGACAACGAGAGGTGAAAAAGGAAAGAAACGAGCGCTAACGAAAAGTTCTGCAGACGTTGATGAGACCCTCAATCGTGTCTACTTGTGTTGTGGATGTGTGCGACCGTGTTCGGCTGATTGCGTGGGCAGATAATGCGACGTGTTATTTTATATTTTTTTGTCTGATTACGCTGCATTTCTTCTGCCTGGTGAGACAACTTGGCATCTGCTAAAGTTGATTGAAGCTGAAGCTTGAACTGTGATTTTCACACCTCTGTGCCACGTGGGAGCGGGACTGAAGCAAACACTGCTCACAGCTATTGTTGCAGACGTGTATTTACTGTGGATGTCACCTTATTTATAGGTGCTGGTTCGCTCTGTCTGACTTTTGTTTTTTGATTGATTTTACAGGAAACAAAAATATGGAAATCATATCTGAAAATGGTTAAATGCCTACTTGACTAAATCAATTATCCACATTATTAACTATTTGTGATGGAATGTAACCATTGTTTAGCTCATGGATGTTCAGTTTGCATCATTTTCAGCTTTTTTTATTTTAAATATGTATGTTGTCTCTTACACCACAACCAATTATGAAATGAATTGTGAGTCCCTGTGTAGCTCTGAAGCGGTACAGTACTTATCTTTGTACCAATAGGTTTTGTGTTACAATTTGCGATGTGACCTCTTTAGTGCTGCAGACATGTGGAGTGCCCCAGGGCTCTATATTCAGTCCTATTTATTTTAAAACTATGATTTCTTTGGTGGTTCGGCTCTTTTTATTCTAATGATGTGCAGCAGTAATTGAAACATAATAATCTATCAAATGTTTTCTGAAATTAGCAGGATGTTTTAAAATACTTTTCAAATAAAATAAAGTTAGCAAAAGCAACCTCCTCTCTCTTGGGTCTTTAGCTTATCACACAAAATCATGAGCTAAAACATTGGGTGTCATCTTCAATGTAATAAACATGTTCAGTCAGGTTATTCTAATTTCATAATTATGGATAAAATACACATTTTGATATTGTTTTAGGAGTGGTGGGCACAGCTAACCAAAAAGTTAGCTTTGTTAACTTATAATCCCCTAACTAAAAATACAGCATCACTAACACTAAACCGCTAAACCTGTAAACACATTAGTCAAAGCTAATGCTAAACCTCTAAACAAGGGAAAAAAATAAGCAGAAGCTATTACTAACATTTAATCTCTAACCACTAAGACAACTGTCACTCAGTCTACGTCTCTTTGTAGCTGAAGACTCAAAGTGCACAAGCGTCCAACTTCAAGCGTTGGATGCGATTTTGACGCTGAAATCGCGTTCAATGTGAACACAGCATAACAGATGACGTTAAATTAGCGTTGGACCATGTCAATAGTAACATGTTGGAATGGAAATTCTAAGTTTATTTTACCTTTAGCTCGAACCTCCGCTCCAAAAATAAAATGCTGCAGTGGAGAATCCATCAAGAAGCAAGATTAAATGTGAACGATGGACCTAAGAAGCAGGTCATATAATAATTTAGTCACAAGGACTTCCTGGTTCACGTTATGACCCCTCCAAAACCACTGGCGCACCCTAGGGGAGGGGCATCCCACAGTTTGAAAACCCCTGTTCTAAAGATAAGCTGTTAGCTAATTAGTGGACCGTGCCCACCACAGCCAACTATCTGTGTCCTGGTGGAGGTATTTAGTTTTTGGATTCTACATTTTGCTTTCAGTTTACCAGTGAAGTTACTGTATTTGCTTTATTTGATTATTTTGTGCCTTGTTGTCCATATTTTCCTTTAATGGTCTTGTCAGGGTTGAGTACACTCTTTGAATTGTATTGACTGAAAATGAAGTCGCTTGTAGAAAAATCTGTTTCTACCACTCACTATTTGACAAAAACTGCACTCACTCCTCTATTAAGACAGGCTTAGTGGGAAAAAAAAGTATTTATCAATAATCCTTAACTCCTCGACCCACAGTGGATGCATCCGATTGGCTGTTCATTCTGCTGTATAGTGGAAAAACATTACACCTCTGTGCTGGTAAATCTGTTTCAGTGTTCTGTAAGGGGAAGAAGTTAGTTTTATTTGAAATGCTGACTGCAGAGATCTGCCATGGGATCTTTGAGAGGAGTCAGAATGACAGGAAGTCCTCCTGGTGTTTCAGTCCTCGTCACGTACACCTTGGCTTATTGGGAAGAGCATGAACCAGACCGACTCATTCAAACAGACCTCATTCATCTGTTATTCTCTTTATCTACAATTTTCATTCAGTCGTTCCGCTTCCCTCTTTTTTTCTTCCTCTCAGAACCTCCTATGAACTTTCTTTTTTTCTTATGTTTTTTCATGTTAGCTGGTGTTTCACACTGCTTATTGATTTGTTTTCCATATTTTAGTATTCGGTTTTATCATCTCTCCTCCTCAGATGCTCCTTTTTCTTTTTTTCTCCCTCCTTAGATGTGTGTTTTGGTTATGTTTGGTCACCGGCATCCAGATTTTAAATCTCCAGAGGGTTTGATACAATTACTTACAAGCTTGTATGACCCGTATCTCACCAGCTGGATCAAAACCCATTTCATGCCTCTGGAACTTCAGCATAGACTTTTTCTGAATGAGTGCACACTGGTACCGACGACAAAACGCTTGATTATCCAGCCAGAAGGAAAGTGACATGAGGGGTTAAAGCTGTAGGATGCTGAATCGCGGTTGAAGTGCACTTCTCTGTCCTATTTAAATTGACAAGCAGCCTCCCGGATATTGGTTGTCAGGGGGGGTGGAGCTGGCAGGGGTAGGCGTGAAAATGGCTCGGGGCTGCGAGTGCCCCTGGTCCACCTTGAAGTAAGCGATGCTCTGACAGCTCGGTGTCCACCGCAGAACCCCTCTTTTGAAATGTTGTTTGAGGCAGCTAAACATTCAGGGTCAGCGAGTGGCCACTGGGGAGCTGAGGGAAGAAAAAGCAGAAGGAGAACGTCAGAATTCAGTAACACATCGTGACTGACAGATCTGCACTCAGGCTCCAACCAACACTTTGTCTGGAGATATTCGTCAGGAACACGTCTAATGGATCAGCCCATGTTCTGAAACTGGAGTCCGTTCATCTGTCCATCTTTCCCTGCTTTGCTGGTGCCTGTCTCCATCAGTCATAATGTTAGAGGCAGGGTACACCTCGACAGATAAAATAAGTTTTTAATATTTTGTCCTGATGCATCTCCGTAACCCAGATAGAAAAATAAAAAAGAGCTAAGTAGGCCCTCTGGGATCATTAAAGAAGAACCTGAACCTACTTAACTTCTCTTTTTGATCTTTAATGTCTTGATAAACATCTGTCTATCCAACCATACATCCATTATCTATACCCGCTTCTTCCTTTCAGGGTCACGGGGGTCACTGGTGCCCATATCCAGCAGTCACTGTGCGAGGGGCGGGGTACACAAGTCCATCACAGGGACACATGGAGACAAACGAGACAACCATTCACTCTCTTCTCACTCACATCTAGGGACAGTTTAGTTACCAATTAACTTAACAATCATGTTTTTGGTCTGTGGGAGGAAGCCAGAGTGCCCGGAGAAAACCCAGGCATGCACGGAGAGAACATCCAAACTCTACCCAGAAATGTCCTGAGCTGGGATTTGATCTGGCGACCTTTTTGCTGAGCTCAGCTTTGTTTGATTTTTTGATTGGCATCCTTCTAGACTCAACCTATTATGGTTAAAGGTTTTCTGTTGCTAGAGACCAATGTGGTCATAACTCCTACATTTAGTTTAACAGCACATTCCCAGGCGGTCTCCCATCCGAGTACTAACCATGCCCGACCCTGCCTAAGTTTACGAGATCTGGCGTGCTCAGGGTTGGATGGCCCCCATAAACAATGTAAATTACACAATTTCTTTCTGTCCTAAAATGTATAGATTTGTCAAATCTTTAATGTTTTCTGTGATTTACGCTTTAAAATGATTAATCAAACATTGAAAAAGGGAATGCAAATGACTGCCGGTTAATAATTAGGGCTACATGATTTCAGGAAAACCTGTGATACTCATGCGATGAATTAACAGATTTTTAAGTATGCAGTGTTGATGTCTTTCTACTTTGAGTTCAGAGCAAAAAACAAACAACTAAAGCATAGTTTCCATTACATCATCACAGTTTTAATAAAAATAAAGTGTAACTAGACACAGCTGCTGTATTAGCAGTGAAACACTGCATGTTATACAGTTAATGATGAAACATCTCCACCAGAAAACATTTTCTGATGCTCTAAATACTGAAAAACAGCCCTCACTGTCAGTTTTTTTAAAATAAATAATAAAAACATCTGAAAATAATTTGAAGAATTTTAAATAGAAGTTAACAAACATAAATTCAGCTGCAAATTCTCTCAGTGGTTATGATTTGATCTGGTACCTCGGGTATATTTTGTTTATCAGCCTGATTCTGACAAATCACTTAAATGCAAACATTAATGGCGACCATTTATTGCAGTTTACACAGTTTTTGCGAATATGCGTTGATAATAAATTTGCAATATACTGTGCAGCCCTAGTAGTAATGTACATTCAGTGTGTGTGTGTGTCTCCTGAACCACTTAACTGATTTTGTTAAAACTCCAACTTTCGACCTGATGTAAAATGACCACCACAGCTAATCTAGTTCAACACACACTGCTCAGAACTGATCTAAGGTTAAACTTTGTTTAAAACGTTGGTTCACAAGAGGGCAATATATTCCTTCTTGGAAAGTTATTTATTTTTCTGGTTTAGGTAAAGAACTTGATTTGAGTTTTCTCTGCTTTTCTTGTTTCTCCACTTTGTGTTTTTGTCCGTCAGTGTTCTTTCAGTGGAGTGGGAGCTTGAGTGACGGATAAATTACACATTTTGTGTGGATATCACAATAAAATTCACTACGTTTGTTTCAGCTGCACCTTTTTTTTTTTAATTTCCTTTCCACGATGCTGCTTCTGTTCCACCTCGGCCGCCTGTATAAACTGCAACATTTTGGAGGATTTTATATTAGATGTACGATTTTGCTGTAAACTGTTTTAATACCTTTTTTTAAAATTACTCAGGTTTATCCTACAGTGAAGGATAGGAAAGCTGGTCCTCACTGCTTGGAGCTACCTGTGTCTGCATTACACAGAGAGTGTATGTAAATGTGTGGTACTTTCATGTAGAAATCCCATTTTTTACAAGTAAAGTGTATTAAAATTCACCCCAAATGTCAAGAAACCCACAAGTTTCAGTTGAAACTTTTAGGCAGTTATTCGTTTTTTAAAGGTGCTTTTGATGCATTTAAAGGGTTTAAAATGTTAAAATGAGGCAATGATGGAGAGTTTTCTGAAAATGCATCTGAAAATAAAGAAATAAACGCCTCCTTCCTGTCTTTGCCTCATTATTGAGGTTTGTAGGGCACACATTTTATGAATGGCAAAAGCACTCAGCCACTTGGGGTTGTTATTCTGTAAATAGCTGCTGAAGGATCTAGCACAGCTGACAGCCAGAGGGGGAAAAAAAGCTTTATGTACTAACATTTTTTACTTCACACGTGGAAGTCTGAAGTCCGCAGCAGGGTGTAGTATTTTTTTTGAAATGTTGTTTTTCTTCCATATTCTAAGAGCAATACACATCTAATACTAAAATGTAAAGATCAAAGCAGTCAGGCACCTCATTAGTCAACAACAACTTCAAATAGACGGTTGTTAGATCACTTTTATCACAGATAAACAAATTTAGATCTGTGGGAAAATAATACAAGATTCATTTAAGAAGATGTTTATGGTAAATAGCTTCATGTGTAACCAAATAAACATTCAGATTAATTAAAATTAAAAAAGTGGAAACACAACCAAATGTAGAAAATCATGCAAATAAAGTTTCAAAACAAAACTGCAAAATGTGCTGTAATATCCAACAAGGCGAATCACCTACACTGTATTTCCCTGAGCCCAGTATGGTAAAACATTTTATTGTTTTGTTGCTTTGAGGAAACAAATCATTTCTAATTTAACTCATTAAAGGAGCTTTTACTGCTTTATAAAAGCAGCTGCTAGTTTCCCGCCACATCCGCTAGTTCTCCAGGTTTTACTATGAGTTCAGTTTAAAATGTTTACAAAAAGAACTCGACTCTCCAGCACATTCATACGATTCAGAAAGGTTTTAATACGGGGTGAGTCAAAAATCTCAGGACGCTATGACGCTGTCAGAGTGGATAAATAACCCGTTATTTGTTCTGCTCAAAATATAACATGATTTTATTAAAATTGGACTTTTTAATAAGGATGTGAAAATGTGATTCAACAAACTGGGAGGAAGAATCTAATTTTCCATCTTTAATGAGTTTGTGACTTGTTCTTGAATTTAGAAGCAGGTTTATGTGTCTGAGTTTCAAACCATAAGCTCAGATTTACTGAATTGAGGGGACAGGATCTTCCTGATCTCAGTCTTTGGTCCAGCTGATACCTGAGATAGCTGTATTACAGTAAATAAGCTGAAACCTTTTAATTACCCTTTTAAATTCATTGCAAAGCTTTATTCACATGTTCTGAATTAGAGCACATTTCGGTTGTTATTTCAGCTACAGGGACTGGACTTCTCTTTTTTTAATATTTATATACAGGGAGTTGAATTTCTTTTTGTTTTCTTTACTTTAACATCAAACGTCGACATAAAATAATGTGCTGCAGGTCGGCGGTAGCTTTGTTGTTTCAGCAAAAAAATACTTTTTGTTATTTTCCACCTGAAACTGATTCTCCGGAGTAAATGTCTCCAGCTCTAGTTGCAGTTTTCTGTTCTGTGTTTTGTGTATTTTTCTCTCTGCACAGATGCCAACACAAACGATAAGAATAAAACTTTTTACTGACCTTACCTTCACTTATAAACACCTGCTCTGGGCGGCATTAGTTTTATCTGCTCTGCTGTATAAAACTCAGTGATTTTCTTTATGGTTTTCTGTGCAGCTCTGAGGTCAGAACATCTGATTTCAGGGTCGGGGAAGATAACTTTTGTTTTGCAGACTTTTTTGTTTTCATGCATTGACGGAAGTCTTTGTAGATATTTATCATAAGTTAATTTATCTGTCTGTGATAAATATTGCAATGTCTCATTAGGCTGTGCACAATCTTATTTTTGAAGTTTAACTAAAACTGATTCAATTCATCATTTTTTTCCTTTAGCAATGATCCTAGTCTAAAACTCTCATGAAAAGGAGATTTGCATTTCCAAGTTCTCTGACTATTTCTAACATTAAACCCAATGGGCTCTATGCCACGGACTTCCGTTCTAGCACTTCCGCATTTTTTAGCCACCAACGAGACTTCCGGTTCGCATT
>JARVJO010000269.1:9373903-9385236 GCA_031762555.1 Cynodonichthys magdalenae
TTTCTGTGATGGGAGGGGTGAAACAATGAGTATGTGAGTGACTGTGACTTGGCAGATATCAGGCTTAATTCATGACATTATGTGGCCCAAATCTGTTTATATCTCAACTGGACCAGTTGTGGTTTGGTTTATGTGGCCCAAATCTGTTTTTATCACAACTGGGCCAGTTGTGGTTTGGTTTATGTGGCCCAAATCTGTTTATATCTCAACTGGACCAGTTGTGGTTTGGTTTATGTGGCCCAAATCTGTTTATATCTCAACTGGACCAGTTGTGGTTTGGTTTGTGTGGTGCTGGCCCATTCATGGACCATCTCTGGTTAATCACTTCTGGGCCACCAAAGGGTCATCATTTTTTGCAGTATCTGGTCCAAGTGTTAGTGTGTAATGTGGGCCAGAACTGGGTCAGACAAGTTGTGCTATGAGTGACAGTTGTACACACACTGACCTCAAAGGTTAGCGTGGTAGTAGCTGAGCTAGGTGGTAAATGTGGAGCTCCGCTGCAATCTCCCTCTAATCAGTGCAGCATCACAGGAAAGATTCAAAAATTGCTTTTTTTTTTCTCCTCCCCCTCAGAAAACTGGGTGAAGTTTGTGTCAGTAAACTCTGGTAAACATCCTAATTGTTCCACCTTCCTCACTGCCTCATCCACTTTTCTGTCTCTCATATAAAAAAGTTATTTTTCTGAAAACGTCGTTTTCCTTCAGAGAGCGAGCTTCCTACGAGGTTTGCCCTTGTTGATTACCATTAAGCTTTTTCCCACTCAGATGTCGGCTGAAGATCGACTGTTTTCTTTTTGTTTTCCTCTCCGTTTCAACTCTGATTCCCTTCTTGCTCCATTCATCGCATCACTTTTTTCTCATCACTCGATGGCTTACTTTTACTTTCTTCCCCCCTCCTCGGTGGCTAATGGGAATAAAACGAGGAAACATCTCCCTGGGAAATACTTGGAGGTAACGAGGGAGAAGGAAAACTTGGGTTAATTGAGAAGAGGAGCATGTTTTTCAGACGTGTTGACGGTGTTCCACACACCTGGATTTGATGAGTCTGCTCTGATCTTCAAAGTCTCCCACGTTCCCGCCTTTTTAAGAGAAGGTGTACAGGCGTGAAGACGACGTACCAAGAAAGTTTTGTTCCTTTTATCTCAAAAGTCCTCTTATTCTTTGCTCTGATTTTCTTGTTAGTGGATTCAGATAACATCTTTCAGTATTATTTTAGATATTAATAATAATATTTTAGATTTAGATAGCCTGTCATGCTGTCAATAAGGTTCTGCTTAAACAAATGTAATATTATAAGGTTTACACATGTAACAGTGTTAGTAATGACTCTCCGCTACTACCACATCAAATTTTACCCCATGTGCATAAAATAAACTGAGTTACAGCATTTCTTTTGTATTCTAAAGGGGTTTCAAAGGTTAAGCTTGACACCTGTCTGTGGGTGTATTCACATTTGTCTCCAACTTCTTTAAGACCTAAATTCTTTTACCGTTGGCCACAAAAAATAAATAAATAGCTGCTTATGTTGATCCCTCTGAACCTTTAAAAACTCAACGTACCGCTGTGGACAAAACTCAGATTTACAGCAAATCCATTGCTTCGTATCTTCAGAGAGGATACTTTTGTTCTGTATTTTTGTGCTCTAAAAATACACCTGCTGTGTCCTGTTTTCAATTGTTTGTAAATCCTTTAATCCAGGAGAAAAAAATTGATGCCGTATTTCTCAACGAGGTGCCGCTCAAAATTCATTTAGTCAAGATGATGCATCGCTGCTGGACTGAATACAAATGTTAATGGCATGCATGCGGTAATA
The DNA here is from genome assembly GCA_031762555.1 of Cynodonichthys magdalenae. Lineage (NCBI taxonomy): Eukaryota > Metazoa > Chordata > Actinopteri > Cyprinodontiformes > Rivulidae > Cynodonichthys > Cynodonichthys magdalenae. The sequence goes on from JARVJO010000269.1 coordinate 9,375,716, forward strand.
TTTTAATTCTGGATCAAGGCAGAGTGATGGTCTTGTTTACCCTGCAGGGTACCTCAGGGAGGCCTTTCATTGTGCTTTATGAGTCTGTTTGGACTCTTGATTAAAGACGTGCTTTCTGTTGGAGCTAATGGAACACAGAAAATACACAGAACTTAAAGTCTGTCTTCCATCATCGGCGGGCGCAGGATGTCATCTTCTGTGTTCAGTCTCAGACTCTTTTAGAAATCTCAATATTTAGACAATAACAAATTACACAAGGCAGGGCTGTATGTTAACTTTTTCTGTTGTAGCACCTGCGTAAAATGTCTGTTACAATCTCTAAAATCAAAAGCAGGATTTATTGTCAGACAGGAGTCACCAACCTTTCTGAGACTGAGAGCTCCTTCAGGGCTAGCCTTCAATTATAGTAGTAATAAATACATATATGTGAATATTTGACTGCCTGATTACTTCTGTAATGTTTTAAAGAAACTATTAGTAAAATCCTCAAATCATGCCGTTTCTAATAATCATTATATTGTTAACACTTCAGAAGCACTTTTACTCTTGTAGATACAAAATACCAGTTAAAAAAATACAACTATTAGAAAAATAATGAAAATAATTTATTATACACATTTTGATGCCTGTTTCCAATCTGGGCCCTGAAGGGTTAATGCTCCTGAAAGGGGGCGGAGTTATGTGTGCTTGCAGAATTGGCTCTATGTTTTTGTGAGTCCAGCTTGAGTTGTGGACGTATCGGCATCTCCTTTTGCGACGACTCTGGTTACTTATTTGTTTGTTGAGGTCCATTGATAACAAGGGATGCCACGGCCCAACCCTTATGGGGCGGGAACACTGTGCTTCTCAGAAATATAAACATTCTGACACATATACAGAAATCTCTTTGATCTTTAATCAAAATGTATATAAAAGAATAAATGTATTTATTTAATAACTCCTCATCCATTAGTATGATTTGTTCTTTAAATGGTCATATACGTATATAATAGTTCTATTGGCAAATACTAAATAAATATTCATTTGACTCTAAAAACCTAAACAACCAAACCTCAATAATCTAAATAAGTTATATTTGTCACTGATGTCTTCTGGTAAAAGCAGAACCGGATCATAAATCAGTCTGGGATGATTGGAGTCTGAAGAACTGTGATGTTTGGCTCCTGTGTTTTGACATGTCTGCAGTGTTGCTCTATGTGAACTGCAGAGTGTCTGGTTTATGTCAAATCTTTTTATTCTCATCAATAAAGTAAAAGAAGAGTCCTTCAAACTTACACACACAATTTAACTTGGAAAGGAAAACCTTAAACAGTTTAAAGCTGACAGATTTCTATGAGCTCTCTGCAGAACGGGACACTCATCTGTTCTGGATGTGTCCTCACTCCAACGTGTTTGTGACTAAATCATAAAACTCAAAAATATGTCCTAACTTTAGTTACACTGGAAACAAGATCAGTTTGGCTTCCTTTAGATCAGGGGTGCCCAAACATTTTCCCCGAGAGGGCCAAAATGACGATCTATCCGAGGGCTGCAGGCCAAATGCATTAATATAAAACATAAAATACAAATACTTTTTAAGTAAAGTCCTTTTCTTATTATTGATTAAGCTAAGCGGCCCATGTTCTTTTTTTTTCTTTTCTTTAGCCCATGCACTTGGAAAATATTTGCCATACACTCTGGCAGTAAAGGCTCATGGGACATTTCATAAAAATGAGTTTTTGTGGCCTTATAAAATGTGAAAATTTTATCTAAATATCTTATCTTGTATTTCATGTTTCATGTTTAATCTTAATCTCTTCAAGTCAGCACCATGAGTGAAAACTATCTGCACTACAGCCCTGTATAAAGTCATTGGGCCAATAAATGGAATTATTTTAGGTGGAAATACTATGTTTCTGTATAAGATGACAGGTTACAACCTAGTGCTGGTGGGCCAAATCAAATGGCTTGGCAGGCCAATTTTGGCCCGCGGGCCCCACTTTGGCCTCTTGCTTTAAGGGATAAAATTTAGTTCAAAGGAATTCTCTATTAATTTTCTAATCATCCAGGTCAAAATTTAGTTTTTTTTAAAGAAACCATAATTTTGTCGTCTAATAGAGTTTGCACATTAAAGTTAATTTCTCTACTGATCAAAAGGCACAAAAACCTTGAATGATATGATCTTATTTTGGAGTTCCTGATTTTATTTTTATTTTTTTATTATTATAGCCTATATTTGTTCAACCCCCTGGCTCTCTTGTATTGTATATTTGTAACTAAGTTATTTTGTTTACAATAAAGTTTTGGGGGTTAAAAAGAAACATAAAAAACACTCACTGAAACATTTTACAATTTGTTTTGTAATCTCCACTGACGCTGTCCAGTTAAGGATGTTCCTCTTCCTACTCACTCCCTACTATTGGTTCAGTACAGGACGCAACATTTATTGACCAAATAAAGGACGATTCCGTATTTTACGGGATGAGTGGCAACCCTAATGGCTTCACCTGTCACATCTTCCTTAAAAAAGAAAAAAGTAGCTTGCAAAGCAGTAGCACTAATCTTACGTTAAAAATATTTATAGCACAGACTTTTTTTTTTCATTACTCGTTGATGGTGAACAAGATGCATTCCTTTAAGGTTTCATCGAGAACCTACCCAGGTGCACGCCGTGTCCCGAGGCAGACCTCGGTCCGGGCTCGGCTGGAGGAGAGTACACCTTCATTATTTCATGAGATCTTGTCAGTGTCAATCTCGGCACACTCTCTCTGGGTTTTGATGTCAGGATGAGTTGGAGCTAAGAGGGCAAAATGTGCTGCTCAGAGGAAAAGCAGCCAATGTGTGTGGACGTTTTTGACAAGATATTGGCTTTTTGCTGTCAGGCTGCAGATCAAGATGTGTCTCTGCCACCTGGTCGTTTTAAACCGGTGGCAGGTTTTACCGTGAGCGGCGTGTGCTTAGAAATTTACCTGCATCCACATAAAAGACACACCCAAGAAATATTAAAAAACAAACATGTAAAAGCATTAACAGAGAGAAAGAGAGAAATGTGACATGCAGCAGTGGGACATTATGACTGTTGTCATTTGTGGTAGATTTTTGACGTTACAGGGTTGTATCGCCCAGGGCCTGAGTGTTTCACTCTGAGAGGACAGAATATTTAATTGTTGCTGGATCAGTAGATGTTAGAAATCGAAGCCAGTTTTACTTTTAATGAACCTGCAGCACCTGCCGGGTCAAACGGGTTGAAGCCAGGGTGAGGGACGTCCTCCTGGAGCTAAGGAAAATCAGTTTTATTTAGTGCACCGGTGTCCAGTCCTGGTCCCTGAGGTCCACTATTCTGCACATTTTAGAGGTTTATCTGCTCCAGCACATCTGATTCGAATGAATGGGTGATTAACAGGCTTCTGCAGAACTTGAAGAGCTAATTCAATCACAGAGTCAGGTGTGTTGAAGCAGGGAAACAAGTAAAACATGCAGGCTAACGGCCCTCTAGGACACCCCTGATTTAGTGGGATTCTATGGAGATAAATGAGTCTCAAAATGATTTGAGCACATACTGCTGCAGACTGATGGTGCGTTCAAGGCTGGTGAAAAGCTGGGACATCTGAGCTTCACCAAATTTACCGGGTTATTGGGGGGGAAAAATCTGATTTATAGCTCGTAACCTCTATAGTATATTTAAACGCACACGTTTACGTTGACATTACTGGGTGGACTGTACGGCTGCTATAAACAACCTAAAATGAGTTGGGTTTAAATAGAGAAGCGATTAGTTTTTTCAAGTTCAAGAATATTTATTATGCCCAAGGGGTAATTTGTTGTTTGTCATTGTTACCTTGTCAAAAATCTGCAGCACAGTAGGTTAAATGCCTCGCCAGCAGTCTGAGCTTTGCTGTTTGGATTTGAAAACATTTGCATAATCCCTGCCTGTAGTGGCTATTGTGACACACCTTGAACAAAGAATGATCATGTGTTTTGTGCTCCATCAGTTTGGATCACAAAAAATAGAAGAATTGTAAGGAGATGGGTACAAAAAAAATAAAAATTTCAATCACAAGATGGCAAAAGATGATTTGTATTTGGTGGGGAAAAAAGTAGTTTGGAAACATTTAATCATGTAAATTGATGCTGCATGAAAGAAACAATTTTATCACTGCAGGATGGATAAATGCTGAGTGTCAATAAAAACCTCAGGAATATGTGCAAAGTTTTGACATTTCAACACGTCTTTGAACCTGGTTGTAAATTCTTTAGGTGATAGTAAAATATGGAGACCGTTGTTGTTAAAACTAAAAATATTTGACGGAAAAGGCGAAATTAAAAATCTATGAGAATGAAGAGCCGCAGCTGAAGTGTGTCGAAGCCCCAGTTATCCTTTAACACCTGCTCAGGTGCAGCAGATTAAAACATTTGAGACGATTCACCACCCAGGGGTTCAATGATTCACATCCAACCAGTGTGTTTCTGTTGAACTCACAACTTGAAGGCCAAATTAAGACTGTGATTAAATGTTAACCTTAGAGTGTAATCACTACAGGTCTCCCTGTAGCTTTCTGTTGTTTCTTCATGCACATAACGATAAAAATAATTAACTCATTTATTCTGTTTACACCAACAGACTGATGTTTCTCTTATAGACCTGGACTCCTGCCATAATACTTCCAATTTTTAAAAAATACTTTCTAGGTGATTATTTTTTAATGGTTGGAGTGTGTCTGTGTAGACTACAGATAAGGAAACAATTATATAATTTGCACCCACTCACTACCCTTATGTGTTCTAAAAACTTAAATAACAATAGAGATTTTTTTTATTCTGCCCATGCTAGGCTAATGACTAGCTAAACAAGGCCTCAGTTTGTTTTGTTTTTTCAACTTTTAGCCCAGGCCAGGCTAATAGCTAGCTAAGCAAGGCCAAGAGTTTTTTTTGTTTTTGTTAATTCAGGCTTCATTTTATTTTGTTTCAACCATTTTGTACGACTAGGTTAGTAGCCAAGCCTTGCTCAGCTAGTTAACAGGCTAGCAGAGTAGGCCTCAGTTTATTTTGTTTAGCCCAGGCTAGGTTAATAACTAACTAAACAAGGCTAGGCTAACAGGCTAACTGAAGAAAGTCTCAATTTATTGTGTTTTTCCAAGCTTTTACCCGGCTAGGCAAATAACTGGTTAAACAAGGCTAGGCTAACAGCTGAACAAGGCCTCAATTCATTTTGTTTTTTCCAACCTTTAGCCAAAGCTAGGCTATTAACTAGCTAAACAATGCTATGCTAATGGCTAGCTAAACAAGGCCTTAATTTATATTGTTTTTCTGGCTTATAGCCAAACTGTTTCTTAAAAGTGACATACTATGAAAGTATATTGTTTTATCAACCAAACCAAATGTCTGTATTACTTGCAATGTACAGCTAGCCAGAAGAAGCTAATGATAGATGGCGATAATAGTGCTTATAACACTAATATGTGCCATCACTCATTAAGAGTTTTATGTTATCAGGCTGTTGTAATTTCCAAACATCCATCATGTTTTTCATTTGCTCTACAGGATCAGTTTGAACATATTTTATCCAGCAGTTCAGAGAGAATATGTATCATTCATTCGCACTAATTGGATAAAAAGGATCGAGATGTAATCTGTGTCCTCCATTAGCGATATCGAACATCCGTTGGTGTGTTAAAAACAGGCAGTGTAATCACACGCTGTTCTCATATATTTAGGACCGTGTAAATGTTCCATTACAGAATTTATTTTTTATTTATTCCCAGTCTTTGCCAGCCTAACATCTGACACCTGTTTGAGCATTTTTTATTCTCTTCTGGCTGCAGCAGAATTTGTTAGTGTCTGCTGTTGCTTTTCATTTAACAGCCTTCAACACTTTATCACCCGTTGCACATTATCATAAAGTTCTCTGGAACATGCAGTTAGTTTTCAGACTTGTTTCAAACTCTGGGGAAAAAAAACAAGTTTTTATTCAAAGTTCAAGCAGTTCAACAGACTTGAAATGGACCTTTTCTTCAGTCTGTCCAAAAAGAAAAAAAACCTGCCTGTGTTTTGTATTTCAGGACCGTATGTTCAGAAATACAGTATGTTCCCCATCCACAGTGATTTTCTTATCTTTTTGTACATATTTAAATTAGGATCTAAGATTTATAAATGATTTGAAGTTAATTTAAGTTGACCTTTTTAATTAACGGCAACAGAAAATGAAGATTTCACAGCTGTTACCTGAATATTTTAAACTCCCTTCTTCTATCATTGACATGCTTTATTAGAACAGGGGTCTTCAACGTTTTTCAGTCTGGGACCCCCAAACGAATAGAGAGATGGAGCAAAAAACCCTACTACATACAACCATCTGTTTGGCAAGATTTGGCAAATTTTTCAGATGCACACCACATACTCAATTCTAATGCTTGTCCTACAAATGCATGTTCCTTACAAATGTGGCACCATTAAAAAGGGAATTTAACAGGCTGTATAAAATTTATTGTCCAGAAGCGTTGTTAAAACAAAGAAAAGATCTACCAAACACAAATATCCTTACTTTTTGTGTTGTTTAGATACCATAGGTCAGGCTGTAATTGAAGCAGAGTTCAGCTGGTGTGCTCACTGAATGTGGATTTCTGCCAGAAATACATTATTTTACGTCCATATTTATCAGTTTGCTACAACATATTGAATTAATGTTAGCGTGTGGTTAAATACATAATTTTGAAATAACGAAAATGTATTTAAAAAAGTCTAACCAAACATTTCACGACACACTTGCAGTACTTCCACGACTCCACTAGGGGTCATTAAAATGCGCCTTACATTTACTTTACAAAGAGATTATTTTTTCCCCTCCTCACATCTCTAAGCAACGTTTTGAAGAATTATTCAGATAATTTTCTAATTAAACATAAGCCTGTGTGTTTTCTACAGATGCTTATTTTGCATTTCAGTTTTGCTACTTGTTTTTCATTTGTCCTGCCCCTCCACCCCCCTTTTGTTTTTGTTTTTTTTTGGGAGTATCTAAATAATTCTTGCAACATTTTATTCATAGACGTGTTTTGTGTTAGACAAGAGGAAACAACCATGACCCTGTTTGCTCAAACAGCTGCTTTCACACTGGATTTCTGCCCGTCCCAATTACGCAAAGAGTTTATGTTGCAGTGTTTTTATGACAGTCAAAACATCAGTGTTGCATTTTCTATTTCGGTTGTTAAATCTGAATGACTTCTCTGCACTCGGCACCGCACCCCCCGCTGCTGCTCAGCTTCTTTTTCTCAGTCAAACTTTATTATAGTTTCAGCTCGTACCATAAACCGCATACAAACTATTGTTGCCTTTTTTTTAATGAACGAAAAACTGTCAACCAGATTTTTGGCTTTTTTAAATCTCCGCGGCTCCATCAGCAAACAGAAAGTGACACGACCTGACGGGTTGGTGAGTGTGGACCGTTGAATCTGAAGTCAAATGTCACACCACAGCCTGTCAGAAGCTTTTTCTCGCTGTTTTAATGAGATTCATTCTTTACAATGTAGCGTTGAATCCATTAAAGCTACATCCTGGATGTTTTTTTTTTTGCTTTCATTAGCACAAACGAGCATTCTCTGCACATTTGTGGTAAAATTATTCAGTAATTTGGTGTTTTAGGTTAAAAAAAGTTTCTGTTGATGGCATTTTTTTAAATGTATTTTGCATTCTTTTGTGTTGAAAGCTACTTTCCATAAAAGACCATTTAACTAAGTTAGTTGCAGCTAAATTCACGGCCCATCGACTGCTCCTGTGTCCAAACATAAAAACAGTTCTTTCAGTCACAACCAAAATCATTGTGTCTTTATAAACCCTGCACTTCACAAAATGATGGTTTTACCAGTGAAACTGCTCTGGTTTAGTCGTTGCTGTTGGTAATGAGTGACTTCAGATGTCAGGTGGCTGAAATCACCCTGTCCATCAGCTGATATGAACAATATAATTAGAGGATGATTTTAGCTACAAACAAAGAGGCTTGAGCAGTGTCTGAAATTACTTCATCAAATCAGCAACAATGAGAATGTGAACCAGTTTGCTCACTCATTTCAAACACAAAGTTTTATTTTATCATCTTTATAAATGAGTTGCTCATGGAAAACATGAACATGTAGTGGAAACATTATTATTTGCCCAGGCAGAAACACAAGTGATCCAAAATAATGCAAGAGTTTGGGAAGTTTCATTGGGATCATTAAATAATACATGTTTTTATGGACAGTTTTACCACCAGTAATGATGCTACATGATCCCTTCTGAAAAGCCCACATTAATGGTATTACTGAAAATGTTTCACAGTTGCAGATTAACATTTTCACTGATTAAGTATAACTTGCTTTGTTTTTGTCTTCTTTTGATGCATTTCTGTTTCAGCACTCGTTCTGCTACTTAAAATGTTTATTTAGCCTTTTGCTACTTTTTTAAGCTATCTTTTTGCTACATTTAGCCTTTTTATACTTTTACCCATTTAGCTACTAGTCAACTTTGAACGTTTTAACTAGTCTTTTGCAATTTAAACTTTTAGCTGCCATTTTATTACTTTTTACATTTTTGCTACTTTTAGTTTTTTTTTTTAGCTTTTTGCTACATTTAGCTGTTTTTATGTTTTAACTATTCTCTTTTTACATTTAGCTACAAGCTATCCTTTTAATACATTTAAATTGTATTTACCATTTAGCTACCATTTTACCTTTTTGTTGTGTTACAGATTTAGCTACTAGTTAACTATAATTTTTCTAATTCTTTTCAACCTTTAAGTACAAACCTTTCTATTTTGCAGTATTTATCTAGTCTTTTGCTGCGCTGAGATAACCTTTAAATTCAGTTTATTTATATGGCACCAACTCACAGCAGCAGTGATCTTAGATCTCGGTTTTAAATTTACTAATATTATAAGCAAAATCAATAAAAGCCATTAATCTATGGAAGCCAGCCGATTGTGTCAAATCTTCTCTTTGTTGTTTAGCTTTAGCTTTAACAGTTTCAGCTAATTTCATCAGTCAACCAGGTTTCACCTCCACTAGTTTTTTTTATTTATTTATTTTTTTTCTTATTGTTACACATAAAGCCTGGAAATGATTACTACGCAATTGGAAAGTTGATATAAATATGACAGGAACGTTATGTTGTTGTTCTATGATAATAAATTAATCTGAAATAGTTTATGAGCAGAAACTCCTGTCTTCATGCTTTTTAAACTTTGTTTGACTTTTAGTCAGTGGGTTCTCCCCCAACAAAACATTTTATCTCACAGTGGGCGAAACTCATCTTAATTAGTGTGGATTTCAATTGGGCTTTGGTAAATTACCTCTTTTTGAAGCAGGCGTCTCCTCTCCACACATCAGTGCGCAGCAGGAAGAGATGGCAATGCTGACTTTTAATCAGTGTGCTTACACACTAATTGTACGGCAGCATGTGCATTTTTTTAATCTTAATTTCATTTGATTATGTTTAAATAGCTGCGTTTCCATTGCAAATGTGCGCAAAACTTTGTCGATATTCTGTTAATGTCGAAAAAACACAGTTTCGCA